>OX465244.1:16132278-16506584 GCA_949987775.1 Aproaerema taeniolella | reverse complement strand
GGATAGCATGCGTCATCGGCAGTCTGGCTGGAAATTGACAAAGTCGAAACAACAAGTGTTTGACCTGGTCTTTTGGGTGAAGCAATTAATTGAAATATCAGCACAAAGACGAAAAGCGGTACCAGGCTTAGTTAAATTATTTATTACAACGAGAGGCAAGGTGGCAGAGGCTTCAAAGGCGATAATTGCTGGGTGGATAAAGACGATCTTCAAGGATCTGAATATTGATACGAGTCCGGGGTCAATACGTTCAGCGGTGGCTTCATATAGGTTTGAGCAGGGAATGGCGCTGGACGAAATTCTGAAGCGAGGAAACTGGCAGGGTGCGAAGAATTTTTTCAAATATTATTGTAAGGAAGTTAAAAAATCTGTGCCAAAGTCTAAAAATCATTCAGTATTAAATGTGTTTGAACCAGTGAATTAAATTACTTATGTTAGTCTCTCTAAAAGATGTTTTCTCTTAATATATTATTATTGTTTTCTTGTTAATTAATATTATGAATTACGTTCTAGTTGTATGTTGTTGTGTTCAATAAATAGAAATATATTAAATTTCTCCTGATTGTTTGCTAGTAGCTAGGGTAGATAGGGTAATTCTTTTCAGGGTCACAGTACGCGGTTGGTGCCGGCAGAAGCTAAACACCTCTCCGATAGGTCAAGCCAAAGGCACAGAACTGAAATATGAAACGTTTCCTACCCCGAAGGGAGGGAAACGGTTATTTCAGGTCTTGCCAAAGGCTTGACCTGAGCAAGTCCTTGCCGGCCCTGATCGGAGTATGTACTGAGGATTCACGGACCTTAGCGGTGCGTGTTACCCGGCACCATGGTAACCACGGTAACCATAGACGCTTGGGGGGGATTTTGCCCCCACAAGAGCCTTGATTAAGGCTTAAAGTTGATAACTTTGGGTATGTATATATGAAAGGTAAGGTAGGTAATCTCCGATAGGTCAAGCCTTTGGCAAGACCTGAAATAACCGTTTCCCTCCCTTCGGGGTAGGAAACGTTTCATATTTTTTCTGAAATCATTACTTAAAATAATTGAAGTTTATTTAGACCGTAGATTATAAATTAAACATTTTTTCATTTCATACGGAAGCGGTCGTACTCGAAACGTAGTTAAAGTAATTTTTCGACAATGTGTCCGATAGATGAATCTCTAACCTTACTATTTATTTTACATGTTCTCGTTCCGTGCGTAACTTCGTTTTTTAATGATAACCTAAATTTCAAATTTCTACCTTATTGGCATCCAACCTTACAAGAACTAATAATTAATTCATTAACAATTTTCAATACATAGATGGCTCTCTGCAAATATATATATTGAATAATATATTGAAATGTTACTCACGCAAAAAATTTGAAATATAAATACGAAGGCGTTAAACTAGTTAGAGGGGGTAATGGGAATAAAGTGGGGATAAGGGTAACAGTTGCTTGATCATAGTTAAATGTTTGAAGGGACGAAGTTCCTGAGACTAGTAACTATAGCTTGTAATAGTATAATGAGATATAGTAATGAGTAGTTAAGTTAGTTGTAACTCGGAAGCCAATTGGTACGGATGTACTGAGTTTGATATTGTATTATGCCTTGGATTAGGCGTGAGTCATAGTACTCAGTGTGCGTGTCTATTTTATCTTGTATTGTACTTTTATTCTTATTAACAATATATCTGTCTTGTTTATTAACGCAGTATTGTTATTGTTAACTTAACCCGATCGTCTGCTTCCTATAACCCATTACAACTCAACATTATATGTGAGTTGAGAGAGGGCCAGAGACTGGGTTTCAGGGAGTATAATTGGTAGTGCACTCGACTAGTGATTGAGCGGTCCGAGTTCGATTCCCGGCTTGGACAATTTTTTCAGGTTTATACTTTCTGGTTCCTATGTCGAAGCTTTAACTCTCAAAACTCTTTACTGTGATTGAGTAACATTTCAATATATTATGATGTGCAGAGAGCTATCTATGTATTGAAAATTGTTAATTAATTAATTATTTGTTCTTGTAAGGTTGGATGCCAATAAGGTAGAAAATTAAAATTTAAAATTAACCCACCAGCGACAATGCAGAAAATTGAGAAATAACCTAAATACTAAACGTGATTATTCAGAAGCGTAATGACCAGAGAGCAAAATATTACTCTGTCGAATATGTATGCTTTGGCAGCTGATTAAATGTTAATACTTGTAACAGATGGCCATTGAAATAACCTCGTTTGCATGTCAGTGGATAATTACTTAATTTTTATTAGCTCTGGCCAGTAATTGTTTTGTTTTTCTTTTCGTTCAATATCATCGTCTGTTTAAATGAACTAGCCCGGCGAACGTAAACATAACCTGCCTCAATATTTTATTGATATTTTTCACAGACAACACTGTTAGCTGTTTTTTTTAACAAAGGCACAAGCGCATACGTCATGTTTTTCAGGCGACAATTCGAAAGTTTCGCGCACTTTTCATGCGAATAGCCGGACACACATATATATTCACTGCTCATAGATGCACAAACTGCCGGAACAACATGGCGGATATTAGAACATGCGCACAAAAAATTTTCAAATGTAAAAAGGCCTTATAGAGATCTCCGCGTATTCTTCAATTGAGAAAATTCAATTTATCGACGCGGTATAAATCAATGTACGTCCAACAAAGGAATTATTTGAAGATCTTCAAAGTGAATCTAGCCTGTGAGACTATAGATCATCGCAGATGTGAGTAAATTATCCGATATATATGAAGATCTTTGCAGATTACACATGATGCAAATACCACTATACAAAATTATATTATTATTTAACGATCAGGTTTTTTCCTCACCGGGATCAGAGTTAGGTCAAATCTTATCTCTCTTATCTCCAGTCAGTTGCTCAAAAATGAGAACTTTAAAATCGAATTATTCATGTTTAAATTATTTGAGTCTTTTTCCTAATATAATTTTCTAAAATCGATATCAAGTTTGAGCTTAGTGCTCATGGAAATTGTGACTATATTTACTTATGGTTTTACCTAGACTATTTCAACTCAAAATTCGAATTCCTTTATTAAAGATCTGCCGTGTATGTATTGTATAAATTTTTGATGTTGAGTTCTGAAATAGTGAGCGGATTTGCATTATTTACGTATAAATTTTCCTTGAAATATCAAGTTACTCGTATGTGCGTATTAGTGCCAAGTGATTTGGAGAAACTAATCCAAGTAGATTGTGGGGGACTCATACATCCACTTAACAAGGTTGTTGTTTTCACTAAAAACAGCCTGACGAAGAACCGAATTATTAATTCAATTCTGGGCGTTGATATTAGCGCCCAAATTCAAAAGTTTTTCCATCATATCTATTGTAAGTTGCCGTGTAAGAAGGTAGGCGAGAATATGGACACATTCTTGTCCACTGCATTTTTTTTCTTGTTGGAGAAACCTGTCTGAAGGCATTAAAAACTGCCTGTCTTGTTCCAAAAATACAAGAGAGCTTTGAGCACCAATCTCACGGAATATATTAGTGCCTGCTAATGGCATTTTTTCAAAAATACTTAAAATAGTAGCAGAATCCATTTTTAAAAGAAAAATTTCAGGAGTTAAAGTTGCGGCAGATTAGACTGCAGTACTGAAAACTGGCACATAATTTTCCTTTTATATGACCCATGTCTGGGTACTGAGACAAGTTTAATAATATGAGTATTCTTTTCATTCCGTTGCTAGGCTGATAATTTGGAAAAAGCAAAGAACGGTATTGTTTGACAAACATAAGAAGTATTCATGGAAAAAAATGTGTGTGCATGCAAGTCACACAGGGCAGAAGTTAAACATCTGAAAGTACCTGAATAAAACTACTCATTGAAAAGTATTTAAAAAAATAAACAGTCGCTTCATATAAATTATACTTATGAATAGATAAAAAAAGAATTAGGATTATTGAAAACAACTTAAAGTTCATCATTCTCAATGAGTATTATTAATCAGGGGTAGGCTACGAGAGATTGAGATAGATATAGAGTATCAGAAGAATTAGAATGAATGTAAGGTTTATTTTTTTCTGTCGATATTTGCGACTCCGTTCAGTACTAGTTTTTGGCATAATTGTAAAATTAATTGATTAAGGAGATGAAAATATTTACACAAATAAAAATCCTAACAAAAACAGTTTCACTGTATAAAATTGCGCCAAGTCCACGTTCATGAGTCAGTTTTTAAAAAACGTTTGGTCTTTACAAAAAGATATGAAATAAAAAAAAGCCAAGTAATCGATATAATTTTTTTGAAAAGCGAAAAAAATACTGTTGAAAATAAAAAAAAATTCGAAATAAAAATTTTGAACGTACTTGGTGTGCGTAATCACAGAATATTTTACTCCTTAAGTAATCGAAAAAAGAAAATTCTAGATACTGAACAACGCACACCAAGTACGTTCAAAATTTTTATTTCGAATTTTTTTATTTTCAACAGTATTTTTTTCGCTTTTCAAAAAAATTATATCGATTACTTGGCTTTTTTTTATTTCATATCTTTTTGTAAAGACCAAACGTTTTTTAAAAACTGACTCATGAACGTGGACTTGGCGCAATTTTATACAGTGAAACTGTTTTTGTTAGGATTTCATATCTTTTTGTAAAGACCAAATGTTTCTTAAAAGTTATTTTATGAACGTGGACTTGGCGCAATTTTATACAGTGAAACTGTTTTTGTTAGGATTTCATATCTTTTTGTAAAGAACAATTTTTTGTTAAATAGTCTTGTGAATATGAACTATATCCCAGTGAACACATGACCTCCATATGACGTCATAGATAGGTCATATAGAGGAGATAAATATTTTACATAGATATGACATAAAAATGACTTTATCGATGACTTTGATATGATGTCATATAGTATGACATCATTATGACATAGAACTGACCTAAAATTTGATTTTGATATGACGTCAAAACTGTGACTTAAATGTTACGTAAATATTATGTCCTATACCTATCATACTGTGACGTCACATCAAAGTCATAAATTTATATACTATTTACATAAAAAATAAATCATATAATTACATAAATTACAAGTCATATTCTGACGTAAAAGTTATATAATAACACCGTCATATGCTTACGTAAGAAACAACTCATATTCTTACGTAAAATTGATGTATAATAAACGTCATACATAAGCGTCAGCTTCAGGTCATCCTCTTACATACAACTGACATAATATTAATGTCATGACTGTATGGAAATGAACGGTATTCTTATTTTTATACTATGTTGTATTAATGGATCCATTTAAGGACTTTCCCAAAGAGCAGTCGTGTTCAACTTTTAGAAAGATTACACCTGTGTCAATTGTCAACACTCCAATTAAAAATGGTTGAGATGCACTGCGCTGTTATTGTCCACTTTTACATGCGCAGAAATACAAAAATCATCTCATTGTGTCGTTTTTTTTCATCTGGCACCATTGCTTTCTCAGTTTGCTTGAAACGCGTGTTGTTTATGTAGCAGTTTTATAATTTGAAAATTATTTCAAGGTTATATTATTAATGGGAATTTGAAAAAATTAATGAATAATAACTGCAATTAAGAAATGGTAGATTTAAAAAAAAAAAAAAAATACTGACGACAAATTTCATTAAAATCTGCTGAACATTTATAGCATTCTAAACTTCCCGCTCCGTGCAACGTTGCCATGTCGTCTTTTCTCATTTGTCAATCGTGAGAAAAATTATGAAAAGTAGCTCACTTTGAGCATTGTTTATAATAAAATGAATACCTCTTCTTTTTGTAATTTTTACAGAAAAAGATTTGTTATATCTTAAACTAATAATTTTCAGTTTTTCAAAATTATTGTAAGAAAACAGCTTTAGTTATTTCATAAAACGTTCACATTAACACTCATCGGGATAGGGTTCATACGTTAAATATGTAAATTCCAATAGTCAATATCTAAAAATTTAGTGTCGCAAGGACTATTCTAAAAAATTTCTCCGTATAAAGGGTACTTTTGACTATGTGCACTCAAAGTGACAAAAAGATTGTAAGAAAATCGATTTTCTTGGGAACGTCCTTAATAATCGATAAGTGAAATTTCATTTGAAATTTATTAATTTCTATTTTTTATGTGTAGAATCCAATTTTCACTCATCACAAATAATCTTTAAATGCAAACATCAAATATATTTTTTATATTGAAAATATTAGGATTATTACAAATAAAATATATAAACTAAGTTCAAAATTAATTATTATTTTGCAATAAAGATACAGTAACAAAATAATTACTATCTACAAAAGAAAAATATAAAAATTTTAATTTTACAAGGTCTGTTGTAACCGTTATCAATTTTGGATTATTACACTTTTTTACCAAATAAATATTCAAATCTTTCGAGTCACAGGTTTTTACAAATCACGAATAAAATTTACAAAAATTTTCGCCTTCCCTAATTAAAAAAACAAACTGAAAAGTATTGAATATAAACGAAATTCGAATACTTCTGAATATTTTTATTCTTTCAAATTTCTTCTTTTATGGAGAACTAGCTGACCACCGCCCGCTTCGCTGGACGTTAAATAGAGCATCATTTTTTGATCTAGACTTGGAATTTGACAACGTGACAATAATCTAGAATGTAAATTATTTTTTGTAACATAAATCCATAATTATCGTGTTTGCTATATAGATAAGATCATCGCGGTTCCCTTCTAGAGTTGAGTTACTCCTAATCCGTTCCTAGCTGATCTTTACATGGCAAAAGAAGTATTACTACCGAATTTCAAGTGTCTCGGTCTTATAGTTTTGGCGATATCGTGATGACTCGATAAATGGGGTCTCCTATATATATATAGATATAGGTATTTTTTGGTTTCCCTTCAGGGTCCGATTTATGAAAAATCCGTTCTTAGCTGAACTCAACATGTTGAAATACATATTCCTACCAAATTTTAAGTGTCTCGATCTTATAGTTTTGGAGATATCGTGATGACTCGATAAATGGGATCTCCTATATATATATAGATTAACATTGTCTTTTTTTTTTAATTCATTTTTCTAATCAGGGCTTCTATATTTACTTCATCATTGGTAACATTTATGCGATTGATCAGCTTAATATTATTATTGGATAATAAACAGCAATGTTTATTTTTTCTTGAATTCAAGGTGAAACCATTAAACTCTAAAGAATTAATTTGACCGTTATCTAATTTTATAATCACTGGGTATGATGAACCGATATGTTTGATTACTAGAAAAGCATCTTTTAAACTAAACTTATAAAAAAAAGTGCAGTACTATCAAAAATGAAAATAAAAATTTTTTTCATTTCGGATTGCATGAGAACCGTGGACTCTGAAATTTTTTGGCTCTTTATTTTTTTTTTAAGTAGTGTATTCAACCATTGAGATTGAGAACACAAAACTCTTCTATTTTTTCGAAAACGATATCAAAAATATCATTGACATTCAATATCACGAAAAAAAAGATATCAAAAATTTGAGACCTTTATACTAAAACTATCGTTAAAGTTCTATTATTGATATTTTTAGTTCTATGAAATTTTATAAAGATTTGTCAAGTTTTTTAATATTTCATGAAATTTAATGAAATTCTATAAATTTAACTTCATAATAGAAATAAACATTGAATAAAATTTTTCGAAGTTTCATTTACTTTCATAACGTTTACTAAATTCAGTACTTTTCTTTCTAGATTAAAATTTTATCTATTCGAGTTGATTCCTCTAAAATTTTATAGAATTTTCTGAACATTCATAGAATTTTATGAAAGTATTATCCGGTATCGAAAATGTTGATTTTATAAATTTTTATTGTTAAAAATGAAAAAAAATTTCACATTATTTTACGAAAAATTTATATAACATAAAGATTTTATAAAATCCGCAACTTAAATTCTATAGAAATTTATAAAATTATCAAGTTGTTATTAAGGACTAAAGGTATTGTTCAAAAAAAATTTCATGTACGTCCATGAGATTTTATAAAATTTTGTAAAAATTGACAAAATTCCATGACATCTCAGCACTTTATTAAATAAAATTTCATCAAAACTTCTGAAGTCAGTCTGTTCCGTAAATTATTTCTAAATACATCAATTAAGCATCAACATTCAACGTTCCTGATGTAGACTAGTCAGTAGCGTTCGAGACTCTGAACCGAGGGGACCCGAGTTCAAGCCCAGCAGACGCCCAGGATTTTTTCATTCGATATCAATATAAAATCTTGTTTCTAAGTACTTAATGAGACGCCGAAATAATATTAATAATCAAAAATATTTTTTTTGTAAATAATTTATTTTTTATTAAATTAATATTTTTGACATCATTTATACGTCATATATTCGTCATGAATATCACGTTGACATCATATTTACATCACATTGACGTCAGTTAAGTCATAATGATGTCAATTGGACGTCATATGTACGTCATCTATCTTACGTAAGAATCTTACGTCAATAAGTGGGAAATTATGACTCACATATGACTCATATATGAGTCAAATCTTACGTAAATCATGACTTAGCATGACGTCATTCTGACATCAGTATGACATAATTGTGTTCACTGGGATAAGTGTGATTTCTTTACAGTGAAACTGATTTAGTTGAAATATTAACATTGATCCATTTTGTCACCAATTTATTTTTTATATTAGAAAAGCCGAATAATATCGATGAAAAAGTATACGAAAATATCAATTATTTTAATAAAATAAAGAATTGTGAATACTCGCAATAATTAAAAAGTTACAATAGTACATAATACAAATCAGTACAATCAGAAATTTTTCAATTATTATCAATATGTTTTATTAATAATATTAGATGATGGTTTTTTATTTTAGAAGAAAGAAAAATTGCAAATTGAGTTTTATCATTTAAATATTTCGAGGGAATTCTCTTAATCGTAAGTAGCGCATGCGCGTATGTCAACATGAAAATAATATGAGTGAAAGTGTTGGTAATAAAGAAAATGTTTGATAAAATTTAAATCCCGTATAATAGCTACAGTTAATGTAAACAACTGCGACGCACTCTGGTGCGTAAAAATAGAACCAGTTGGAACTAAGTTTCAGACTAGAGTTTTCTATCTACTTCATAAAATTACGGTTTGAAGTGTTTTTTATAGTTTATGAATGTCAGATTTTACACCGAAAAAAGTTCAAAATCTAAAAATTTACGTTGCTATAGTTTGTGCTGCATATATTTATTGATTAAAAATAGAATTCAATATAAAATTTAATTATAACTGAATTATTACAGTTTAATAAATATTTTCTTATTATTAAAATGCATATCTTTCACCAAAAATGTATTTTATTAAATAAAAAATTTCTAACCCTGAAAAACGACTCTGCTTACGGTATAGAGACTCGGTGAGCTGGCGTTACACGTTCACACACATACATGTGTTTTGAACGGTACTTGGCGCCAGACTCTAGCGAGCCTGTGGATGCATCAACAATTAACACGTTTGCTTTATATTAAAGCTTTCTAATACGCAGGTGCAAACAGATGTATTAAACACGTACTTACATAAACACGTAGAACACTCGGACCTAAAGTAAGGTATAGATATAGATAATATATATACCGACTATCCCAGTACACAAAGCGCATACATATGAACAATGCTTAGTAGACGATAGTAGGGATGCTACGAAGCATCGCACAAAGAGGAGACCGAGAACGTACAATGTATCTCATTCCCTTGCCGGCTGAATCCTATACATTTATGTGTTTATGTCTCTATCGTGACGTTTTTTCATTTGATGGAGTTTCAGATCACAACGATACTAAAAAAGTTTCACCTCCAAAAAAAAAAAAAAAAACGAGGTGTATGCGCATCGATTTATTTCACGAAAATCACAATGACAATTCTTTCAAAAATTTCGATCAATTACGAATCAAAACAAACGTGTAAAGTACGTCAGTCAAGGCTAACAAAAAAATTGTCTTATAATAGGAAAAGTATTGTTCTACAGCTATAACAGTTGAATGCCGCTGTTTGTGCATCTGCATTCCAATTTTAGGTACTAAGACTTCTTTGGTTCTTGCTAGTTGCTAGATACAAGAGTATATAGCGTAAAAAAGTTCCTGTTCTACCGACTCCAGCGCTACAGTGAACAACAATAGGTCCAGGTGCTGGTCCATCCCCTACGTTATTTGGAATATTCCGATATTGGTTATTTATATCCCAAATAAGGTCTATAAACGATCTACTGTTGAGAGTTACTCCATAATCTGTCCAACCTACATAACTATAATGCAGTATCACTCTGCTGTAGCTTTTAATTAGTTGACACACATATCTAACGTGCAGAATACATCAAAACTGCCTATGCCCTCGATACAATGTACCAGCATAGGAGAAAATGTCTTATCAGCTACTTGTTTTTTTTAACTTGACATACATTTGATTAACAGTTATAAAACTCTACAAAGGCGTCTGGTTGATGATCAAATTTTTCCCTAGGCCAAGCAGTATATTAAGAGTGAAAAATTGGACGGTTCCGCTTGTACTTTAATTCAGGTCCAGTTTCATTTAAACTTAAGATAATTAAAGTATAGTAAGAAACGAATATAATCTTCCGAGTCTTAACACTGAATTTCTTACTCACTAAAGTGTAACGTTCTTTTAGAGACCAATATTGATAGGTCTGATCGATCAACTGATGAAGCTTACTGATTGCGGCTGTGGATCGTCTTGTGCCTTCTGTACTGCATTGACCTGGTTCCAAGTATTCTCAACAAGACTCATAAACCGAAAAAGACTCTTTGTAACTATCGAACTTGTGACCAGGCTTGCTGAAGTCTTGAACAAATTTGTTACGTGGGTCAGTATTGAAATTCATTTTTTCGTTACAAATGCATGCTGCTACCAGTACAACGCGAATAGTCTAGTGCAAACGCCCGCTGGCTGATACAGGTTTTAGTCTCTCTGAACGCCGCTTGCTGTTGAGTCCTGTTTTCTTGAAAAATTCGAGTTTTGTAAATCAAAATGATACAAAGTGTGAGTATCCTATTTTTATACTTAGAAATATCGTGTTACAGATGCATGGCACCTAGGAACCATAAAGGCATATTAAAAAAAATTTTTTTTTTTTGGAAAATAATGTAATTATTGTCTGAACGAATAATAAGCCTGACGAAAAAAAATTTTTTCAATATTCGAAATTTCTTGATACGCCCTTATGACTCCCGCACAATTTAGAGATGTAAATCTGATGAGAAATAGTTTTTCGAAATTTCAATTTTTTTGATATGCCCTTTAACCTTTCTAATGGAATCTTTTGCCAGTATACGATCTTATGAAATCTGTGATGCGATGTATCTCAAACCTAATTCTTCCATTTCCATCAAGATCGTGAACATGAAGCAGAAAATATTGAGCATTCATATCAGTTTGGACCGTTTGATTTCGTTTTCTACCAGGTTACACGAGTTCCAGCATATATTTCTCTGATTTAACAAATATTAATCCTTGTTGCAGCCATTTATGGGTAAGCTTACTGCAGCCGATCGACGAATGATAGAAGTGTATCGTAATAGGATCTCGGTGTTGAAACAGGACAAGCAACGGCTACTCCAACAACCAAATTCCCCAAGCAAAACAAATGAAAGAACCCGAATAGTTCAGTTAATCGATAGTAATAAAAATGCTTTAATGCAAATATATAGCAATTATAATTTGTCTCCAGTAGATATACATATTATGTGACATTACTTTTTTATTCATTTAATTTTTGCAAAGCTTCAAGTTTTTTATTTGCTATACCACTGACAAAAAACATATTAAAATATAAAAGTGTACTAAAAGCATTATGTACACCTCGTTTCGAAGTAATGCATTTTATTTTTATCATTATTTTTATTGTTTTTATACATGACCTACGGTGATTTCAGTCGTTTAGGTCATGAATATTTTCGATAACGTGTTATTTAATAAAATGATTATTGGCACACGGCTGTCACTTATTATCGAATTCACTCAGAAATATATCATGTACAAAGGGATATTTTGTGTATAAAATATTTGTTGAAGACAGTTTTTTATTTGGAAAATAAAATGTCTCAAACTGTAAGTATACTATTTTCTTTTTTTTTTTTTTTTACTTTTTTCAAGTTTAGTTTATATTCTCTAATGAAGTTATATTCTACTGCATCCAAATACTGTTGAAGCTCTCTCAAGTTACGATCCGTAAAGTTGCTCGCTCCCAAGAGTTGAGAAGTTATGCTCTTTACAATTGCACGGATTTTATTCTACTCATATTGTTACAAAACAAATCAAGATTCTTGCTCATTATTTGAATTTTCACAGTCTTAAATATTGCTATGCACATCCCGATGCGCATAAGGAAATAGTATATATTTTTGTAAAGACATAGGATAGGTATTAAGGGAAAGAGGAACTTAAGAGAATGGTATTGTACAGAAAGAGCGACTTTAAGGAGCCTTGTCCGTACTCGTAAAATAATTCATTTCATATGTGGCAAAAAATCAAGTTATTGCTCTACCGGGTCAATGGTTCTTCTATACTATAAAGAGATATGGGTCATTCCATGCCAAATCGACCACTTTTGAACCCGACCCCTTTCGATTTCGCAGAAAACTTTTTATCATTTTCTATTTCATGAAAGACGTCTTTCAGAATTTTTTCAAACTTTTTTTTTGATGTCCCGATACGTCAACTTCAAAAAAAGTTATGGCGATTTAAAAAACAAAAGCCAATTTTTTTCAAAAATTCATAATTTTTTTTTTGGTTGGGTAAAAAAATTTGAAAAAATTCTGAAAGACGTCTTTCATGAAGTAGAAAATGATAAAAAATTTTCAGCAAAATTGAAAGGGGTCGGGTTCAAAAGTGGTCGATTTGGCATGGAATGACCCATATATAGCTGCAATTTTTTAATCGGCTCTTTTTTTAATTTCTCTAAAATGAAATGAATAGAATTACTTAAGTGCACAGAATATGTATTTATTTAATAGACCAATTTGTTTGGTGAGAGAAACGCAATTATAATGCCTCCTCGCGGATTGGAACTGAACCACCACATGCACCATCCAATAATATGATACGAACAATGCAATCAATCGTGTACTTGCATAACGAATCAGAAGCTTCATCGATACCATTGTTAAACGAATTATTTATAACATTGCATCATTGTTTATCTCAATGCATGTTTATTTTGGCTAGGTGCAAACATTGAAGAGTATTTACTCTTCGGCATAATTTAAAATATCGTCCGAATATTCTCTTCAAAGCGTCACTAATAACTTTGTTTCATATAAATCAGAAATTACACAGTGACGGCTAAATAATTTCTTCTACATATGCAGCAGTTCCATTTTCTAAAATTTACATATGGAACAAGTGTACACTAAGAAGTTGAGACGAATTCCTTATGCTACCTCAGAACTCTCCCTGGAAGCCTCTGGCTCGCGGCGGATTCACGAGACAGTTCGCCAGGTCTCTAATAAATTCGGAATCCCTCGTCGTCACAATCCGCATGAAAATCTCGATCAACAAGCAACCACCAGCGAATACCCTTACCTCCAATGTACGAGCAGCGTGCGTGAGAGAGAGAGAGAGAGTAGAAGCAACCACAGAAAGACAATGTTGGATACCTCAACTACTTACGTGGGCGCCCGATGACCTCCAAACGTTGATGTCGGGTGATAACCTAATGTATTATTAGATTGGACACTAAATGATTCGCTGGATTAATGGTTCACACTTATTTATTTCCTTTATCAAAATATACTTTTCTCTCGGCCTGTGCCGGTAACGAACAATATTTGTTATGAAATATAATTAACTATAGGTAACTAATATTTCGTATTTTTGGCTGATTCTCACCAATATATCGGTAACGTGTATTAATGCTAATTTATATATTAACTAAGTAGTGTTTTAATAACAACAATCAATTATTATATAATTAATAGAGATATATGACAGCACGTGGGCGCTTGTTATTGATCCCGGATCGAAGTGAGTCGATCGCCGGCGCACTCATCTATTGTCCTCGCGGCTCGGGACTCTTCGGGACGCCGAGTTAGCCCGAGTGCGCTCTGGCAGAGGAAAATTGACGCGCGTGTCGTCACAAAGTATGCATATTTTGATCAATATTCATTAGCAAAAACAGATTTCATTTAGTCTATGATATCTAGTATTTCTATAATAAGAATACTAAGCGATCTGATAAATGAGAATTGGGGGTCAAGGTTGATCTTCTATTAGTTTGATTTCGTTACAAGACTATTAGTTTCTCTTTTTCAAACTATCGCGTCGTCTGGTTTATAAAAAATACGTTAAATAGTCTCATAGTAATGAGATCCGACTGTATATATAAATTCTGACATCAATATCATCTTGATTCTAAAAGTATTTTTTCACCGAAAAAGTCTTGTTTTCGTAGACAGTTTTTGATAATCATGATTTATCTTATGCATATATAAATAAAAAATGAATCGCGTAAGTATAATGAATATCATTTGCATATTTTTTTCTAGTTAACACTGTATCGCAACTTCTACTTGGTCTGGCTTCACCGTTAAAGTGTTAATGTGTAATTTCTTGTAGTTAAACTGTTAAAAAATATTCAATAGTTATGTATGTTCTAAATAGTTAATAACGAAATATTTATTATTCTAAAAAAATTACGTTTTTTTGCAGTCAAACCTCAAATTGTCTACTACTATTATCTTACAAGAACGTCGAGTGTATCATGAAAAAATTAGGACATTACAACTGGAAAAACTGTTGTTAGAAAAACAACCAGATTCTCCCGATATCAGGAAAAAAATATCGACGATTAAAAGTATTATAGCAACTTATGAATGTGCGATAGAACATATAAACAATATCTGTAATGGTCACTATTAAACAATCTTATGTTGTATTAAGAGCTTTGTTCACTCGATTTCATCCACAAAAATTAACCCCAATATCCCATGGTATCACCTGTGGCAAATTTATTGAAAAAATTTATTATCTATCTATATATATATATATATAGGAGTATACTGACTCATCACGAAATCTCTGGAACTATCAGGCCGATTGACTTGAAATTTGGTGAGAATATTCCTGACGCGGTGTAGGGGTCCGCTAAGAACGGATTTTACGATATTCCATCCGTAAGGGGGGTTGCGGGAGTGCTAATTGAAAAAAAAAAAACGTTTTTTTAACTATAGCTCATTTAGGTATAAAACTTGATCAGAATATTCTCACTCGCATAATATAAATTACCATGAACAAATTTTACGAAATTCCACTCACAAATGGCAGTGCGAGGGCATTAAAAAACAAAAAACATTTTAACTTTGAATCTGTAGCTCTTACAGGTTTGAAACTTGGCAAAATTGTCATTTTTAACTCAAATAAAAACGAATTTTACGAAATTCCACCTACAAAGGGCAGTGCAGGGGAGTTAAAAATAGAAAAAAAATTTTTAATTTGAATCTTTAGCTCTTGCAGGTTTGAAACTTGGCAAAATTATTATTCTTGCTATTTTCAACTCAACTTCGAACGAATTTTACGAAATTTCTCCCGCAAAGAGCAGTGCGGGGGCGTTAAAAATGTCAAAAATTTTTTAATGAGGGGGTTGTTGAAATAGAAAAAACAGTTTATTTCAGTTTATTACCTTTCGCTTTTTGATAATTAATAATAAAATTATTTTTTAGGGTTCTGTACAATTTTAAAAGTTAAGTTTCTGATTTTTATCAGAAATTTTCAAGTTTTGAAGTAAAACTTCTTTAGGCGCGACTAGGGAGTAACTCAGATTTTTTTTCTAACGGAAGTAACGCTCAGTATTCTATAGTCTGTGTAGTTTCCGCTATTCAAAAATAATAACTTGGATTGGTTAAAAGGATATGTCATATACTCCACGTTTCTTGACTTACACGCCAGCTGGTGGCAAAGATCATAATCAAGTAGGATTATTTATTTCCAATATTTTTAAACGGATCAATTATAAATAGCAAAGTAGAAAAAAATTAAACAGCTTTTAAAGAATTATTTTAATTGCACAGTTATTTTTTTTAAAATCTCCAAGTTTACTTGTTTATTTATTACTTTTGTGATAAAAAAATTATTTTTTAATATTCTGACGATAGCGACATTTTTTAATGTTTAATAACAAGGATATTTCGACATGTGCTGGTCTAACCTTTAATTACTCACTCCCTATTATTTTAATTAATAAATGGAAATTTTTTTAAAATGTGAAAGTAGTATTAATGAATTTTATATAGAATATAAAATGAAATAGTGATGACTTAATAAAAGAAAAAATTATGATGACATTAAAGTACCTATTTTTAATTTATAATATGAATACACCATTTCGATATTTTGATAAGCAAATTGTCTAACTCCATATTTTTTAGAGGATACTTTTTTAACATTATCAGATAGCAATAGTTCGAATATAAATTATTTAATTAATTTTAACTAAAATTATATATCTATATTTAATATTGAATTGGTTTTTAAAGAGTAAAAAAAATAATTTATTTTTTTCGCATAAAAAAAAGATTTTATAAAATAGAGTGAGACAATTTGCTAATTGCAACGTCGATTTATATAATTTTCGTAAAGTACATGAATAATATAAATAATTCAATTATAATACGATATTTATTTTAGGTTAAAGTTTAATTATTTTAAAAATATGTACCGTAAGCGTCAAAGAAGTTTTACTTCAATCGCGCGTAAAGATTACACGCACACACTTTTTTTATATAATTTGTATTTAAATGATTGGATACATTTATTAATTAAATCAGAATATCTCTTATTACTGATATTCAAATCATTTTCAGCTTTATTATGAATCCAAAACTATGAAACTTTGTATTTTGTTAACTTTTAGTTGTTGAGCACAAAACTAATAATCGTGAAATATTAAAGCAAAAATTCAGTTAAAATAGGAAGTGCTCGATTACGTCGAAATAACTATAGTTTTATCATGAATATATTCTTGGAAATTGTAGATATGTTTTTGTACGTATGTTTTAATGTTTATAAAGCGATCCATGGAATTGTTAAGTTTCCCTGATTGAGATTCATTATACGTAGCAAAAGTAGACTACACGACCGTACTTATGAAGGAGGTAGTAATTTGACTCATTAATTTTTTATTTAACCAAGCTTTATTTAGTATTGAATAATAGAAAATCAAAATGAGTTATATTATGAGCTTTTTCCTAAGTACGGAAAACGTGGGCATTGATACTTAAGTTTGTGTTATTCATATTCAATCTATATAAATATATATATAGATTGAATAAGAATAAAATAATCCAAACTTCAATATTAATGCTTGCGTCTAAACATGGTGTAGGCCTTCTGGGGATCCCGCCATGTAAAATAAATTATTTTAAATAATGGAAACGCATACTACTACACAGTACCTCATGGGTGATGCGGAAAGCTGTGTCATTCGTGTTTTTATGAACTGAAATAAATTTATAAGACCCAAACTTATTATCTAGATTCTTGTGATCAGTTCCAAAACATGCTAACGTAACAATTAACTGGGAGATTAGCCCAGTGCCGCATCTGTGACCCTGATGGGTATACTACGGACTTACTGATAATTTTAACATAACAAAATCTCCGAAGAGAATGAACCACAGCCAGAGCCCAGGCAAGGAAAAACCCTGCTCTCAAGCGCCTGTGCTATCATTGAACAGCATGTGAGTAGAGTTGTTGTCTGTTACTGTTTATTTATCTGTTTTTACTCTACTCAACGACTCCGTTGGCAAGCCTTAGTGCAATGGCCAGTAATCCAGCGGGGCCATGCGGGGAGGTGGAGCCGTAAGACCCTCTATTAGCGTAAAGTGTGTGTAGCTCCCTATCGCATTGTTCGAGCTTACACTTACATTGTTAAATTGAAAGTATCAACGTTGAGGCCTTACGCGGGATTATCTGGATATGTGAATTTCGTAAAATTCGTTCATAATAAATACTAAGACAGCTAGAAAACAAAATTAAATATTTCTCTTTATTTTACGCCCCGCGAAGCGGGCGGGGGACAGCTAGTATAATATATTAGTCTACAAAAGCTTTTTCACGACATTATACTAAAACTCGGTTAACTGCTTTTGGTCGATTACAAGACGCGATGGAATCGAACAGATTTGAGATTTATACTCCTGAAAGTTTGTGGGCAAAAGCAAATCAGCCGTACTTTTCAAGCCTTGCTTGGGAAGAATATCATCAAATTATAAGCACACACCATTCAGGTACCTGGAATGCTTTCGCAAAGTTGGAAAACAGGGAGAAGAACCGAAGCAACTTTATTATATGTTGGGATCATACTAGGGTTAAGTTGCCTACGAACGAATTCACAGAGTCAGACTTCATCCACGCCAATTACGTGGATGGCTACAAGGACGAAAAAAAATTCATATTCACACAAAAACCGAAAACTAACACACTGGCAGACTTCTGGAAAATGGTCTGGAATGAAAATAGTTGTGTCATAATTGTGTTAACGAACTTGATACCAGACGAGAAATACTATAATAACTTTATAGGAATTGGTAATTATAAAATTTAGATAGTGCACACAAGAATTTATCCTCATTTTTTTGTGACAGAACTGCATTTAACTAAAAAATTTTCTCGTGAGCTTCGTAGAATTCGTCATTATTCATACACTGATTGGACAACTGACGGTATCCCTGGTAGCACGGCTCAATTTTACAAATTCGTCGGCGAAGTAAACGAAACGCATTTAACGTCTAAATTAGTATTGGGAATCAATGACCGAAAACCAGGACCTTTTGTCGTATACTGCACTACGGGAATCGAACGAATTGGAATTTTCTTTACGACCGATTTTGCTTTGAGTCAAATTATGGAAACTTCACAGATATGTCTGCCGGAAATAGTAAGAAGCATCCGACAACAAAGACATTCAAGTATTCTCATTTTCGAGCAATATTTTTTGTTATCGGGTATTGTTACATTATATACATCGACTAACTGAGAAAATAAAGATGGAAAACGATAAAAAATAACCATGTAAATAACTGTGAAAATCGTATTTTACTTCTGCTCCATTATCGTGTTAATAAATCCTTGAATAGTATTGAAGGACAATGTTATTGAAAATTTGTAAACCCTGGTGTTCAATGACTTAGTGACGCATTTCTAAGCAAACCTACCAACTATATTCAGACTGTTACTCTGCAATGGTTCATAACATTGTCCGACTCTATTAAATTAAGTCGAGAGACCAGACTCAAAATTGTTTGACATTTCTGATTTTAATAGATAGCAATAAACAAAGCTATTAGAGATTGATATTTGCATACTGATCAGGACTGAGTGAACAACTCGTATATGTCTGATACTAGAATTACTTTGCTGTTTTTGAATATGATATACACTGCTGACAAAATTAAGGGAGAAAAAAATATTCGAAATTTTTCGGTGATTTTTTACAGACTGCATTTAAGTGAAAAATTGTCATATTGAGAATTTAAAAGATTTTAGAGATTCAGGATTCTAGTATTTTTTTATCATCTCCTGTGTAGAAAAAAAGTAAAAAAAAAAAGAATTTTTTTCTTGTGTTAAAAAATCAATTGCATTTTTTCTAATTTATGAAGTCTCTACAATTTTAACTGCTGCGTGTCTTAAATATCTGAAATCAAAATTGGAAAATACATGAAAGTAGACGAGTCTCTCCACAACTTTTTAGTGGAGAAACTAGACTTTTTTGTAGAATGAAAAAGTTTTAGAGACTTTACGGTACTGATGGAAAGGTTACTGATATGCTCATTTGTGGAAATAGTATAAGTTATTATTCTCCTTTTCAAGCCTCCGTCGAGCAAAAGTAGTATATTACGCACTGATGGCAGTAAATAAGAATGCCTCAGATCACATGTAATTTTTGACTGAAGTGAAGCCGGGACATTTCTTATTTTCCTGCTCTTGGTGAATACTATAGCATACTAATGATGTACAAAATCTATTTATATATATATATAATGAAGATACTTTTTCTTTGTCCGTTAATCACGTGAAAAATACTCAACCTATCGACTTAGGACCGTGACCAATCAACGCGGGATGAATTGTAGATGGTTATAGGCTACTTATTTTTTGAATTCCTGGACCCGTTGCCATTTTTTTTTAATTGAAGTTATTGTCATTTTTTTCCGCTGATAAAACAAAAGACGCTCATTTTTTCTTCATTCTTTTTTTTTCATATGTTGGAGTCGCTATGAGAACAGTTTAGTCATTTGTTTTATTTTATAAAATAAAATAGTTACGCTATTCATTCTTTTTTCTTATTTAACCTAATTAACTTACTAAATATAGTAAGTTTATGTTTACATGCTGATTACGTGTTTGGTTTCAAAAATTGGTCACATGTAATGAGAAGCCAAACTATAGGTAAGTAATTTTTCAGATATAATTTCAAAAGTCAGTTAAAAGAAGTGGATGATTTATTCAATAAAGGTTAAATATTGACCAAATAACAAAAAAGCAATATTTTCAAAAACTAAATGTATCTCAGATATATCATTTTCAAAATTTTAGTTTCGATATGATTAATAGTTCTGTAATTAAAAAATTTATAGACTCTTATAAAGCGGATAACAAAGCTAAAAATGCCTTTGTTTGTGGTTGAAGAAATGAAAGAATGATCTAAAACATTTGATATTGGACCCATTAGATATATTTAGCAGAATATTCAGTAAAAATATTAGATTATTTTTTTATTACTTTCTCTGTGCTTAAAAAAAATTCCATTTCGATTATTATTCAACAATGATATAACCAATTAATTGTTCGTTATTAATAAATTGCGAATAACAATTTTAAAAGTCGTATTTTTATCAGTAACTCTCTTAGACTTTTAAGCTCGAGTACATGTATCAAAAATCTTTTTTTTTTTATTATTATTACATCGCTTTAACAGATTATCGCCGATCTTATGCGGGTTAGGCAGTCGGGCGAGGAAGATCCAGGCTGATAGGTAGGGCATTTTCGTAATATAACAGGTTTGTTTGTCGTATTTTATCAACCTGGAGCGGTGATGGACCAACTTCAGTGAAACTATCGAAAAACCCAAGCACGCACTGCCCGATGCAAGGAACTAGCCACGGAAATCGCTGAAAAAACAAATATTCCCTCAGCCGACGCCCGGGCTCGAACCCACGCCTCACCGGTCCCCAAGCAAGCACTGCAACCACTTGGCCGTGGGACCGGCAAATACTAAATTTTTAGCTCAAAAGGGCTCAAAATCTTTATAATAGGCAAATTTACAAACTTCCTGAACTTGAAAGAAGCGGGAAGTTTCAGACTAAAAGGGTCAACCCGTTTTCAGATTTTATTATCTCAAAGAATTCTCAAAGAAAAAACATTAAATTCAATATTTAGAGCTCTGGAAGCTCAAAAAACGCAGTAACAGCTGAATTTACGAGCATTTGCAAACTGGAAAAGTAGCGTTAAATTTCGGGGATGGCCTTTAGGATCAACCACTTTTCAGGTATAAATTATAAATGGTATATAATGCTCACAATACATTGAAATGCATGTTAATTAATTATGAAATAAATCGAAATGAATACAATACTGTTATCATTGGAAAAAAAATATTGAAATTTTATCTTACGCCCAGCGAAGCGGACTGGTGACTGCTAGTATTAACATAACTTGTACATGGAAATTTTTCTTATTATTTGATATGATTCAAGATTTCCAATAAATGAGGCAAATAGAGGTGAATTTCAAGGATGTGTCCGTTATATATAATCTGCAAAAAATTATCCGCTTTATTTGAAAGTTGTCCTTTATCAAACCATCTTGTTCCTAAGAACGTTTTCTCATACAAAAAGTAAAAATGAACGGGCACGTAAGTACATTATTTTCTTTTATCCTTAATCTACCAAATACTTGATGTAATTATTGACAATCATGTATTGATATCGAATGTTTTGATTAAAAAAGTTTGAATAATTAAATAAAGTAAATCTATTCTTCAATCAATATTTTTTTCTTCATTTTAATAGAAACTATTTCGAACGATGAAATCAAATTTGTCTCTACAGGAGATATTGTGCTTGCTTTAACGAATGTTATATTCTCGGCCCAAGACAATCAGATGACAGTACCCTTTCTGTCGAAAAAAATATCTACGACAAAAAATCCTTGACAAAATACCTACAAACCAAAAGGCCCGTAATAGAAAAAATTTGATAAAACATTTTTATATTTTGTATACTTATATTATTTTATCAAAAATTATAGTGAAAAATAAAAAATTATGGTTCTTCGAGTGTTTGTTATGTAGCCGTTGCACTTAGCCTGGATGGTAGAGGGTTTAAATTCGATCACAGGTATATTTTTTTATGATTCTTAATTTACGAACAAATTTATATTTTCAAACCAAGAAGATGATGTTTTTGACATGGATATTTACTTCTTATTAAGAGTTTCATTTTTTAAATTAGGACGATATGTGTACTCTCAGAGGGGAACCTTTTTTCACTCGGAATTGAAATGAAATCGTTTTAAGGTAGTTCCAGCACGGTATAGTATAATCAGAGCTTTACTATGGTCAAAAATTAAAAGCCTCGGCCCTCGGCTCACAGACAGTCAGACATACAGTCGAATATTTTGAGTTACAGTGATCTGGCAACGTTGCTCAGAGTAGAATCTTTAGAACTGTAAAAGATTAGAATTTCGCGCATTTTATTCAATACTCCTTCAGGGAGCGCTGCGTACAGCGTTGCCAGATCACAATGAGCTGTAAAATGAAGAGGTTAGTAATGAATAAAAAGTTAATATTTTCATTTATATATCTTTAAATCAAAACGCTGAACTGGTACTTTTATTTTTTTAACTTATTCTATAAACATTATTCTACACTCTCCTACTTTTTTCCGATTTTGTCGAGAGAATGTTTTAATACAATTGAAAATAGTTGAAGAGATCGGACTTTTTACATACTTTGAATAGGAAGTGACCCTCGAAATCGCGAACTTTAAGATTGATTATCTCGCGATCTAAACGACCAAAAATTCTGCAACTTCGGATTTCATAGATAACGTTATTCTGAGTTTGTGAAAAAAAAAAATAGTCCAAATCTGTCGAAAAGGGCTCTCATGCTGGAACTACTTTAATACGAAGACAAAGGCCATTCGGCAGCCGAAATGGAAGTAGATTTCGATATTTCTTTATCCACGGTAAACAAAGGGCAAGCATCTTACTACACATCACCTCATCGTTAATTTAGAAATATGTGTAATAACTAATAAAAAATACTGGCAAACAACTGCCTTCATAGATAAATCGATAATAGATAATATTTATCAGAAACGACTACAAGAGTAAAATTTCATTAAAATGATCCTAAGATGGATGATTTTTTTCCAACTAGAAATACATTTTAGCACAGAAATTGGAGTTTATTTTCTCAGCTTTCAGATGCACTTTACAGAACTCAAATATTTTGATTCCTTCGAAAGTTATGCCACAAAAAAGATTGACAAAAATATGATTTTCGAATTTTCAAAATTTTTAAATGCTCTAATTTCTAAACTAATTGACCAATTGAGTTTAAATTCGAACTCGACCTTTGTAATCGTTCAAAGAATAAGTATGTTAAGTTTTATTAAGATCCCGTAAGAATTGTAGACGCTATCATGCTGAAAAGCCGCGTCATGTCGTATATATATATATATATATCCATATATATATATAAACTTTTGAACTATATGTATTTTCTGACTCAGCTCGTCGAGTTAGGTCGGAATATTGCAAAATTTATCAAAAGTTGCGTCATGAGAACGGCTTTAATAGTTAGATTTTGATGAAATCTACTAATTGCTTACACAATTCAAATTTTTCGAAAAAAAGCTTATTAGTCAAAAATAAATTTTTTTTGAAGATTAAAGTAATGTTCTTGTTTCAAGTTAATCTTTTTTCTCTGTATGGCTTTTGTTAAACAATAATAATTCACAGATCAGATTTTTATAATTTTTGAGCAATAATATAACACAAAGATTTTTTGTAAGTTTTGCACTAAACTTGCATTTGAAAATAGCCATCCAGTATTTGCAGTAAGTCATTTAGTCATATAAAGATCAGTAATTAGCTAGCAGATGCAAAAATATAAACAAGATTTGAAATAAGCTGAGTATTTCCAGAGATCATTCTCTGATTGTACCAACAAGGTCAGACCTTTACTTATTATAACTTAAAAAATTATTGTTTGTTGCAGAACTGTACGAACCAGTCATGTGCTACGATGCAGTCTCAAATATCCCTGATCCGCAGTCATATCGCCATGTTGAAACAGTACAGAGATCAGCTGAAACAAATAGAAGATTTACCTACTATTCCAGAAAGGATTCTAGCAGCCAACCGTAAAATCGACTTCCATAAAAAATATTTAGAACAATTATCTCGTACTTGTAAAGGACATCATTAGGCATTCAGAATGTCATAACAATGCTGGTACTTATTTAATTTTTTACATAAAAAGTATTTATTAGCTCTATTATTACTAAAGATACGCAGTCATTATCAGACTTAGACGTTCACCTGTTTTAAACAAACAAATTTTATTATCTGTTGCAGCGCAATACGAACCAGTTATCAGAACGGGTACGGCTTAAAATAGAACTGCACAACGGCCACATCATCTAATTAAAAAGGTTCAAATATCAGCTTCAACAACAGCCGGTTTCATTTAATCCTATTTAATTTTCCCACACAGAGAAAATTTTGTAGTACTTCTCAAATTAATATAATCTATCAAATATTACTATGTTTAAAATTGAGAAAGCTTATTGAGAGTAGACCTGATTCAAAGAAAAGATTAAGTCTATGCAAAGTATTAAAATAAAATATTTTTTAATCGTGCTGTTCAAATCGTTTTTAATCATTTCAAATCTTTTTTTTAACAAGAGAGAGCACACTCACACGTTTGCGTGTTTTGAGACATGCAAAAAAGTTTGTTCTTTATCTGTGTACTTAATTAATAATGGTGAGCTCCTTAGAATTTCAAGCGGTTCGACGGCCATCCGCCTACGTATTTACCACTCTCAATGCTGCTTTACTTCGTTGATCTTGTGTTGTATTTCGGTCCAGTTTGGCTGCCTGTTCCTGATGACAATTGCTCGTGATGAACTCTAAAGGTTACAAATGATTTTTAATAACATGTGGTTTACTTGTACAATGTATACCATCGTAACTTCAGCTGTATGCTTTTCTCCATAATGTTTAAATGAAAGAAGTAATAAAAAAAACATTAGTAAAACGGTTGACCCTAGGGGCCATCACTACAAATTTCCGCTAGTTTCAAACGCAAATCGATCGTAATGTAATTTGTTGTGATGTTCAATATTATTTTAGTTTGTCAAATTATTTTTTACTGAATTACTTACCTAAAAGAATTTTACTAAAAAACTACGTCAAATGCTATCAAACAACTTAAAATCTACTTGTCCTGTAAAAAATAAAAAAAAATATTTTTTACGCTTGAAATTAGAGGGAAGTTGCAGGGATAGCCCTTAGGATCAACTGTTTTACTGATTATTTTTTTAAATTTCTTGAAATCTACTTGTCCAAATCATTCTAAACTCACAGTAACTCTGAGTTGAGTGAATACCTTTCGAATGCCACCGGTCTCGAAACATTCGGATAATAACTTCACGATTTCCAAAAATCTTCGATATTTTTACACACTGAAAGGTCATTCAGCTTCGGTGATAAATACTGTTACAAGTTATTTACTCGTTCGAGATAATATGTAATGAGCCAAGTCATAATTACATGTATTGCGAGCTGTAAAAGAATTCATTATACTTAGAGAAGTCGCTATTGATCAGTGTTTTTATTTTAACACATCGTTTTTAGTAGAAAAATAAAAATGGAAGTAAATGTAAGTAAATTAGTTTTATTAAGATTAGGACAATAAATAATCAGTGCTTGATTATATTAAACGTTGATGATCTTTATTAATAATTTTTATTTTAAATGCAAGAGTGATGTATCAATACTTTATAAAAGCTGTCGTATGACTAACTACACTAAGGCTAATAGCAACCAAAAAATCATCAGAAGAGATGCCTGGGCCCCACTCTTATAACATAAAATATAAACAATATCGCCCAAAAACATCTCTTATTCTATTACTATTAATTATTTCTTAGTAGATATCTACTTACACCTAATGAATATGAATATTTATTAGCATAAATGTTACATACAGAATACAATAATCATATTATAAATTAATAATTGATTTAAAATCCAGTGCGTTGGCATCCATGATGATTCAGTACCGTTCGGCGGTTTCACCGACAATTTATATTATATTTTTTCTATACAACTTACAATCTTTATTTATTATTTCACTATGTACAACACTCTGCTATACTTATTTATATTGTTTTGATATTTCTAATTAAATATGTATATTTACTTATTAATGACCTTGTTATTGGCCGTTAGGCTGTTAGGTCTGTATTAAATAAAAATAAAATAACATAAATAAAGTAAAATGTAGAGATTAACTTTTGTATTTAAGAAATAATCCAACAAGCCTACTTAAAAATTAATCTCTTCATTTAAATATACCGGTCCCATAGCCGTGTGGTATAGCGCAAGACTTGGGACCGGGAGGCGTGGGTTCGAGCCCCGGTGACGGCTGAGGGAATATTTGATTTTTTCAGCGGTTTCCGTGACTCGAACTCTACGCCGGCTGTACGGACTTGGGTTTTCGGTGGTTTCCTATTTAAGTCACTGTGCCTCGGCACAGGCAAATGCGTACAGTTTCTCAAAGTCGGGCCACCGCCGCATACCAGACCTACGTACAGATGGCAACATCTCTGTAGGACAGATGAATATCTGGATTTCGCTGGTATTAAAAAAAAAAAAAATAATAATAATAATAAACACGTATAGTTGTTATTAGTAAAATTATAACTCTAATAAAACAATCATAAACTAAATCACAAAATGAAATCTTAATACAATATTTTTAGATAATAAACTTGAAACAAATATAAAATTATCATATAATTATTATCATTATTTTAAATAGTGAAACATATCCTATCTCTTTTGCATTTTAGGGAAATACTGTTACATATATGTAATTCAACATTTGTTTTATAGAATAGGGAAAACCCAAAAAAACTTATCCAGATCACTTAAGCATTATAATCATTACAATCATTAAGTATCATTATAAACATTATACATATCCATTATTATTATTATTATAAGTATTACAATTATCAAATATTACTTATCAAATCAAATTACAATTAATAATTCAGACCAAGTCCATTCCTCAGCTCCAGGAATCTTACTGCAGGCAATGGTTTTGTTAATATATCAGCCAGTTGTTCACCTGTACAAACATATTATAGTTTAATTACGTTTTTCTCAACTTGTGTCCGAGAAAAATGATAGTTCATATTAATGTGTTTGGATCTTTTATATCTAGTCAGATTATTGGCGATACTAATGCAACCATTATAATCTTCGTATGTCACAATTGGCTTTGTGATATTAATGTTTATGCTAGTTGCTAATTATTTTAACCAAAAAGCTCTTTTTACAGCTTTATGAAGAACCACATCGCCCCTTATTGTGTTAACCTAGTATCTACAATATCGCAATTTTCGGAAAATTGATAAAAACGTTTAGAGTTATTTAACTTTTGTAAATAATTATAATCAATTGGGAGATTATACTCTTTATTTGTCACTTTCAAAAACTTAAACATGAATCTGCTAAAGATGAGGACGTGCCACGATAGTTTCGTATAATGGTAGTAAGCTACTTCACGAATAGGGTCTTGAAATATGACACGGAAGACGGTCCAAAAGTGTACGAAATTACCGCGGGAGTACCACAAGGCTCAGTCTTAGGCCCACTGCTATGGAACATCATGTATAATGGCCTCTTGAAAATAGCATTGCCAACAGAAGTTAAACTTGTTGCATATGCTGATGATGTGGCTGTAGTGATCGCCGCGAAGCATCTCGAAGAGATAAATCTGGCCTTCGATATCACATTCAGACGGGTTAACCTATGAATGAATACGGTAAACTTGCAACTAGCCGAATATAAAATTGAGGCAGTGCTTACCACCAGTAGAAAGATGGTAGAAACGATCAAGTTAAAAGTCGGTGAGCAAGAAATCACATCGCAACCTTTTATCAGATATCTGGAAGTGATGCTTGATGCCCGACTCAACTCTAAACAACAAGTAGAACACGTGATTGCCAAAGCGTCAGTAGTGAGGGCTAGTCTGGCATGACTGATGCCTAACGTTGGAGGCCCAAAGCAAAGCAGAAGACAACTGCTATCATCAGTTGTCACATCAGTGCTCACGTACGGAATATCCATCTGGGCAGACGCGTTAGAGTTACAGGAATCATGGAGAAAGGCTGGACCAATATATCGTCTTAGCGCTTTAAGAGTAGCCAGCGCCTTCCGCAATATATCTGAGGAAGCAGTGTGTGTCATTTCCGGATCTCTACCTTTCAGAATTCTATCCAAAGAAAGATGAGGTCTATACCAACGGAAGAAGTTAACCATACCGAGCTCTGAGGAACTCAGGACAGAAGAACGATCACACAGCATCGCCTGGTGGCAATCACAGTGGGACGCCACAGAGAAAGGTAGGTGGATGCACCGTCTCATACCGAAGCTTGACGTATGGCTGAACCGGAATTACGGCGAGATCAACTATTATCTAACACAGATGTTGTCAGGACACGGCTGCTTTCGAGAGTATCTCCACCGCTTCAAGCACGATATCTCTCTGGAGTGCCCGTCCTGCCCAGGAGTCATTGAAAACGCGGAGCACGTTGTCTTTGAGTGCCCACGCTTTAGCCCACAGCGAGATATAGTAAAAACTGTCTTAAACCAGAAAATCTACCCAGAATCACTATTAGAAGCAATGCTGTCATCACAAACTGCCTAAGGGCGGTTTCCCCGGGGATTCAGAAGCTGGAGGATAAGGGGGTTTTATCAGTGGGTGGAAATCCCACTACCGACCACATTCATACATAGTGACACCCTCCCAGGAGTATTCAGGGCTGCTTCCTAGGACCTCAGAACGTTGAGATCTGATGAGAACTCGATTTTTGCAAAACGGGGTAAAAAAAATAACTTCCCAATTTTCAAAAAATCTTCGACTTTTTAGTGAGAAGTTAAAAATCAAAATTGACCAGAAAGAGATTTTTGATAGGTACTAAAAAATATCAAAAAATGACGGAAATCAAAAATTAAAATCCTATGAGATTTCTACATGGGGCATCATATTTCTGATGAGTTATTTGTTAGTAGACATCAACTTACACCTAATATATATGAATATTTCTTAGTATAAATGTTACATACAAAATACAATATGATATTATAAATTAATAATTGATTTAAAATATAAAAATTAACTTTTGTATTTAACAAATAATGCAACAAGTTTCAATTCTCCCCAAGGAAAATTAAAAGTCGTGACGAATTCAAAAAGTTATAATGGTACAGTCCAATTTTTGGAAATCGATGAGCTTTTCTTTGGTTATACCGTTTTGAACTATCGACAGCTTTAAAGTAAAAATAGACTTTCTTCGTTTCGTTTTTTTTTTCTTCATTATTCTATCATAAAATTTATCATCTTTACTCAAATTACAATCGTGATTTTTGTGTAGTGATTGTTGAGCATAGATTGAACTATTTTTATCTTCTTTTACAGTCAACTACAATTCAAATGACTGATGCTATGCGACTAGAAATCAGTTTATACTGGGACAGGATCAACATGTTGAATTTCACGATGGAGCACATTCTCGTATATCATTTGAATTCTCCAATTATAAGTGATGAAATCAGGAAGATAGATGCAGAAATCTTAAATCATAAAAATGCAATAATGACAGTATACCATCGCTGTGGTTTTCGGCCCTTAGATATCTACATGCTGTGATGAACTAGTCTTTTACTAATTAAATTTTTGCAAACAATAATGCGTTTTTTTTTTTTTTTAATGATTTTTTCAAATCAAATACCTTATGCAAGAGATAATTTTTCAGACGTTGATAAATATAGGTAAATAATCAACTTCTATATATGTTAACAACAATGGCTTGTTTAAATAGATATTAAAGCATGAAGATTATTATTGATTTATAATTGGCTCTATGTTTATTTATTATTTAATGATTAAGAACATTGATAAAAAGAGAATTTACATTCAATAAATCATCCTATGTTAGTAGGTGCCAACGCTTGCGCTTCAATGCATTTATCATTTAAAAACGCTCAGCTTTTATAATATATAATTCTTGGGATTCACAGAGCGAGCTTACTTCATTTGTCGTTCACCACGGAACAAGCTGGCTCGCTCCGTGTCAAATTCGTGTACGGCACACCCGATGGAGAACAACCAGTTTAAAATGTACAACGCTGTACACTTACACGTTAACGCAAAACAGCCGAATTTTGTCCATACAGTGCTTACCGAATACGATCGACTGACAATAATGAGCAATCAACAAACAATCCCGTTTGGAACTTTTGAGAAGATCAACTTCGTGGATAGTTTTGATGATAAGAAGAAATTTCTATGCACTAAAAATCCAAGCACATTTGAAGATTTTTACATAATGTTGTGGAATCAGCAGTGTTACATCATAGTAATGTTATCGAACTTGGAAAACAATGAGAACCAAGGTTATCAGTATTGGTCAAAAGAAGAAAATAGTGTTATTAAAGCTGGGCATTACACAATAAAAACAATCAAAACAAAAGTGTATAATAATTTCGTTGCTACGGAGTTACACCTTACTGATGGAAAAGGACCTGCCCGTCAAATCTGCCATTTTTTATACAGTGATTGGACAGAAAGTGACGTTCCCAGTGATGTGGTTAACTTTTTCAAGTTTGTCGATAGAGTAAACAAAACCCGTGCAACAGTCAAGCGCATTGCTGAAATTCACCAAATTTGTGTGGGTCCAATTGTTGTGCATTGCACCGATGGAGCTAGACGAACCAGCACGTTCTGCGTGGCAGACTTCGCTCTTAATCAAATAAGAAAAACTGCATGGATTTCGTTACCCAAAATTGTGACAAACATTCGACAGCAGCTACATTCCAGTGTTGTATCACTTGAACAATATCTTTTTTGCTATCGTATAGTGTTGCACTTTTTGGAAGTTATCTGTATCAGTTCAGTCTACACGAGAAAAAATACAGACTCTTAATTAGGGTAAAGATGTTCTGAATTCTTTATATGACGCATATACTTAACAACAAGAAAACGCTAATTTCCAGGTCCTACTTATAATTTTAGAGTAGTTTATCAAATAGAATTTTTGTAAGTCCTAAGGAAGATGATGCATCAACAACTAAATACGCTTCAAGTCAGATGAACTCATAATTTTTGTTATTAGGTTTAATTTTTCATAATAAATATAGATACTAAATTATTGTCGTTTCCGTTATTAGTTATCATACTTCAGTATATTTAAACACAATACGGCAAAGGAAAAATAACAAACCATAACCTACACATAACCTTCAGTTCATTCACATTGTTCTACAGCTGCCACATGCGTAATTAATTTCGACCGTTGAACTTATTTTTTATTTGACTTTAGTGATCTCAATTTTTTTAATATTTGACATGTTCACATGCGTAAACTGCGAAATTGTAAATATAACAGCAATATTAAAACAGTACTGCACTATAAGATAACTAACGTCTATCTCGCTTACACCTTGCGATATGCCGAATATACAAACAGAATCGCTTACATGACCTTGGTCAATATTGGCTAGGTCATGGATTACAAATATGTCTTTTTTTCTAATGAACGCAGCTGTCAGTTCAAGGCCAGCTGTTTGAAACGTATCGCACGTTTGGTTATCGCTGTTTTTTGTGCGTCTGCCAAAGTGTTTACGTGTATATAAGAGTCCTTCGTTTTTAATATGAATATGTTTTAGTTTTTCATTATGAGAATAATAATTTTTCTTTTAAATAATTTAATATCTCTTCACGGACAAATGTAATTCTGTTGTGGATGAAGTCCAATGTGTGACAAGCCTCTAGACTGCTGATGTCAACTAGACGAAGCCGAGCCCATTTCGCGTAACATCATTACTGTGGAAGCGTGACTAAAATATTACCACAGTGTTTGAATTTTGATAAGTTTCGTGGGGAAATCTCGAGGAAGGTGAAGTTGGTGCTGTTTTATAATTTATTAAACTTCTATTAACTCAAAATTTTATTTAACTCTATAATGTTCGTCCTTGAACTTGCACTTTTAATGTTATCGGTCCTCATCTTTCTTAAAGTATGAGATATGTTGCCTATTTTATAGAGAGGGGGCCAAAAAAATGATAGAAGGGGATGCATTTCTACACTACCTCAACTAAACCGGTATTTCTAACGGTCTTATTACGGAGTATGATTGGCGCTATCCCCATTCGTTTATACTCAGATTTATTGCGATCGCAAAACATTAAATGGTTAAAAAAGCCATCTTTTAGCAACATTATTTTCAAGCTATATTGGCTGTATCTCAATAATAGATTACAAATATCATATGAGTTTTATTATCAAACTTCAAGACTAGATTACGGCACAATTTATTCAATGTCATTGGTCAATATAACGTGCAAAAACGCTCGCGCTTATTCTGGTTGCGTGTGACAATAATCGAATTTTCAAATTTGAACTTAATGCATTTGAAAGGTAGCCAAAAAATCCGCTGAAAATAATCTTGTTCATACTATATTCTGGTCAATTTTTTTTTTGCGGTTTTAAACTCTTGCGTTCTCGAAGTTTCGACATTGCAACTATCCCTGGTATCGCTTTCTTTAAGTCTTTTTTTATTATTATTTTTTAAGACCTTATTAAGAAATCTAAACAAATAATTAACTTGACGTTAGGTACCTTCTACTTCAGAGTGAGTAGGCATACTCAAATGCACATCAAGCTTACATTTTGGACTTTGTATCTATCATTTTAATATCATACACAAAAAGGGGGAAACATACTCAAATTGTCCAGTAGGTATTATAATAATGACGGCCGTTACTCAGAATACCACACGCGTGCACTCTGTGCTGTTGAGATAAGAGCGGTTTTACTATGAAAAAATAGAGTTACCTAATGTGCTGGCCTCTGTACATACTTACTTACTATGAAATCTTTTTTAGTTTATCTATTTTGCCTTTTAGTTGTATCATGTGCTGTAGATATGAATTTATATAACATTTCACCAAGTTTAAAACAGTTACCTATGTTATCATTGTCACTTTTATTTTATCAGTTTATCACTTAGCAAGTTAAAGCGGGTCGTGCAAACTGACTTTCTTTTTCGTCGTGCAAACTGACAAAAAAGGGGTGTTATAAGTTTGACGTGTATATTTGTGTGTATATCTGTGGCATCGCAGCTCCTAAACGAATAAACCGATTTAGATGTGATTTTTTTGGAAGCTGACATGATCGAGGTGATTCCGACGTGATAAAAGGGTCTTTCTAATTTTTGTAGGTCCGACTGATTTGAAATTTTTTTGTTAACCTTGAACTGATACTGTACCATCAAATAGTCTGTAGTAGGTATATAACTCCTTAGAAAATTACTGTAAATATAGCGTGTTTAGGTTTATAGGAATGATCTCTTTTTTTAACTGTTATAATTAGGTTCCTTAATAAAATTATTAATAGGTACTTTTAGTAAAAGTGATAGGGGACTTTATATTCATGATTTTACTGATTTGTGATAGGATAATAACATATTTTCTCATTATTAAATTGAAAATTTATTATTTAATTTGTTTTTTTGAACATTTTTGACCTATACAATAACGGCTTAAACGAAAAGTCACTAATAAATTAGGAATACATTATGATTATGATATTACAAATAGTTTATTTACCATTACGTAAAACATAAATTTTATATTTTTAGGTTCTATCCATCAAGGGTCTAACATTTTTCAAGGCAGAGGTACGCAGTGTACTGCCATCGCAGCATATGCCGGAGTATTTTCAATTTTAAAAAACCGCGATAATATATTAACCGATACAGATGTCGACACCATTTTGGTTGGTGGGGACTCTTTATATACGAATATTATTCAATATCTGAAGTCCCAAAATCGATTCGAATCAGGTCTTTTATGCCCGGATGAACTATTCACCGAATTCCGCGTCGAAAATGTTGACGTAAAAATTGCGAATGTGGGGGACAACTGTGTCGCATATGACTGTTTTCCGAGCAGTCTTTCTGATTACGAGGAGAAAATTACGACGCTTGACGAAATTTTACGAAAATATGTTTTCAGTGCCGCTCATGTCGACGGCACTGATACTATTTTGTTCACAGGGCAGGGCTACACATACTCCTTTTGGAGACATAAGGACGTGTACTATTTATTCAATAGTCACGCTGTGGATGCACATAACTTTAATGAAGGAATGAGTAGCGTAGGACCATTTGTTGCTCGTTTGTTCAGTTGCAGCACTACTGAACACTTAGCTAGACTTCTTTTTGCTGGTGGCAGGTTTGGTGATAGGTACGTGATGTACAGAGTGCGCGTACTGGGAAGGCCTTCCTCTCAAAACTCCCAATCGATTTTGCTGAATCAAACGACTGAACCGATGAATCAAACGACTGAACCGATGAACCAAACGACTGAACCGGTAAGTGACTTGACAAGAATGTTCAGGTCACTTTCCATGCCGTCGTCATCTCAACACTCTGAATCGCTTTTAAGAGATTACCAATCCCCTGGACCGATTTCATCTCTGACACAGATGCTTCGGTCACTTTCCATGCCGTCGACTCAAAACTCTGAATCAATTTTAAACCAACAAATGACGACTCCTTCCATTGAAACGCCTGAACCGATTTCGTTAGGTACCACCCAATGTTCCGAAAGGACTATGTCAAGTCCTGTGCAAAATGATTCCGCAGTAATTCAACCTGCAACCACAACAAACTGCAACACCGCGCAAAACATACAAACAGATCAAAAATTGACGCTTTTAAAACCCGTGGTTGTGGTTGAAAAAGTTAGGGATTTCAAATTAACGAAATTAAAGCCAGTTGTCCTCGTAGAGCCACTCGAAACTGAAAAAAACACCGAAACCAACAAAGGCGGTCAGCCCAGAAAGCGAAAACGTGGTAGGAAACCGACAAAAGAAAATGCACACCTGGACGCGGTAAAGAAGTATAAAAAAACTAATCCGGAGGTGAATCGCGCCGCCGTTCAAAAATATACTGAAAAACGACCAGAAGTGCATCGCGCTGCTGTTGAACGGTATACAGAAAATCACCCGGAAGTAAATCGCGCCGCTGTTCAGAGATATTCTGAAATTCATCCCGAAGTAAACCAAGCCGCGACGCGACAATATAACGAAACAATGCGGAACGTAGACGTACCGTTGCGGCGATCCAGAAATCTAATCGGAGAAAAACGTGGTTCTGAACTTGATCTCATTCCGATTTTTTCACTTAAAAACACATCACTGTTGAGTCAGCAGACATTTATATGTCCGCATTGTGGGGCCCCTCTTTTTGATGAGGAAAAAAGTAGTAGACAATGGTGTTGTCGTCAGGGGGCATGCAAAGTTCAAAACTTTCCCCCTCTGGATGAAGATTTTTACTCTCATCCAGCTTTTCTTGGTAGGCCCCGTGCGTATAACAACTTGTTTTCGTTTTCCGCACTGGGAGTTTCGCATGGGTTTCAGCATCTTGAGGGTTTATCTTTTATTAAAATTCAGGGCCGTATTTATCACAGGGTTTTTGATTTATCTTATAATGAAACTCCCAATAACATTAATTTTTATATTAACGACAACACCGAAAGGGAAAATTTGGCCGCCGATCTAAGCCTCGATAGACAGGTAATTAGATCGATTTCGAGTTTTTTACATAGCGTCAATCCTTATATAGACTGTTTTAGGAGATTAAGTTTAGAACCATCGTCCGAGGCCTTTATACAGTTCCAGAGAACTTCTCGCGCCACTCACGGCAACATTCTTGGTGACCAACCTTTCGGTCACGAAGTTTCGGCCATTATCAGTACGGATCGTGAACAGTACGTCCCGCGAAGCATTGCGATATGGAAAATTGGAGACAGCAGGCCGCATCCCGTGGATATAATGCATCCTCTTTACGAGAGCTTTCAATATCCCTTATTATATCCACATGGAAATCCGGGCTGGTGCCTTGGGAAAGTCGACAACAGCGGCAACAAGCTTAGTCAGCTTCAATATGTTCGTTGTTTACTCTTGTCCGAATCGCGATTTAGTAATTTTAGCCGGTTGTCTGAGGAGTGGTTAGTTGATTTATATTGTAGAATCATTGAAGAGCGTCTCCGGTTTATAGAACATGCCCAAGCGAGAGGTCAACAAGACCCGCTTAGGGTTGCACCACTCTCAGAATTATTAGAGACGCGAACGCAAATTCAAAACGATGAGACAATATTAGGCGAAGGCGGTGTTGTACCGGGACGAATTTACTTGCCCAGCTCATTTACAGGGGGTCCGCGTTACATGAAAATGAGGTACCTGGACGCTATAGCAATAGTGAACAGGTTAGGCCCACCGTCGTTCTTTTTAACTTTCACTTGCAACACACGTTGGCCCGAAATAAGGCAATCAATATTGCCGGGTCAACGAGCGAACCCCCAAATTTGTGCTCGAGTTTTTAAGTTGCGTTTGGCTCAGTTGATTAGGGATTTGAAGAGCGGGCAATGGTTTGGTCATATTTCATATATGATGCACGTAATAGAGTTTCAAAAAAGAGGACTGCCACATGCGCATATTTGTTTCAGGGTTGAAGGCGGTGGGCCTGCAGATAGTGTAGAGATAGATAAATTTGTTCGTGCTGACATACCTGACCCGTCCGAAGCTGAGGGCAGGTTGCGTAAGGCAGTCCTCGACCATATGATTCACGGACCGTGCGGCCCGCCTCACCGCACAGATCTTCTGTGTTGGGATAGCGAGAAAAAAAAATGCACGAAATTTTTTCCAAAGCGGGAAACGTCTGTCACCTTCTGTGACGATAAGGGTTTTATTAATCTCCGCCGCAATGGTGAAAACGAGGCCACCATTAAATTCCGCGGCAGAGATGTTAAAGTAAGCGATTTATGGGTCGTCCCGTACAATGCCGCCTTGCTTTTGAAATATGACGACATAAATTTAGAAGTTTCTTCACAGCGCACCGTAATTAAATATCTTTTTAAGTATATGACCAAAGGTCCCGACGAAGCCCGTGTCGCCGTCGTTGACGAAGCCAATCGTAACAACGAAATCGAACAATATGTCACGAAACGCTACATCGGATCTAGCGATGCAGCGTGGAGAACTTTAGCGTTTCCGTTGACACAATTGGCGCCAACAGTTAAAAATCTTTGTGTCCATTTGCCTAATCAACATTCAGTTTTTTTCAGACCCAACGACATAGAGAATTCAGTAAATCGCGCAAGTTCCGATCTTATAGATTATTTCAATAGACCTTTAACTGCAGAATTTGACAGACTGACTTACCTGGACTTTTTTGAACAATATAACATGCATGCAAAGGACCCAAATTTGAAAACTGTCCAATCCATACGCACTGAAAATGGAAAATACGTTACTAAAAGAGTGAGGGGTGAGCTCGTCGCGCGTCTTTTCTGGGTCGAGCCGAACAGGGGTGAGCAATTCTACTTAAGAATTTTATTAAATGTTTACCCGTGTCGCAGTTACACAGATTTATTGTTGATCGGTGGTCCGAATTGCACAACCTTTCAGGAAGCTGCCAAAGCAGTAGGTCTCGCGGATGATGAAGTCGAGTACGATATGGCTATGTCGGATATTCAACTTTTTTCACAGGACCACGCCTTCGTAGCTTTTTCGTGCTCTTGGCTGTTAACGGTGCCCCGGTCGCAACACTGTGGGACAAATTTAAACGTCAGTTGGCTGAGGACTTTTTGCATAGAATGCCAGGTGACGAAGACGACGCGATTAAAATGTGCCTCATTCAAATAAGTCGCTTGCTACGACGACACGGGTCGTCTTTAGTAGATCAAGGCTTGCCGGAAGTCTTTGATAGTAGTACCGAGCTAGATAGGGAACGTACGGAGCACGATTTTGACAGTGCTAAATCATTCGTCGACGAATGGTTACCGCGGTTATCGTCCGAACAAAGATCCATTTTCGATTACGTTGATAGGCTTTGCAGGGATAGGGAGTTCCGTGACTCAAATAATACTGCTATTTTCATTGATGGACCCGCCGGGACGGGCAAAACACTTTTATTAAACGTCATTTCCGCTCATATTCGTAGCAGCTGCGGCGTAGTTTTGAATTGTGCGTCATCCGCAATAGCCGCCCAAAATTATCCCAGTGGAATGACCGCGCATTCCTTGTTCAAATTTCCTTTAGATCTTGTGGATGACCGCGGAGTCTGGAACATCACAAATGGTTCTCAAAGGGCTGAACTGATATACAACGCCGACCTCATAGTGTACGACGAAGCGCCGATGGCTCACAAATACTTGTTCAATTTATTAGAGAGATCGTTGCGAGATTTGATGGGAACGGACAAAATTTTTGGAGGCAAAATTATCGTTTTCGCTGGGGACTTCAGGCAAATTCCCCCGGTCGTAGTGGGTGCGCGCTCGAATTGGGATATTCTAAATTCGTCTATCAAAACCTCGCAACTGTGGCCTAATTTGAAAATTTTCTCTTTATTCACTTCACAACGATGCAGGGAGGACGCCGAATACGCGGATTTTCTTTTGCAATTGGGCTCCAACGAGTTGCCTCCTCATGTATTGCCAGTAAACGGAATTGCTGAGCAATTGATTCAGCTCGATTCAATCGAGGTTGCTCCAACCTTGGACGACTTGATTGAATTCGTCTTTCCCGCTGAAAACCTCTCGGATCCGATCTTTTGTGCCGAGAGAGCAATTCTGTGTACTCGCAATGATGCCGTTGGAGAGATTAATATTAAAGTATTAGATCGTGTGCTGGGGGATATCTTGCATTTTTATGCAATTGACAAAATTTTAAGCGAAAACGCCGATCAAGTATTTCTGGGCCCCGACCTTCTGAATACACTATCTCCCAAGGGAGTTCCAGATTTCGATTTAAAAATTAAAGTCAATTCCGTTTGTATGATCATGCGTAATCTTAGTTTCGCTGACGGGTTGGTTAACGGGACGAAGGTGGTCGTCATAGCTGCATCTGCACGTTTAATCACTGTTCGTAAATTCGATAGCCCGCGTGAATTTTTGATACCTCGCATTCTCTTTAAAGCCCCCATAGATCGCAATAGTCCTTTTGAAATGTTGCGCCGCCAATTCCCGTTGCAGGTATGTTATGCTATGACGATTCACAAGAGTCAGGGTCAGACGATTAAACGAGTAGGAGTGGATCTTCGGTCGGACGTTTTTAGTCACGGCCAACTCTATGTGGCCTTAGGTCGCGTTCGCAAAAAAGAAGACATTAAAATCCTAATACCTAGAGGCCGATTCGTTAATAATCATCCCTACTCAAATAATGTAGTTATTTCTCAACTTTTAAATTGACATATGGTACTTCCTGAAAACGTTTATTATAGAATTGTTCACTTCTGTAGAATTCGGTTGAATGGTTCCATTAGTTTTAAGTAATTTATTTCATATTAATCAATCGTTATCATCTTTTTATTATCATCGTTACACCGTAATATTTTTTTTTTTATACGTTGTTGACTATATTTGTAAATTTCAAATCATAAATCATGTGCTGCAATGGATGTACACTGCGCTTTTTTTGTACACTATACACACATAACACTTACAGTGTCATCATTCAATGTCGTTGTGTACAACTGTTAAACATATTTTTGACAAACTGTAATTGAGTTGGGTATTTATAGTGAGTAAACTTATTACTGACTATAGAAATTGCAAGTAAAGGTAGGAAAAATGTGTAGGGATTAGTCATCGATGATCAGGTGTGCTATTCGGCTGTTAGCACAGTGACGACCGGTCTGTAGACGCTGAGTGAACGAGTGAGAAGTAAACTTGCCTGGGCGAGCGTATTGGGGGTGTTTCGGTTGATAGCTGGGAGTAACGTGGAGATAGCATGAGGATGATGTCGGAGAGCCGTTGATTCTTGAGTCAAGTCTCACTCAGATCAAGTAGCCGACCCAAAATAGACCGTCGGTTTGGCTGTACAGGTTCAGAACGAGAAGGTCACTGGTAAAAGCTCTCTCACCGTAGGATGACTCGGAGACGGATGGAGATGATGACGGAGGCGAGCTTGACACGTTAATGCACTGTTTGTAGACTGCGCGGTAAGTTGCATGTGAAATAAGGCCCCCGATTGCGGTAAGTTTGAACGTGTTTACCAAAGCTAAAACGCTTGGTAAACACGTTCTAACTAATGGCAATCGTGGGCCTGGGTTGGGTTCAACGAAAAACTATTGCGGTAAGTTTGAAAGTGTTTACCAAAGTAGAAAGGCTTGGTAAACTCTTTCAAACTTACCGCAACCGTTTTCGTTGAACCCAGCCCCAGCCCCCCGATTGCGATAAGTTTGGATTCGCAATCGCAATCGGGGGCAGGGGTGGGTTCAACGAAAAAATCAGAAGTATTCATCATTGTTTTTGGGGCCATTCAAAAGCATCAGTAGGGGAGGGGGGTATTTGATTATGTTTGATGACAAGGGGGATGATAATCTGAATGTTGATTAATGCAGCTATACAAGATGTAAGAGACAGCTTAGCAAAAACTGTAACCCTAAATTTTCACAATTTACTAATTTTAATATTAAATTGAAATTACTTATTTGATAATACTTTACTTTACTCATAAAAACATTATTGACAGCTTAACCATCGGCATGCCTGGTGAGTCTCAGGGCCCGCCTTACTGGAAAATCCTTCGTACCTATTGTTTTAAATATATATAAATTTATGTCTAATGTCGCTTATGGCAAGTTCACTTATAAACTAGCCATGTAAAGATTCCCCTTTCTACAGGCAATCCTTAGCCGACTTTCTCCTGAGAAAGACATGCGGAAAGTATTCAGATTTTGGTAGGGTCTACCTAACATTTTCTTTTGACTAATTCCATTTGTCTCCTTTTTGCATGCCAGTATAAAATTTTACCTTAAAAGATAAATTGTGTATAAAATATGAATTCTTTGTTTTTGTTGTGCTATCCAAAATAGGTTTATTTCAGTTAGAATCTAAACTTTAATGTGAAAGTAATCTATAATTTTCTTAATAATGAACAAGAATAAATATTCTAACCGAATCTTAACAAAAATTCTTGAATTTCAAATATTTTTGGCTATTAAATATGTCTCTCAGACCCTACCAGGCATATGATGTCATTTTCATTCACCAGGCATGTCAAGGATTAAAACACGAGAAAAACTGTAATATCATCTCAGAATAATAGCGACACGGCGCAGCTACGCGATTCGTTGCGTAGTTTTAGCCGATCATAATTATGTGTACATGATTACATATTAGAAAATATAAAATTTATTAACAAAATTTTAAAAGAACAACAAACAGGATAACAAATTTTAAAAGTCTAAATGATCTACATTTTTAGCAAAATTTAATATATGTGTCTATTAAATTTTAGACTCACCAAAAGTTGCTAAACATCAATTTAAAATACTTTCGGCAACACATCATGCTATACAATTTAACTTTGACGTCGCCCTTATCTTGCTCGTATTAACGTTTGCTTTCGTATCGCAAATGGGTAACCTGACTTTCTGTTGTCTGTACCAAAATTACTTCTCATCAAATTCTATAATCGCAAATAATTTATTCCTCAAGTGTTTAAAACTTACATCTAGGGGGAAAAATAAAGTTAACCTAAAGGATTAAAAACAAAAAACGGTTTGACTATTTTTAATTTACCCAGTTGATGATTTACGATTTATTAATTTACCCATAGACTATAACTGACGATTCAAATGTTCATATTCTAGATTTGTTCAATTAAACTTTTGATGAAATATAAAAACGAAGCACTGTATTTTATATTTTATAATTTGTTGTTTTTAAAAAATTAAGTAATTAGATTTTTTGTTATCTAATATGTAACCGTGACAACTCAACCGTTCTTGTATTTGCTAAGCTGTCTTTAACATCCTGCATGGAATATTTTTAATTAAAAATTACATACTTACGTAAAACTTAGGTGGCCTTTTCTATTCGTTTAAAACAGCGACAATCTTTAAATATGAATTATATTAAATTACTTGTTACAAATTGTAACGAGATTTCTACATTCGGCTTTTACATTTTTTTCGACTAAGATGTTTACTTACGAGTTATCTAATAATTAGAGTAATGATGTAAAAAAAAAATTACCTTTTAACTTCTCATTCATTCAAATGTTTTTTCTAATATATGAAAAGTCTGTTTTTTGACTGTTGCTTTTGATTTATTAAAAAACACCAAAATACCTTTTCCAAAAAGTATAGTTATATTTTTAAATATATCTTTAAAAAATCTTATGTGTAATTAACTTCTTACTTTAGTTATGAAATATCATGTAAAACTTACGTGGATCTTAAATTTTTGTTTGTTATTTTGACATGTAATGAATACTTTAAATAAATAAAATAATATGTAAAACAAGTATGAAAGTGTAACTTACTATACTATCGTCTAACTAGACAATTTACCTTCATTTCTTAAAATTTTAATACTTAATTTTATTTATGAAACATTTTTTTTTATTTAATCGTCCGAAAAATCAATCTCTTCAATCTTATATCGAAGCAATTTTCATCGCATCAAACTCTACGACATCAACAACAGGCACAGCAACGAATCATCGTTAACACAATGCACGCTTTCTGGTCCAGATCATAGTTGGCGCAACACGTGCTTCTCATCTGTAATGGCAATACTGGCAATGTCGCATCTGCACTGCCAAAAGCAGCCCACAAGCCACAAATGTTTTAGCACACATTCAACCCAGCAACTTCGTCACCACTACATGTTCACCGTACGCTGGACTTGGCAATCCTAAAAGCGACAATCTAAAAAAGAAGATATCTGTGATTATCTCAACAAATGCTACTTATTTATCAATATATGGTGCTACACTGAAGTTTCAAAGTTCAGCATACAAAATGACAAGAAATTTTACAAATGAAAATGTATAAAGTGGTTTTGTAAGTGCTGTGAAAAGTTGAGATGAGAACCCTACCACAAATACTCAACGGAATTATACCAATATTTCTCATCCACCGCTCGTCCTTTTTGTTTTTCTGCAATATCTTCTCATGTCTACAACTTGTAACATGAGAAAGAAGCTTATTTACCGATGCATGCCGCCTCAAGTTTGAATCACCTTCGATTCACCGATTTAAGATTTGGAGTTGGTTGGAGTAATATAATATGTGACCGTCAGAATCTAATAACATGTTCACAATGTATGCCAAAGTAAGATACGTGTTGGTAATGAAGTTGTATGTCACTTATGATTGAAAATGCCGTTACTATAATTATGAAAGACCATTTCAGAAACTAAACACGAAGATTGCGTCGAAACAAATCAAAAATAACAGTTCCAGATGGTGATTGTAAAAATGTGTTGCAAAAAAAAAACAAAAAAAACAAACAAAACAAAAAAAAAACAAAAAAAAAACAAAAAAAAACATATAACCAAAAAAAGTAAAAAAAAAACAACCAAAAAAAGTAAAAAAAAAAAAACATGGAAAAAGCAACACATTTTAGTTAAGAAAAAAAAAATAGTAAGTAGTTCAGATTTTATTATTCATTCATAATGACCTCTACTTTCCATTTTCTTAATAATAAAATTGATGTTTTAATAATATTATAACCTAACTTAGTCAAATAACCCACCCCGTTTGATTCCTGGAGCAAAGGTTCCCACGACGCTAGCCGCGTTGAATTGCAAGGGACAACCTTTGCACCACGAATGCTTTGCCCCAGGAATGAAACGGAGTGGCTTATTTGACTAAGTTAGATTTAAAGCTAAGATTGTGTTTTCAATTATAATATTAATATTGATGTCCATTCACAATAATTTCATTTTTTTGTAGTGGCCAACAGTTCTGGCCAATTCAATATTTTCAAAATTAATTTTATTAAAGTAGAACAAAATTTACAAACAACAAAGTAATATATAATTTTGTCACATGTGTGCATTGCATTCTGTCCTATTTTGATAAAAACGGTTTTGAAATAAAAATGATTGGCTTCACTTAAAATATAAACAGTTCTAAGACAGATAGATAAGTGTAATTTTTTATAATAATTTTTGTTTTAGTAAAAAGCCTAAAGAATTGTTCTCGTAATAAAAAGAGCTATCTATGTAAAAATCAATTCTTATATTAATGTTAAAAAAATAAATTACAAATTAAACTTAAAGTTAGTAAAGATTATAACTTTTAAAGTTAAGTAATGTTGGTTAAGATTTTTTAAAAATTAATAACAACATGCACTGTCATAGTACACTCAAGAACACGTCAAGCTTGACACTTTGGACCGGCCCTGCATTGTATGGCGCGCAGTATAAATCAGAGCTCAGCTTAAACTGGTAGTGTAAAGCGTGACCTGCTCTTGACTGTACTATGTTTAAGAATACTGTTACAGCCGAATGAAGAATTCACAGTTCATTTGTCCAAATTCATATTGATTAATGCAAAACAAAGGCATGTTCAAAGAAGAGCAAATGAAAAAATATCTATGTTTCAAAGACAGGCAAAATAACGACTGTAAGAGGCTGCTTAATTTTTACTTTTTTTTAAACCGTTTTTTTGGTTATAAATGTTGATGAATACTTCTGGTTTTTTTCGTTGGAGTGGGTGGGATATACATGCAACTTATCGCGCAGTCTACAGGCAGCACATTCACGTGTCAAGTTCGTTTCTCCATCCTTTTCCGAGTCGTCCTACGGTGAGGGCAACCAGTGATCAGTTCTGAACCAGTACAGCCAAACCGACGGTCTACTTTGGGGTCAGCTACCTGATCTGAGTGAGACCTTACTCGAGAATCAACGGCTCTCCGACATTATCCTCATGCTATCTCCACGTCACTCTCAGATATCAACCTTAACACCTTCAATACGTTCAACCGGTGGGTCTGCTTCTTTCTTTTTCACTCGGTCTCCGAGATTGGTTTGCACTGTTCTAACAGAGGAATGGTTCACCCACATATCATTGATTTCCAATCAGTACACATGGTTCCGACCTTTACTTGTGAACCCTATAGTCGGCAATAGTTTACTTACTGTGGATATCTTACTCAATTACAGTTGAAAAAATATGTTTACCATTGTACCAACCTCATTAAATGATGTCACTACACTACACTACACTCATAATATAGCTGAATACAAGGGATGGATACTTGTATGATCGAATGAGATGTATAGTATGAGTGCTAAAAGTAGTTTGCTTATAGTTCGGATTTTAGAATTTCATAAGTTTCGTTTCAGCTCCATCATAATCTGCACGAGGTTCGTCATCTGTTCTATCCTTTTTTTTTTGTTTATATTCTGCGTTGGTTTCTTTGTTTTGAGGAGACATCAGGATCTACGTTGTTCGTCAAAGCCTTTGGGTCATTTTTAGTTGTTAATATAGGATATCGAGAGGTGATTTGTGACTTTGTTATTCTTCATTCTTTTTAGTCCTTTTTGTTCTTTAAATTCTGCTTGGGCTTTTTTTTAACTTAAAGAGACATCGGGTTCTACGTTGTTCGTCAAAGCCTTTGGGTCATTTTTAGTTGTTAATATAGGATATCGAGAGGTGGTTTGTGACTTTGTTATTCTTCATTCTTCTTAGTTCTTTTTGTTCTTTAAATTCTGCTTAGGCTTTTTTTAACTTAAAGAGACATCGGGTTCTACGTTGTTCGTCAAAGCCTTTGGGTAATTTTTAGTTGTTAATATAGGATATCGAGAGGTGATTTGTGACTTTGTTATTCTTCATTCTTCTTAGTCCTTTTTGTTCTTTAGATTCTACTTAGGCTTTTTAACTTAAAGAGACATCGGGTTCTACTTTGTTCGTCAAAGCCTTTGGGTTATTTTTAGTTGTTAATATAGGATATCGAGACGTGATTTGTGACTTTGTTATTCTTCATTCTTCTTAGTCCTTTTTGTTCTTTAGATTCTGCTTAGGCTTTTTTTAACTTAAAGAGACATCGGGTTCTACGTTGTTCGTCAAAGCCTTTGGGTCATTTTTAGTTGTTAATATAGGATATCGAGAGGTGATTTGTGACTTTATTATTCTTCATTATTCTTAGTCCTTTTTGTTCTTTAGATTCTGCTTAAGCTTTTTTTAACTTAAAGAGACATCGGGTTCTACGTTGTTCGTCAAAGCCTTTGGGTCATTTTTAGTTGTTAATATAGGATATCGAGAGGTAATTTGCGACTTTGTTATTCTTCATTCTTCTTAGTTCTTTTTGTTCTTTAGATTCTGCTTAGGCTTTTTTTAACTTAAAGAGACATCGGGTTCTACGTTGTTCGTCAAAGCCTTTGGGTAATTTTTAGTTATTAATATAGGATATCGAGAGGTGATTTGTGACTTTGTTATTCTTCATTCTTCTTAGTCCTTTTTGTTCTTTAGATTCTGCTTAGGCTTTTTTTAACTTAAAGAGACATCGGGTTCTACGTTGTTTGTCAAGGTCTTTGGCGATTTGTATTTTGATTCAGCTCTTCATTAAATGTAGTTTGCATATTAGTTCCTTTAGTAGATGCTTTATTTCAAAACATGCTTTTTTACATATACATCACCTCAGTACACTTACAACATTACTCATAAACAACACTTTGCTTTTTAGTGGTTACGCATGAAGACTGGTATGATCGATTGATGGCATGAAATTGTAATACATGAAAGCTGAAGTAATTCTTTTTGCTCCTTTAATAGTAGTATTAGATCGTAGTTAAGCGATTTTGTAGATAGAAGTTTTTTGCAATTTCAGTTTTTCAGCTAAAGGAGTTTGGCGAATAACGGTGATTTCTCAATCATTGACTACACGTCATTGTATTTACTCCGGTTCTTGTTTGGTCGGGGAAGTACCTCATTCGACGTTGTTATCCCACGAGATTGTTTTGTTTCTATTTTTCATTTCAGCTGTATTTAGTTTTAGATAGAATTTAATTCGAAATATTTATTATTCGTAAGTATATATTTTAAAAATTATTTATATAATGTATTTATTGTAGATATTTTTTTTTAAAATGAGTTAATACTTTATGTACTTCATTTATTACATTTTTTTCCACTTAATTGCATTTCTATTTATTTCATATATTATAGTCATTTTTTATTTTATTATACATGTATATGTTATAGTAATTTTAATTAGTTAGCTCTCTTGTAGGATATTTTATGTATTAAATTATTCATTTCTTTTTATTTTAATATTTTGTGATTATTTTAATAGTTTGTGTAGTTAGCTCTTCACGAATTATTATTATGTATTTTATTTATTGTACATGGTGTTTATGTATATTTTTATTGTATATCTCTTTTATTTTTGTAGTTAGAGTAGTTAGCTCCCCTCCAAGATGGTCAGCCTTGACGTGGCGGAGGGGCTCAGTAACTTCAGACTAAATTAACTGCACTGTACTTGCTATAATATTTTAAATAATACAAAGCTCTTTTTATTCATTTTTTTTTTCCTTTTCCGATCATGTACCAGTGCGGTTTTATAAGTAGTATCTTTAGTCTGAAGTGAAGCGAATGACATCACAACTGCACCACTTCACATTTTTAAGTTTTTTTCTCTTTCAGTTTTAAATTATTATATTGAAATACTAATGTTCAAACATCAATTACGTGAAGAAGTAGACATGAAGATATTCAACAATGACCATCACTGTAACAATCAAGAAATATGTTACCGAAGACAACTGGTGGACTAAAAATTCAAGGTACCTACTTAAATAATAAAAATATTATACAATAAACATAAGTAAATAAAAACAATCATTAAAGTATACTTAGACTAATTTAATTTATTGCAACTTATTCCACACTGAGTAAATAATTTTAAAAACGAATTTTGAATTAATTACCTTTCGCCATTATACGTACCTCATGTTTCATCTTATAACCCTCGGAATTTATGTCAAATGTGGTAAGAAGTAGTCCCAGAACCATTGGTTTTGTAGGCGTGAACGTATGTATGCATTTATGTAATTTTGAATTAATTTTTTTACAGAAACTATCGCCTTATTCATCAAACAAACTACGCTACTCATAGTGAAGATACATCTCTAGATGAGTAACGAAAGCGACGGCACTGAACGCGTAACTGAAACCACCGATGGAAGATGCTAGCAGCACTGCCATGGACACTTTAGGCTAACTCTAAAAGTGAACATCTTTTCAAACTGAAGCAATAAAATGAAACTAGGTCATTATATTAAATACAAATGCTTTTTTAAATGAATTAATTATATTTCAGTAGCCTCATATTTCATTTCCACACTGCTTCAGTGGATATAACCAAGCAGAGATATTTCATAGTATTTGTTTTGGTGTAATCGAAGTAAATAAGTTAAAAAACGATGATACAGACTAACGCGGCTCGCAACGCCGCTGCTTGTGCCTTTTCATGCAGTTCTGTCTAATGTGTGTGTTTTTCAAGTCTTTGTTTTACTTTTTCAGATTATATATACCTATAGAGATGTCGACAATCTGCCATCAAATCTCAAAAAAAACAAAGCTAAAAATTAGAAACTGAATCGGTCATAAGAGCAGAAATCGTCATTATCTTAAAGCAATGTAGACAACTGTTACAGATTTCAAGAATGAAGGTAAAACTTATTTAATAAAACTTTATTTATAAAAAAGGGGTATTAGGGTCAGCTCACATCGCGACGCGACGACGTTGCGAATAGAGCCATTCAAAATTGAATTTTATTTACTACTTGAAAAGATAAACATTTCATTGTGCGAACGCCGCGGCGAGCGGCGAGGCGCGGCGCTGCGTGGTGCGGCGTGTTCTTAATTCTCACTTGTGATAAATATAGTTCAATTTTGAGTGGCTCTATCCGCAATGTCGCGTCGCGGTGTGAGCTGACCCTTAGGTTCGATTCCTAATAGGTACCGCCACTAAACAAGTAAAAATTTTCTGAGTTACATCGTTTTACTGTTATAGAACGCCCGCATTACAGAAGGAGACTCAAGTCTTTATCTATACTGTACTTAATTGTTTCTTTTTCTCACTATCATAATGACCAAGATGACTCCTACTTCAGTGTAGATCTGAGTCCGGGTCGCATTTTGTAATACGGATCTAAATGCTGTCCGATGCGTTTATAATTGAAATTATGTTTCTGTCCAGTCTGGTTCTCTTATTGTCAAGATCACGGAATTCAGATGAGAAGTTATGAAGATGAATAAAAGTACCTAATATTAAAGTGATTAAATAAATACTCATCCGATATCTCATTAGTATTGATTTCATTATATTCAAGTTTTATTCATTTAAGTAATATTAATAATTAACAATAATGTTATTTTATTACAGAAGGAAATCGTATTAAAGAAAAATAAAGCTGCTTTGCCTAAAACCGACCACATAACGCGACCTGCGGCCGAGGGCGGGACTACAGCAGGTACAGCACCTCTGTACTAACTGATGTAGCGCAATGTACACACGGTAGCACGTCAGGATACACATACCTCGACGTTGGTGTAGCCTGACGTGACCTCGACGTCGCCCTTATACCAGTCGTAATAGCGCCAGATTTCGTAGAGCAAATGGGTAATGACGTGCTTTTGTCTGTACATATTCATGAGGCATTTGTTTGGAAAATCATACAGAGCAATAGATTTAAAAAAAAAATCTTCCACACTGAACTGTTAGTGACATAAACATTTCAGTAAAAGTCAATAGTTAGCCAGCAAAGGAAGATTTGCTGTGTCATGGGCGAAAGACTACCAATCTTTCTCCACAATAGATCATGTATGATGGATGTATCATCACATCATTGCTGATAATTATAAAAAGGGGTATTGGGTTCGATTCCTAATACTGCCAATGAACAATTGATAAATAATTGTTAAGGTTGCACACCCGTATTACTATTACAGAACGCCTATATTACAGAAAGAGACTCATTAGTATTGATTTAATTATATTTAAATCTTATTTCATACATTGAAGTATAAACAATAATATTATTACTGATGAAACAAATCGCATCAGATATATAAATGACGCTGCATCAAGCCGGCCAAGTGACGCGAGCCACGGCCGGGCCGGGACTACAGCACCGTCTGCACTAACTGATGTAGCGCTGTGTATGTACGTACTCATCAGGCATTTGTTTGAAAATTCATACAGAGTAATTTAAACAATGTTTTCACACTGAACTGGTAGTGACAGAAACACTTCAGTAAAAGTCAGTAGGTAGACGGCACACGAAGGTTTGCTGTGTCATAACGTCATAAGCGAAAGACTACCGATCTTTCTCCACAATATATCACGTATCATCATAGTTGATAACTCTCATATTCATGACTCACTAATACTCTACCTACCCGGTCAGAGATTATTGGCATGAACTTACGTATGTATGTGATATTACACAAACACAGTAAATTAAATTAAATATTGCTATGTGCATTTTAAATAGCAATATTCATATATACTTACATATATACGCTCACGCCCATAATCCCTAACGGGGTATGCAGAGAATCAGTGGTTCTAGAACCACTAGATGCCACGTTTGATACAAATTGTGAGGGTTATCAGATGGTACAAGTTGTATAATGGTGAGAAGTGGTCAGCCTTTCGCCCAGTATACAGCAAAACCCTTCGCATCCCTCTTATGAGAAGAGTAGGTAGCAATATTCATGTATTATAAAAGTCAATACTGAACTTAGCCTACTCTGATTTTTTCAAATTTACGTTAAAACATTATATTAAACTAATAATCATAAAACATACAAAGGAATGCATTCTGTGCGCTTTTAAAGACGAGCACCATTTTATAAAAGTCAAAAATAGATGTTACAGATACAACAACTTAGATAATTAACATTTTTATTATTTTTTCAGATAACAAAGCGACAACCATTCGGCGACACTGTCAAAATTATTTTGAAATCTTCCAACCACGCCAAGGCAGAAAATGATTTAATTTAGATAAATAAATTAGTAATAAATAATTGATATGATTAAATTTTTATTTATTATGAACTCATTTTTTGTTTCATTATATTACTAAAAATAGTTCGTCTGGTATCAAATGGTTTTAAAACTGCAGTTCTGTCTACCCAGTAGGAAATATTAGGTTTGAATGGATTAACTTTAAAATAAATGATAATAACCATTTTGTCGATACGTCACAAGTTTTTCAATTCAATATAGCTAATGACCATACTAACACTCACATCTATTATTATTCAAGTATATAGACGACGACACATTAGGCTTTTCATGTTGACCTCTACATCGGCCCTTATTCCGCTTAGATTGCGTCGGCTTTGTGCTAATGAGTAACTTGACGTATTGCTGTCTGTACATCATCTATAGTCATTGGTACCTACTGACATGCAGTGCCATCTTTCGACGAACAACACAACTAACTTTTTTAAATTATTTTTCCCAGGCCATAGATTATAGTGGTAGTTTTCTTTATTCTTCAGGATAGACAAAGACATACAGCCAAATCTTTTACGTGACACCATAAACATGAAAATAAGTAATTCTGCACAAATAAAGCAAAGCAAAGGGTTGCTTACCCATGCAGCCGTCGTGTTCTATGTTTTCCCTTATTGTCTCTCAATTTTTTTAAGCTATTGCATAGCTTCTATCGCGGGCCTTGAGCGCGGGGACCGAATCCCAAAATTCCGTAACGAAAAAAAACCTAACGCTCCCTACTCCGACGGGCACGAAGGTGTGATACAAAATGCTATGCAATAGCTTTATTTTGATTTTCTAAGAAATATAGCTCTTTCTACCCAGTTAAAATTGTAAATCATAATTGCATTGGTTAAAAAATAAAGAAAAATAATTATGACCAGTAGTTATTTCATGCCTACTACGCAAAGTGATTATTTCAAAACTTTCGATTCTTAACATTTAGTATTCGCAAAGTCCATAATACCTACCTTTCCAAAAGCCCCTCCTTCCCGCTCCTACAGGAGCCTACCACACAAAACCCTCGCGACCTGCTTTAGCAGGTCGCGCACCACGCGAAACCTAGTTATTATTTTATTATTATTATTATTATTATATTATATAAAGCTGCAATACCACTCACTGATTGACTGACTGACTGACTGACTGGGTGACAGAATTGTTCTCCCAGATGGAGCGGCGGGAGGTGAAAACTTTGTATAGGGGGTGTGGAGAGGGTGGTGCGGAGGGTACGGGAAAACCTCGAGATCCTCGGATCCACCTTCTCATCGGGTGGCGACCCACCTTCCCGGGCGAACCGTCGCAGATGGAGCGGTGGCGCTCGAACAAAGGTCGACCCACACCCTGGTCGAATTCTACCGGTGACGTCATTTTTTCGATTTTCGCAAAAACAAGATGGCCGCCATACAAAATTATTATTGCTATATCTCCGGAACCGTTTGACATAAGTGGGGTGTGCTCGAACAAATGTTTTACAAGGGGGTGAGGGGCAGGTGGCCGTCAAAATTTTTTTTCAAGATGGCGGATCCAAGATGGCGGCCGGAAATGAAGTTGCTCCGATCCGGACGAAAATCGGTATCTGGGGGGTTTGGAGGACGAAGATTCCGAATATCGGGTCAGTTTTTCGATTCCACCATTTTCCAAGATGGCCGCCATACAAGGAGTGGTGAGGCGAGGCCGCAGGCCGAGCCGAACCACGACGGAGCGGTGGCGCTCGAACAAAGGTCGACCCACACCCTGGTCGAATTCTACCGGTGACGTCATTTTTTCGATTTTCGCAAAAACAAGATGGCCGCCATACAAAATTATTATTGCTATATCTCCGGAACCGTTTGACATAAGTGGGGTGTGCTCGAACAAATGTTTTACAAGGGGGTGAGGGGCAGGTGGCCGTCAAAATTTTTTTTCAAGATGGCGGATCCAAGATGGCGGCCGGAAATGAAGTTGCTCCGATCCGGACGAAAATCGGTATCTGGGGGGTTTGGAGGACGAAGATTCCGAATATCGGGTCAGTTTTTCGATTCCACCATTTTCCAAGATGGCCGCCATACAAGGAGTGGTGAGGCGAGGCCGCAGGCCGAGCCGAACCACGACGCCACGCCGCGAGGCGAGGCCGTAGGCCGAGGCGAGCTGCGTAAAAGGCGAGGCCGAAGGCCGAGCTCCGCGCAGGGCGTAGCCCGGAGCGTCCCCCCCCAAATCCAAGATGGCCGCCATACAAGTTTAGATTCTAAAGGTGAGGCGAGGTCGAAGACCGAGCCGAACGCGCGAGACGAGGCCGAAGGCCGAGGCGAGCCAAGTATAGGGTGAGGCCGAAGGCCGAACTCCGCGTAGGGCGAAGCCCGGAGCGTCCCCCCCCCCCCCAATCAAAGATGGCCGCCATACAAGTTTAGATTCTAAAGGTGAGGCGAGGTCGAAGACCGAGCCGAACGCGCGAGACGAGGCCGAAGGCCGAGGCGAGCCAAGTATAGGGTGAGGCCGAAGGCCGAACTCCGCGTAGGGCGAAGCCCGGAGCGTCCCCCCCCCCCCCCAATCAAAGATGGCCGCCATACAAGTTTAGATTCTAAAGGTGAGGCGAGGTCGAAGACCGAGCCGAACGCGCGAGGCGAGGCCGAAGGCCGAGGCGAGCCGCGTACAGGGTGAGGCCGAAGGCCGAACTCCGCGTAGGGCGAAGCCCGGAGCGTCCCCCCCCCCAATCAAAGATGGCCGCCATACAAGTTTAGATTTTTAAGGTGAGGCGAGGTCGCAGACCGAGCCGAACGCGCGAGCCGAGGCCGTAGGCCGAGGCGAGCTGCGTATAGGGCGAGGCCGAAGGCCGAGCTCCGCGTAGGGCGAAGCCCGAAGCGTCACCAAGCATATTACCAGCCGACCGCCATCATACCGACATGGGTGTCGTTTAATAGGTTTTCAGGGGTGCTGATTTCGAAAATGACATCCATTTTGAAATCCAAGATGGCGGACATGAATTTTTTGTAAAAAACCGTCATGGATGTCGTTTAATGCGTTTTCTGGGGTGCTGATTGCGAAAATGACATCTATTTTGAAATCCAAGATGGCGGACATGGATTTTTTTGAAAATACCGTCATGGGTGTCGTTTAATAGGTTTTCGGGGGTGCTGATTACGAAACAGACATCCATTTTGAAATCAAAGATGGCGGTCGTGACATACCAAAAAATGTATGAACGCCTTTTTGACCCTACAAATAGGGTAGCACAACCGCCTCGCGGCCTGCTTTAGCAGGTCGCGCACCACGCGAAACCTAGTTATATTATATAAAGCTGCAATACCACTCACTCACTGACTGGGTGACAGAATTGTTCTCCCAGATGGAGCGGCGGGAGGTGAAAACTTTGTATGGGGGGTGTGGAGAGGGTGGTGCGGAGGGTACGGGAAAACCTCGAGATCCTCGGATCCACCTTCTCATCGGGTGGCGACCCACCTTCCCGGGCGAACCGTTGCAGATGGAGCGGTGGCGCTCGAACAAAGGTCGACCCACACCCTGGTCGAATTCTACCGGTGACGTCATTTTTTCGATTTTCGCAAAAACAAGATGGCCGCCATACAAAATGATTATTGCTGTATCTCCGGAACCGATTGACATAAGAGGGGTGTGCTCGAACAAATGTTTTACAGAGGGGTGAGAGGCAGGTGGCTGTCAAATTTTTTTTTCAAGATGGCGGATCCAAGATGGCGGTCGGAAATGAAGTTGCTTCGATCCGGACGAAAATCGGTATCTGGGGGGTTTGGGGGACGAAGATTCCGAATATCGGGTTAGTTTTTCGATTCCGCCATTTTCCAAGATGGCCGCCATACAAGTTTAGATTCCAAAGGTGAGGCGAGGTCGAAGACCGAGCCGAACGTGCGAGGCGAGGCCGAAGGCCGAGGCGAGCCGCGTATAGGGTGAGGCCGAAGGCCGAACTCCGCGTAGGGCGAAGCCCGGAGCGTCCCCCCCCCAATCAAAGATGGCCGCCATACAAGTTTATATTTTTAAGGTTAGGCGAGGTCGCAGACCGAGCCGAACGTGCGAGCCGAGGCCGTAGGCCGAGGCGAGCTGCGTATAGGGTGAGGCCGAAGGCCGAGCTCCGCGTAGGGCGATGCCCGAAGCGTCACCAAGCATATTACCAGCCGACCGCCATCATACCGACATGGGTGTCGTTTAATAGGTTTTCAGGGGTGCTGATTTCGAAAATGACATCCATTTTGAAATCCAAGATGGCGGACATGGATTTTTTGGAAAATTCCGTCATGGGTGTCGTTTAATAGGTTTTCGGGGTTGGTGATTCCAAAAATGACATCCATTTTGAAATCCAAGATGGCGGACATGCATTTTTTGTGAAAAACTGTCATGGGTGTCGTTTGATAGGTTTTCGGGTATGCTGATCCCGAAAATGACATTTATTTTCAAATCCAAGATGGCGGACATGCATTTTTTGGAAAAATCCGTCATGGGTGTCGTTTAATAGGTTTTCGGGGATGCTGATTACGAAACTGAAATCCATTTTGAAATCCAAGATGGCGGTCGTGACAAACAAGATGGCGGATCCAAGATGGCGGCCGGAAATGAAGTTGCTCCGATCCGGACGAAAATCGGTATCTGGGGGGTTTAGGGGACGAAGATTTTGAATATCGGGTCACTTTTTCGATTCAACCATTTTCCAAGATGGCCGCCATACAAGGAGTGGTGAGGCGAGGCCGCAGGCCGAGCCGAACCACGACGCCACGCCGCGAGGCGAGGCCGTAGGCCGAGGCGAGCTGCGTAAAAGGCGAGGCCGAAGGCCGAGCTCCGCGCAGGGCGTAGTTCGGAGCGTCCCCCCCCCAAATCCAAGATGGCCGCCATACAAAATTGATATTTTGTTATATCCTCCGATTCAGACCAAATTCGGTATCCAGGGGTTTTTGGGGTTGCTGAATCCGAATATCGAAAAAGATTTTCAATTTCGCCATTTTCCAAGATGGCCGCCATACAAGGAGTGGTGAGGCAAGGCCGAAGGCCGAGCCGAACCACGACGCGCCGCGAGGCGAGGCCGCAGGCCGAGGCGAGCTGCGTAAAAGGCGAGGCCGAAGGCCGAGCTCCGCGTAGGGCGAAGCCCGGAGCGTCCCCCCCCCCAATCCAAGATGGTCGCCATTTAAGTTTAGATTCTAAAGGTGAGGCGATGCCGAAGGCCGAGCCGAGCTGCGTAAAGGGCGAGGCCGAAGGCCGAGCTCCGCGTAGGGTGAAGCCCGAAGCGTCACCAAGCATCTTACCGGCCGACCGCAATCCGAAAATTTCATATCCGCCATCTTGGATTTTAGTTGGGCGAATCGTGACGCGAAGGGCGAAGCCCGGAGCGTCTCGATTCTCCCCACCAAAAATCCTAGATGGCGGATATGAAATTTTCGGGCATGCCGACATGGGTGTCGTTTAATAGGTTTTCGGGGGTGCTGATTCCGAAAATGACATCCATTTTGAAATCCAAGATGGCAGACATGCATTTTTTGTTAAAAACCGTCATGGGTGTCGTTTAATAGGTTTTCGGGGGTGCTGATTACGAAAATGACATAAATTTTGATATCTAAGATGGCGGTCGTGACAAACCAAAAAAAGTATGAACGCCTTTTTGACCCTACGACTAGGGTAGCACAACCGCCTCGCGGCCTGCTTTAGCAGGTCGCGCACCACGCGAAACCTAGTTATATTATATAAAGCTGCAATACCACTCACTCACTCACTGACTGGGTGACAGAATTGTTCTCCCAGATGGAGCGGCGGGAGGTGAAAACTTTGTATGGAGGGTGTGGAGAGGGTGTCGCGGAGGGTACGGGAAAACCTCGAGATCCTCGGATCCACCTTTTCATCAGGTGGCGACCCACCTTCCCGGGCGAACCGTTGCAGATGGAGCGGTGGCGCTCGAACTAAGGTCGATCCAAACCCTGGTCGAATTCTACCGGTGACGTCATTTTTTAGATTTTTGCAAAAACAAGATGGCCGCCATACAAAATGATTATTGCTGTATCTCCGGAACCGTTTGACATAAGTGGGCTATGCTCGAACAAATGTTTTACAGGGTGGTGAGGGGCAGGTGGCTGTCAAAATTTTTTTTCAAGATGGCGGATCCAAGATGGCGGCCGGAAATGAAGTTGCTCCGATCCGGACGAAAATCGGTATCTGGGGGGTTTTGGGGACGAAGATTCCGAATATCGGGTAAGTTTTTCGATTCCACCATTTTCCAAGATGGCCGCCATACAAGGAGTGGTGAGGCGAGGCCGCAGGCCGAGCTGAACCACGACGCCACGCCGCGAGGCGAGGCCGTAGGCCGAGGCGAGCTGCGTAAAAGGCGAGGCCGAAGGCCGAGCTCCGCGCAGGGCGTAGCCCGGAGCGTCCCCCTCCGAAATCCAAGATGGCCGCCATACAAGTTTAGATTCAAAAGGTGAGGCGAGGTCGAAGACCGAGCCGAACGCGCGAGACGAGGCCGAAGGCCGAGGCGAGCCGCGTATAGGGTGAGGCCGAAGGCCGAACTCCGCGAAGGGCGAAGCCCGGAGCGTCCCCCCCCCAATCAAAGATGGCCGCCATACAAGTTTAGATTCTAAAAGTGAGGCGAGGTCGAAGATGGCCGCCATACAAGTTTAGTATCAAAGATGGCCGCCATACAAGTTTAGATTCTAAAGGTGAGGCGAGATCGAAGACCGAGCCGAACGCGCGAGGCGAGGCCGAAGGCCGAGGCGAGCCGCGTATAGGGTGAGGCCGAAGGCCGAACTCCGCGTAGGGCGAAGCCCGGAGCGGCCCCCCCCCAATCAAAGATGGCCGCCATACAAGTTTAGATTCTAAAGGTGAGGCGAGGTCGAAGACCGAGCCGAACGCGCGAGGCGAGGACGAAGGCTGAGGCGAGCCGCGTATAGGGTGAGGCCGAAGGCCGAACTCCGCGTAGGGCGAAGCCCGGAGCGTCCCCCTCCCAATCAAAGATGGCCGCCATACAAGTTTATATTTCTAAGGTGAGGCGAGGTCGCAGACCGAGCCGAACGCGCGAGCCGAGGCCGTAGGCCGAGGCGAGCTGCGTATAGGGTGAGGCCGAAGGCCGAGCTCCGCGTAGGGCGAAGCCCGAAGCGTCAACAAGCATATTACCGGCCGACCGCCATCATACCCATATGGGTGTCGTTTAATAGGTTTTCTGGGGTGCTGATTGCGAAAATGACATCTATTTTGAAATCCAAGATGGCGGACATGGATTTTTTGGAAAATACCGTCATGGGTGTCGTTTAATAGGTTTTCGGGGGTGCTGATTCCGAAAATGACATTCGTTTTGAAATCAAAGATGGCGGTCGTGACAAACCAAAAAATGTATGAACGCCTTTTTGACCCTACAAATAGGGTAGCACAACCGCCTCGCGGCCTGCTTTAGCAGGTCGCGCACCACGCGAAACCTAGTTATATTATATAAAGCTGCAATACCACTCACTGATTGACTGACTGACTGACTGACTGGGTGACAGAATTGTTCTCCCAGATGGAGCGGCGGGAGGTGAAAACTTTGTATAGGGGGTGTGGAGAGGGTGGTGCGGAGGGTACGGGAAAACCTCGAGATCCTCGGATCCACCTTCTCATCGGGTGGCGACCCACCTTCCCGGGCGAACCGTCGCAGATGGAGCGGTGGCGCTCGAACAAAGGTCGACCCACACCCTGGTCGAATTCTACCGGTGACGTCATTTTTTCGATTTTCGCAAAAACAAGATGGCCGCCATACAAAATTATTATTGCTATATCTCCGGAACCGTTTGACATAAGTGGGGTGTGCTCGAACAAATGTTTTACAAGGGGGTGAGGGGCAGGTGGCCGTCAAAATTTTTTTTCAAGATGGCGGATCCAAGATGGCGGCCGGAAATGAAGTTGCTCCGATCCGGACGAAAATCGGTATCTGGGGGGTTTGGAGGACGAAGATTCCGAATATCGGGTCAGTTTTTCGATTCCACCATTTTCCAAGATGGCCGCCATACAAGGAGTGGTGAGGCGAGGCCGCAGGCCGAGCCGAACCACGACGGAGCGGTGGCGCTCGAACAAAGGTCGACCCACACCCTGGTCGAATTCTACCGGTGACGTCATTTTTTCGATTTTCGCAAAAACAAGATGGCCGCCATACAAAATTATTATTGCTATATCTCCGGAACCGTTTGACATAAGTGGGGTGTGCTCGAACAAATGTTTTACAAGGGGGTGAGGGGCAGGTGGCCGTCAAAATTTTTTTTCAAGATGGCGGATCCAAGATGGCGGCCGGAAATGAAGTTGCTCCGATCCGGACGAAAATCGGTATCTGGGGGGTTTGGAGGACGAAGATTCCGAATATCGGGTCAGTTTTTCGATTCCACCATTTTCCAAGATGGCCGCCAAACAAGGAGTGGTGAGGCGAGGCCGCAGGCCGAGCCGAACCACGACGCCACGCCGCGAGGCGAGGCCGTAGGCCGAGGCGAGCTGCGTAAAAGGCGAGGCCGAAGGCCGAGCTCCGCGCAGGGCGTAGCCCGGAGCGTCCCCCCCCAAATCCAAGATGGCCGCCATACAAGTTTAGATTCTAAAGGTGAGGCGAGGTCGAAGACCGAGCCGAACGCGCGAGACGAGGCCGAAGGCCGAGGCGAGCCAAGTATAGGGTGAGGCCGAAGGCCGAACTCCGCGTAGGGCGAAGCCCGGAGCGTCCCCCCCCCCCTCAATCAAAGATGGCCGCCATACAAGTTTAGATTCTAAAGGTGAGGCGAGGTCGAAGACCGAGCCGAACGCGCGAGACGAGGCCGAAGGCCGAGGCGAGCCAAGTATAGGGTGAGGCCGAAGGCCGAACTCCGCGTAGGGCGAAGCCCGGAGCGTCCCCCCCCCCCCCCAATCAAAGATGGCCGCCATACAAGTTTAGATTCTAAAGGTGAGGCGAGGTCGAAGACCGAGCCGAACGCGCGAGGCGAGGCCGAAGGCCGAGGCGAGCCGCGTACAGGGTGAGGCCGAAGGCCGAACTCCGCGTAGGGCGAAGCCCGGAGCGTCCCCCCCCCCAATCAAAGATGGCCGCCATACAAGTTTAGATTTTTAAGGTGAGGCGAGGTCGCAGACCGAGCCGAACGCGCGAGCCGAGGCCGTAGGCCGAGGCGAGCTGCGTATAGGGCGAGGCCGAAGGCCGAGCTCCGCGTAGGGCGAAGCCCGAAGCGTCACCAAGCATATTACCAGCCGACCGCCATCATACCGACATGGGTGTCGTTTAATAGGTTTTCAGGGGTGCTGATTTCGAAAATGACATCCATTTTGAAATCCAAGATGGCGGACATGAATTTTTTGTAAAAAACCGTCATGGATGTCGTTTAATGCGTTTTCTGGGGTGCTGATTGCGAAAATGACATCTATTTTGAAATCCAAGATGGCGGACATGGATTTTTTTGAAAATACCGTCATGGGTGTCGTTTAATAGGTTTTCGGGGGTGCTGATTACGAAACAGACATCCATTTTGAAATCAAAGATGGCGGTCGTGACATACCAAAAAATGTATGAACGCCTTTTTGACCCTACAAATAGGGTAGCACAACCGCCTCGCGGCCTGCTTTAGCAGGTCGCGCACCACGCGAAACCTAGTTATATTATATAAAGCTGCAATACCACTCACTCACTGACTGGGTGACAGAATTGTTCTCCCAGATGGAGCGGCGGGAGGTGAAAACTTTGTATGGGGGGTGTGGAGAGGGTGGTGCGGAGGGTACGGGAAAACCTCGAGATCCTCGGATCCACCTTCTCATCGGGTGGCGACCCACCTTCCCGGGCGAACCGTTGCAGATGGAGCGGTGGCGCTCGAACAAAGGTCGACCCACACCCTGGTCGAATTCTACCGGTGACGTCATTTTTTCGATTTTCGCAAAAACAAGATGGCCGCCATACAAAATGATTATTGCTGTATCTCCGGAACCGATTGACATAAGTGGGGTGTGCTCGAACAAATGTTTTACAGAGGGGTGAGAGGCAGGTGGCTGTCAAATTTTTTTTTCAAGATGGCGGATCCAAGGTGGCGGTCGGAAATGAAGTTGCTTCGATCCGGACGAAAATTGGTATCTGGGGGGTTTGGGGGACGAAGATTCCGAATATCGGGTTAGTTTTTCGATTCCGCCATTTTCCAAGATGGCCGCCATACAAGTTTAGATTCCAAAGGTGAGGCGAGGTCGAAGACCGAGCCGAACGTGCGAGGCGAGGCCGAAGGCCGAGGCGAGCCGCGTATAGGGTGAGGCCGAAGGACGAACTCCGCGTAGGGCGAAGCCCGGAGCGTCCCCCCCCCAATCAAAGATGGCCGCCATACAAGTTTATATTTTTAAGGTTAGGCGAGGTCGCAGACCGAGCCGAACGTGCGAGCCGAGGCCGTAGGCCGAGGCGAGCTGCGTATAGGGTGAGGCCGAAGGCCGAGCTCCGCGTAGGGCGATGCCCGAAGCGTCACCAAGCATATTACCAGCCGACCGCCATCATACCGACATGGGTGTCGTTTAATAGGTTTTCAGGGGTGCTGATTTCGAAAATGACATCCATTTTGAAATCCAAGATGGCGGACATGGATTTTTTGGAAAATTCCGTCATGGGTGTCGTTTAATAGGTTTTCGGGGTTGGTGATTCCAAAAATGACATCCATTTTGAAATCCAAGATGGCGGACATGCATTTTTTGTGAAAAACTGTCATGGGTGTCGTTTGATAGGTTTTCGGGTATGCTGATCCCGAAAATGACATTTATTTTCAAATCCAAGATGGCGGACATGCATTTTTTGGAAAAATCCGTCATGGGTGTCGTTTAATAGGTTTTCGGGGATGCTGATTACGAAACTGAAATCCATTTTGAAATCCAAGATGGCGGTCGTGACAAACAAGATGGCGGATCCAAGATGGCGGCCGGAAATGAAGTTGCTCCGATCCGGACGAAAATCGGTATCTGGGGGGTTTAGGGGACGAAGATTTTGAATATCGGGTCACTTTTTCGATTCAACCATTTTCCAAGATGGCCGCCATACAAGGAGTGGTGAGGCGAGGCCGCAGGCCGAGCCGAACCACGACGCCACGCCGCGAGGCGAGGCCGTAGGCCGAGGCGAGCTGCGTAAAAGGCGAGGCCGAAGGCCGAGCTCCGCGCAGGGCGTAGTTCGGAGCGTCCCCCCCCCCAAATCCAAGATGGCCGCCATACAAAATTGATATTTTGTTATATCCTCCGATTCAGACCAAATTCGGTATCCAGGGGTTTTTGGGGTTGCTGAATCCGAATATCGAAAAAGATTTTCAATTTCGCCATTTTCCAAGATGGCCGCCATACAAGGAGTGGTGAGGCAAGGCCGAAGGCCGAGCCGAACCACGACGCGCCGCGAGGCGAGGCCGCAGGCCGAGGCGAGCTGCGTAAAAGGCGAGGCCGAAGGCCGAGCTCCGCGTAGGGCGAAGCCCGGAGCGTCCCCCCCCCCAATCCAAGATGGTCGCCATTTAAGTTTAGATTCTAAAGGTGAGGCGATGCCGAAGGCCGAGCCGAGCTGCGTAAAGGGCGAGGCCGAAGGCCGAGCTCCGCGTAGGGTGAAGCCCGAAGCGTCACCAAGCATCTTACCGGCCGACCGCAATCCGAAAATTTCATATCCGCCATCTTGGATTTTAGTTGGGCGAATCGTGACGCGAAGGGCAAAGCCCGGAGCGTCTCGATTCTCCCCACCAAAAATCCTAGATGGCGGATATGAAATTTTCGGGCATGCCGACATGGGTGTCGTTTAATAGGTTTTCGGGGGTGCTGATTCCGAAAATGACATCCATTTTGAAATCCAAGATGGCAGACATGCATTTTTTGTTAAAAACCGTCATGGGTGTCGTTTAATAGGTTTTCGGGGGTGCTGATTACGAAAATGACATAAATTTTGATATCTAAGATGGCGGTCGTGACAAACCAAAAAAAGTATGAACGCCTTTTTGACCCTACGACTAGGGTAGCACAACCGCCTCGCGGCCTGCTTTAGCAGGTCGCGCACCACGCGAAACCTAGTTATATTATATAAAGCCACAATACCACTCACTCACTCACTCACTGGGTGACAGAATTGTTCTCCCAGATGGAGCGACGGGAGGTGAAAACTTTGTATGAAGATTGTGGAGAGGGTGACGTGGAGGGTACGGGAAAACCTCGAGATCCTCGGATCCACCTTCTCATCAGGTGGCGACCCACCTTCCTGGGCGAACCGTTGCAGATGGAGCGGTGGCGCTCAAACTAAGGTCGACCCACACCCTGGTTCAAATCTACCGGTGTTGTCATTTTTTCGATTTTCGCAAAAACAAGATGGCCGCCATACAAAATGATTATTGCTGTATCTCCGGAACCGTTTGACATAAGTGGGGTTTGCTCGAACAAATGTTTTACAGGGGGGTGAGGGGCAGGTGGCTGTTAAATTTTTTTTTCAAGATGGCGGATCCAAGATGGCGGCCGGAAATGAAGTTGCTCCGATCCGGACGAAAATCGGTATCTGGGGGGTTTGGGGGACGCAGATTCCGAATATCGGGTCAGTTTTTCGATTCCACCATTTTCCAAGATGGCCGCCATACAAGGAGTGGTGAGGCGAGGCCGCAGGCCAAGGCGAACCACGACGCCACGCCGCGAGGCGAGGCCGTAGGCCGAGGCGAGCTGCGTAAAAGGCGAGGCCGAAGGCCGAGCTCCGCGCAGGGCGTAGCCCGGACCGTCCCCCCCCCAAATCCAAGATGGCCGCCATACAAGTTTAGATTCTAAAGGTGAGGCGAGGTCGAAGACCGAGCCGAACGCGCGAGGCGAGGCCGAAGGCCGAGGCGAGCCGCGTATAGGGTGAGGCCGAAGGCCGAACTCCGCGTAGGGCGAAGCCCGGAGCGTCCCCCCCCCCAATCAAAGATGGCCGCCATACAAGTTTAGATTTTTAAGGTGAGGCGAGGTCGCAGACCGAGCCGAACGCGCGAGCCGAGGCCGTAGGCCGAGGCGAGCTGCGTATAGGGCAAGGCCGAAGGCCGAGCTCCGCGTAGGGCGAAACCCGAAGCGTCACCAAGCATATTACCAGCCGACCGCCATCATACCGACATGGGTGTCGTTTAATAGGTTTTCAGGGGTGCTGATTTCGAAAATGACATCCATTTTGAAATCCAAGATGGCGGACATGGATTTTTTGGAAAATACCGTCATGGGTGTCCTTTAATAGGTTTTCGGGGGTGCTGATTCCGAAAATGACATACGTTTTGAAATCCAAGTTGGCGGACATACATTTTTTGCTAAATATCGTCATGGGTGTCGTTTTTTGGGAATTCAGGGGTGCTGTTTAAGAAAATATCATCCATTTTTAAATCTAAGATGGCGGCCGTGAAAAACAATAAAAAATTGTAAACTTTTTTGAAATTAAAAAAAAGGCACAACCGCCTCGCGACCTGCTTTAGCAGGTCGCGCACCACGCGAAACCTAGTTATTATATTATATAAAGCTACAATACCACTCACTGACTCACTGGGTGACAGAATTGTTCTCCCAGATGGAGCGGCGGGAGGTGAAAACTTTGTATGGAGGGTGTGGAGAGGGTGGCGCGGAGGGTACGGGAAAACCTCGAGATCCTCGGATCCACCTTCTCATCGGGTGGCGACCCACCTTCCCGGGCGAACCGTTGCAGATGGAGCGGTGGCGCTCGAACAAAGGTCGACCCACACCCTGGTCGAATTCTACCGGTGACGTCATTTTTTCGATTTTCGCAAAAACAAGATGGCCGCCACACAAAATGATTATTGCTGTATCTCCGGAACCGTTTGACATAAGTGGGGTGTGCTCGAACAAATGTTTTACAGGGGGGTGAGGGGCAGGTGGCTGTCAATTTTTTTTTTCAAGATGGCGGATCCAAGATGGCGGCCGGAAATGAAGTTGCTCCGATCCGGACGAAAATCGGTATCTGGGGGGTTTGGGGGACGAAGATTCCGAATATCGCGTCAGTTTTTCGATTCCACCATTTTCCAAGATGGCCGCCATACAAGGCGTGGTGAGGCGAGGCCGCAGGCCGAGCCGAACCACGACGCCACGCCGCGAGGCGAGGCCGTAGGCCGAGGCGAGCTGCGTAGAAAACGAGGCCGAAGGTCGAGCTCCGCGTAGGGCGTAGCCCGGAGCGTCCCCCCCCAAAATCCAAGATGGCCGCCATACAAGTTTAGATTCTAAAGGTGAGGCGAGGTCGAAGACCGAGCCGAACGCGCGAGGCGAGGCCGAAGGCCGAGGCGAGCCGCGTATAGGGTGAGGCCGAAGGCCGAACTCCGCGTAGGGCGAAGCCCGGAGCGTCCCCCCCCCCAATCAAAGATGGCCGCCATACAAGTTTAGATTTTTAAGGTGAGGTGAGGTCGAAGACCGAGCCGAACGCGCGAGGCGAGGCCGAAGGCCGAGCTAAGCCGCGCATAGTGTGAGGCCGAAGGCCGAACTCCGCGTAGGGCGAAGCCCGGAGCGTCCCCCCCCCCCAATTCTAGACGGCAGCAAATTTAGATTCTAAAGGTGAGGCGAGGTCGAAGACCGAGCCGAACGCGCGAGGCGAGGCCGAAGGCCGAGGCGAGTCGCGTACAGGGTGAAGCCGAAGGCCGAACTCCGCGTAGGGCGAAGCCCGCAGCGTCTCCCCCCAATCAAAGATGGCCGCCATACAAGTTTAGATTTTTAAGGTGAGGCGAGGTCGCAGACCGAGCCGAACGCGCGAGCCGAGGCCGTAGGCCGAGGCGAGCTGCGTATAGGGCGAGGCCGAAGGCCGAGCTCCGCGTAGGGCGAAGCCCGAAGCGTCACCAAGCATATTACGTGCCGACCGCCATCATACCGACATGGGTGTCGTTTAATAGGTTTTCAGGGGTGCTGATTTCGAAAATGACATTCATTTTGAAATCCAAGATTGCGGACATGGATTTTTTGGAAAATACCGTCATGGGTGTCGTTTAATAGGTTTTCGGGGGTGCTGATTCCGAAAATGACATACGTTTTGAAATCCAAGTTGGCGGACATACATTTTTTGCAAAATATCGTCATGGGTGTCGTTTTTTGGGTGATCAGGGGTGCTTATTAAGAAAATAACATCCATTTTTAAATCCAAGATGGCGGCCGTAAAAAACAAAAAAAATTAAAAACTTTTTCAAAATTTATAAAAAAAGGCACAACCGCCTCGCGACCTGCTTTAGCAGGTCGCGCACCACGCGAAACCTAGTTATATTATATAAAGCTACAATACCACTCACTGACTCACTGGGTGACAGAATTGTTCTCCCAGATGGAGCGGCGGGAGGTGAAAACTTTGTATGAGAGGTGTGGAGAGGGTGGTGCGGAGGGTACGGGAAAACCTCGAGATCCTCGGATCCACCTTCTCATCAGGTGGCGACCCACCTTCTCGGGCGAACCGTTGCAGATGGAGCGGTCGCGCTCGAACTAAGGTCGACCCACACCCTGGTCGAATTCTACCGGTGACGTCATTTTTTCGATTTTCGCAAAACAAGATGGCCGCCATACAAAATGATTATTGCTGTATCTCCGGAACCGTTTGACATAAGTGGGGTGTGCTCGAACAAATGTTTCACAAGGGGTGAGGGGCAGGTGGCTGTCAAATTTTTTTTTCAAGATGGCGGATCCAAGATGGCGGCCGGAAATGAAGTTGCTCCGATCCGGACGAAAATCGGTATCTGGGGGGTTTGGGGGACGAAGATTCCGAATATCGGGTAAGTTTTTCGATTTCACCATTTTCCAAGATGGCTGCCATACAAGGAGTGGTGAGGCGAGGCCGCAGGCCGTGGTGAGGCGAGGGCGTAGCCCGGAGCGTCCCCCCCCCAAATCCAAGATGGCCGCCATACAAGTTTAGATTCTAAAGGTGCGGCGAGGTCGAAGACCGAGCCGAACGCGCGAGGCGAGGCCGAAGGCCGAGCTGAGCCGCGCATAGTGTGAGGCCGAAGGCCGAACTCCGCGTAGGGCGAAGCCCGGAGCGTCCCCCCCCCCAATTCTAGATGGCGGTAAGTTTAGATTCTTAAGGTGAGGCGAGGTCGAAGACCGAGCCGAACGCGCGAGGCAAGGCCGAAGGCCGAGGCGAGCCGCGTATAGGGTGAGGCCGAAGGCCGACCTCCGCGTTGGGCGAAGCCCGGAGCGTCCCCCCCTCCCCCTAATTAAAGATGGCCGCCATACAAGTTTAGATTTTTAAGGTGAGGCGAGGTCGAAGACCGAGCCGAACGCGCGAGGCGAGGCCGAAGGCCGAGGCGAGCCGCGTATAGCGTGAGGCCGAAGGCCGAACTCCGCGTAGGGCGAAGCCCGGAGCGTCCCCCCCAATCAGAGATGGCCGCCATATAAGTTTAGATTATTAAGGTGAGGCGAGGTCGCAGACCGAGCCGAATGCGCGAGCCGAGGCCGTAGGCCGAGGCGAGCCGCGTGTAGGGCGAGGCCGAAGGCCGAGCTCCGCGTAGGGCGAAGCCCGAAGCGTCACCAAGCATATTACCAGCCGACCGCCATTATACCGACATGGGTGTCGTTTAATAGGTTTTCAGGGGTGCTGATTTCGAAAATGACATCCATTTTAAAATCCAAGATGGCGGACATGGATTTTTTGGAAAATACCGTCATGGGTGTCGTTTAATAGGTATTCGGGGGTGCTTATTCCGAAAATGACATACGTTTTGAAATCCAAGTTGGCGGACATACATTTTTTGCTAAATATCGTCATGGGTGTCGTTTTTTGGGTGATCAGGGGTGCTTATTAAGAAAATAACATCCATTTTTAAATCCAAGATGGCGGCCGTAAAAAACAAAAAAAATTAAAAACTTTTTCAAAATTTATAAAAAAAGGCACAACCGCCTCGCGACCTGCTTTAGCAGGTCGCGCACCACGCGAAACCTAGTTATATTATATAAAGCTACAATACCACTCACTGACTCACTGGGTGACAGAATTGTTCTCCCAGATGGAGCGGCGGGAGGTGAAAACTTTGTATGAGAGGTGTGGAGAGGGTGGTGCGGAGGGTACGGGAAAACCTCGAGATCCTCGAATCCACCTTCTCATCAGGTGGTGACCCACCTTCCCGGGCGAACCGTTGCAGATGGAGCGGTGGCGCTCGAACTAAGGTCGACCCACACCCTGGTCGAATTCTACCGGTGACGTCATTTTTTCGATTTTCGCAAAAACAAGATGGCCGCCATACAAAATGATTATTGCTGTATCTCCGGAACCGTTTGTTATAAGTGGGGTGTGCTCAAACAAATGTTTTACAGAGGGGTGAGGGGCAGGTGGCTGTCAAAATTTTTTTTCAAGATGGCGGATCCAAGATGGCGGCCGGAAATGAAGTTGCTCCGATCCGGAGGAAAATCGGTATCTGGGGGGTTTGGGGGTCAAAGATTCCGAATATCGGGTCAGTTTTTCGATTCCGCCATTTCCAAGATGGCCGCCATACAAGGAGTGGTGAGGCGAGGCCGCAGGCCGAGCCGAACCACGACGCCACGTTGCGAGGCGAGGCCGTAGGCCGAGGCGAGCTACGTAAAAGGCGAGGCCGAAGGCCGAGCTCCGCGTAGAGCGTAGCCCGGAGCGTCCCCGTCCAGAATCCAAGATGGCTGCCATACAAGTTTAGATTCTAAAGGTGAGGCGAGGTCGCAGACCGAGCCGAACGCGCGAGCCGAGGCCGTAGGCCGAGGCGAGCTGCGTATAGGGCGAGGCCGAAGGCCGAGCTCCGCGTAGGGCGAAGCCCGAAGCATCACCAAGCATTTTACCAGCCGACCGCCATCATACCGACATGGGTGTCGTTTAATAGGTTTTCAGGGGTGCTGATTTCGAAAATGACATCCATTTTGAAATCCAAGATGGCGGACATGGATTTTTTGGAAAATACCGTCATGGGTGTCGATTAATAGGTTTTCGGGGGTGCTGATTCCGAAAATGACATACGTTTTGAAATCCAAGGTGGCGGACATGGATTTTTTGGAAAATACCGTCATGGGTGTCGTTTAATAGGTTTTCGGTGATGCTGATTACGAAACTGACATCCATTTTGAAATCCAAGATGGCGGTCGTGACAAACCAAAAAAGTATTGAACGCCTTTTTGACCCTACAAATAGGGTAGCACAACCGCCTCGCGGCCTGCTTTAGCAGGTCGCGCACCACGCGAAACCTAGTTATATTATATAAAGCTACAATACCACTGACTGACTGACTGACTGGGTGACAGAATTGTTCTCCCAGATGGAGAGGCGGGAGGTGAAAACTTTGTATGGGAGGTGTGGAGTGGGTGACGCGGAAGGTACGGGAAAACCTCGAGATCCTCGGATCCACCTTCTCATCAGGTGGCGACCCACCTTCCCGGGCGAACCGTTGCAGATGGAGCGGTGGCGCTCGAACTAAGGTCGACCCACAACCTGGTCGAATTCTACCGGTGACGTCATTTTTTCGATTTTCAAAAAACAAAATGGCCGCCATACAAAAACGAGATTTTTGTATCTCCTCTGATTCGGACCGAATTCGGTATCCGGGGGTTTTAGGGGTCGCTGAATCCGAATATTGGAAAAGATTTTCGATTTCGCCATTTTCCAAGATGGCCGCCATACAAGGAGTGGTGAGGCGAGGCCGCAGGCCGAGGCGAGCTGCGTATAAGGCGAGGCCGAAGGCCGAGCTCCGCGTAGGGCGAAGCCCGGAGCGTCCCCCTCCCCCCAATCCAAGATGGCCGCCATTTAAGTTTAGATTCTAAAGGTGAGGCGAGGTTGAGACCGAGCCGACCGCGCGAGGCGAGGCCGAAGGCCGAGCCGAGCTGCGTATAGGGCGAGGCCGAAGGCCGAGCTCCGCGTAGGGCGGAGCCCGAAGCGTCACCAAGCATCTTACTGGCCGACCGCAATCCGAAAATTTCATATCCGCCATCTTGGATTTTAGTCCGGGCTTCGCCCTTCGCGTCACGATTCCCCCCACCAAAAATCCAAGATGGCGGATATGAAATTTTCGGGCATGCCGACATGGGTGTCGTTTAATAGGTTTTCGGGGGTGCTGATTCCGAAAATGACATCCATTTTGAAATCCAAGATGGCGGACATGCATTTTTTGTAAAAAACCGTCATGGGTGTCGTTTAATACGTTTTCTGGGGTGCTGATTGCGAAAATGACATCTATTTTGAAATCCAAGATGGCGGTCGTGACAAACCAAAAAATGTATGAACGCCTTTTTGACCCTACAAATAGGGTAGCACAACCGCCTCGCGGCCTGCTTTAGCAGGTCGCGCACCACGCGAAACCTAGTTATTATATTATATAAAGCTACAATACCACTCACTGACTCACTGGGTGACAGAATTGTTCTCCCAGATGGAGCGGCGGGAGGTGAAAACTTTGTATGAGAGATGTGGAGAGGGTGGTGCGGAGGGTACGGGAAAACCTCGAGATCCTCGGATCCACCTTCTCATCAGGTGGCGACCCACCTTCCCGGGCGAACCGTTGCAGATGGAGCGGTCGCGCTCGAACTAAGGTCGACCCACACCCTGGTCGAATTCTACCGGTGACGTCATTTTTTCGATTTTCGCAAAACAAGATGGCCGCCATACAAAATGATTATTGCTGTATCTCCGGAACCGTTTGACATAAGTGGGGTGTGCTCGAACAAATGTTTCACAAGGGGGTGAGGGGCAGGTGGCTGTCAAATTTTTTTTTCAAGATGGCGGATCCAAGATGGCGGCCGGAAATGAAGTTGCTCCGATCCGGACGAAAATCGGTATCTGGGGGGTTTGGGGGACGAAGATTCCGAATATCGGGTAAGTTTTTCGATTTCACCATTTTCCAAGATGGCTGCCATACAAGGAGTGGTGAGGCGAGGCCGCAGGCCGTGGTGAGGCGAGGGCGTAGCCCGGAGCGTCCCCCCCCCAAATCCAAGATGGCCGCCATACAAGTTTAGATTCTAAAGGTGCGGCGAGGTCGAAGACCGAGCCGAACGCGCGAGGCGAGGCCGAAGGCCGAGCTGAGCCGCGCATAGTGTGAGGCCGAAGGCCGAACTCTGCGTAGGGCGAAGCCCGGAGCGTCCCCCCCCCCAATTCTAGATGGCGGTAAGTTTAGATTCTTAAGGTGAGGCGAGGTCGAAGACCGAGCCGAACGCGCGAGGCAAGGCCGAAGGCCGAGGCGAGCCGCGTATAGGGTGAGGCCGAAGGCCGACCTCCGCGTTGGGCGAAGCCCGGAGCGTCCCCCCCTCCCCATAATTAAAGATGGCCGCCATACAAGTTTAGATTTTTAAGGTGAGGCGAGGTCGAAGACCGAGCCGAACGCGCGAGGCGAGGCCGAAGGCCGAGGCGAGCCGCGTATAGCGTGAGGCCGAAGGCCGAACTCCGCGTAGGGCGAAGCCCGGAGCGTCCCCCCCAATCAGAGATGGCCGCCATATAAGTTTAGATTATTAAGGTGAGGCGAGGCCGAAGGCCGAGCTCCGCGTAGGGCGAAGCCCGAAGCGTCACCAAGCATATTACCAGCCGACCGCCATCATACCGACATGGGTGTCGTTTAATAGGTTTTCAGGGGTGCTGATTTCGAAAATGACATCCATTTTAAAATCCAAGATGGCGGACATGGATTTTTTGGAAAATACCGTCATGGGTGTCGTTTAATAGGTATTCGGGGGTGCTTATTCCGAAAATGACATACGTTTTGAAATCCAAGATGGCGAACATAAATTTTTTGCTAAATATCGTCATGGGTGTCGTTTTTTGGGTATTCAGGGGTGCTGATTAAGAAAATAACATCCATTTTTAAATCCAAGATGGCGGCCGTAAAAAACAAAAAAAAATTTTAAACTTTTTTAAATTTATAAAAAAAGGCACAACCGCCTCGCGACCTGCTTTAGCAGGTCGCGCACCACGCGAAACCTAGTTATTATATTATATAAAGCTACAATACCACTCACTGACTGGGTGACAGAATTGTTCTCCCAGATGGAGCGGCGGGAGGTGAAAACTTTGTATGGGGGTGTGGAGAGGGTGGCGCGGAGGGTACGGGAAAACCTCGAGATCCTCGGATCCACCTTCTCATCGCGTGGCGACCCACCTTCCCGGGCAAACCGTTGCAGATGGAGCGGTGGCGCTCGAACTAAGGTCGACCCACACCCTAGTCGAATTCTAACGGTGACGTCATTTTTTCGATTTTCGCAAAAACAAGATGGCCGCCATACAAAATGATTATTGCTGTATCTCCGAAACCGTTTGACATAAGTGGGGTGTGCTTAAACAAATGTTTTACAGGGGGGTGAGGGGCAGGTGGCTGTCAAATTTTTTTTTCAAGATGGCGGATCCAAGATGGCGGCCGGAAATGAAGTAGCTCCGATCCGGACGAAAATCGGTATCTGGGGGGTTTGGGGGTCGAAGATTCCGAATATCGGGTCAGTTTTTCGATTCCACCATTTTCCAAGATGGCCGCCATACAAGTTTAGATTCTAAAGGTGAGGCGAGGTTGAAGACCGAGCCGAACGCGCGAGACGAGGCCGAAGGCCGAGGCGAGCCGCGTATAGGGTGAGGCCGAAGGCCGAACTCCGCGTAGGGCGAAGCCCGGAGCGTCCCCCCCCCCAATCAAAGATGGCCGCCATACAAGTTTTGATTCTAAAAGTGAGGCGAGGCCGAAGGCCGAGGCGAGCCGCGTATAGGGTGAGGCCAAAGGCCGAGCTCCGCGTAGGGCGAAGCCCGAAGCGTCACCAAGCATATTACCAGCCGACCGCCATCATACCGACATGGGTGTCGTTTAATAGGTTTTCGGTGGTGCTGATTCCGAAAATGACATACGTTTTGAAATCCAAGATGGCGGACATAAATTTTTTGAAAAATATTGTCATGGGTTCGTTTTTTGGGTATTTAGGTGTGCTGATTAAGTAAATAACATCCATTTTTAAATCCAAGATGGCGGCCGTGAAAAACAAAAAGAAATTAAAAACTTTTTAAAATTTATAAAAATAGGCACAACCGCCTCGCGAAACCTAGTTATACTATATAAAGCTACATTACCACTGACTCACTCACTGACTGACTGACATAATTGTTCTCCCAGAAGGAGGGTCGGGAGGTGAAAATGATGTATGGGGAGTGTGGTCAGAATTTTCCGTCGAGTATGGAAAAACCTCGACATCTTCGGATTCTCCTCCTCATCAGGTTGCGACTCACCTTCCCGGGCGAACCGTTGGACATGGACCGGTGGTGCTCGAACAAAGGTCGACCCACACCCTGGTCGAAGTCTACAGGAGACAAAATTTTTTCGATTTTCAGAAAAAAAAGATGGCCGTCATACAAAATTGATATTTTGGTATATTCGACCGCAATCCGAAAATTTCATATCCGCCATCTTGAATTTTAGTTAGGGGAATCGTGACGCGAAGGGCGAAGCCCGGAGCGTCTCGATTCTCCCCACCAAAAATCCAAGATGGCGGATATGAAATTTTCGGGCATCTCGACATAGGTGTCGTTTAATAGGTTTTCGGGGTTGGTGATTCCAAAAATGACATCCATTTTGAAACCCAAGATGGCGGACATGCATTTTTTGTGAAAAACTGTCATGGGTGTCGTTTGATAGGTATTCGGGTATGCTGATCCCGAAAATGACATTTATTTTTAAATCCAAGATGGCGGACATGCATTTTTTGGAAAAATCCGTCATGGGTGTCGTTTAATAGGTTTTCCGGGATGCTGATTACGAAACTGACATCCATTCTGAAATCCAAGATGGCGGTCGTGACAAATCAAAAAAAGTATGAACGCCTTTTTGACCCTACAAATAGAGCACAACCGCCTCGCGGCCTGCTTTAGCAGGTCGCGCACCACGCGAAAACTAGTTATTATTTATATTATATAAAGCTACAATACCACTGACTGACTGACTGACTGGGTGACAGAATTGTTCTCCCAGATGGAGAGGCGGGAAGTGAAAACTTTGTATGGGAGGTGTGGAGTGGGTGACGCGGAGGGTACGGGAAAACCTCGAGATCCTCGAATCCACCTTCTCATCAGGTGGCGACCCACCTTCCCGGGCGAACCGTTGCAGATGGAGCGGTGGCGCTCGAACTAAGGTCTACCCACACCCTGGTCGAATTCTACCGGTGACGTCATTTTTTCGATTTTCGCAAAAACAAGATGGCCGCCATACAAAATGATTATTGCTGTGTCTCCGGAACCGTTTGACATAAGTGGGGTGTGCTCGAACAAATGTTTTACAAGGGGTTAAGGGGCAGGTGGCTGTCAAATTTTTTTTTCAAGATGGCGGATCCAAGATGGCGGCCGGAAATGAAGTTGCTCCGATCCGGACGAAAATCGGTATCTGGGGGGTTTGAGGGACGAAGATTCCGAATATCGGGTTAGTTTTTCGATTCCACCATTTTCCAAGATGGCCGCCATACAAGGAGTGGTGAGGCGAGGCCGCAGGCCGAGCCGAACCACGACGCCACGCCGCGAGGCGAGGCCGTAGGCCGAGGCGAGCTGCGTAAAAGGCGAGGCCGAAGGCCGAGCTCCGCGCAGGGTGTAGCCCGGAGTGTCCCCCCCCCAAATCCAAGATGGCTGCCATACAAGTTTAGATTCTAAAAAAAGGTGAGGCGAGGTCGAAGACCGAGCCGAACGCTCGAGACGAGGCCGAAGGCCGAGGCGAGCCGCGTATAGGGTGAGGCCGAAGGCCGAACTCCGCGTAGGGCGAAGCCCGGAGCGTCCCCCCCCCCCAATCAAAGATGGCCGCCATACAAGTTTAGATTCTAAAGGTGAGGCGAGGTCGCAGACCGAGCCAAACGTGCGAGCCGAGGCCGTAGGCCGAGGCGAGCTGCGTATAGGGCGAGGCCGAAGGCCGAGCTCCGCGTAGGGCGAAGCCCGAAACGTCACCAAGCATATTACCAGCCGACCGCCATCATACCGACATGGGTGTCGTTTAATAGGTTTTCAGGGGTGCTGATTTCGAAAATGACATCCATTTTGAAATCCAAGATGGCGGACATGGATTTTTTGGAAAATACCGTCATGGGTGTCGTTTAATAGGTTTTCGGGGGTGCTGATTCAGAAAATGACATACGTTTTGAAATCCAAGATGGCGGACATAACTTTTTTGCAAAAAATCGTCATGGGTGTCGTTTTTGTGTATTCGGGGATGTTGATTAAGAAGATAGCATCCGTTTTGAAATCCAATATGGCGGCCGTGAAAAACTAAAAAAGGCAAACTTTTTTGACTTTTAAATGAGGATAGCACAACCGCCTCGCGACCTGCTTTAGCAGGTCGCGCACCACGCGAAACCTAGTTATATTATATAAAGCTACAATACCACTGACTCACTGACTGACTGGGTGACAGAATTGTTCTCCCAGATGGAGCGGCGGGAGGTGAAAACTTTGTATGGGGGGTGTGGAGAGGGTGGTGCTAAGGGTACGGGAAAACCTCGAGATCCTCGGATCCACCTTCTCATCGGGTGGCGACCCACCTTCCCGGGCGAACCGTTGCAGATGGAGCGGTGGCGCTCGAACAAAAGTCGACTCACACCCTGGTCGAATTCTAGCGGTGACGTCATTTTTTCGATTTTCGCAAAAACAAGATGGCCGCCATACAAAATGTTTATTGCTGTATCTCCGGAACCGTTTGACATAAGTGGGGTGTGCTCGAACAAATGTTTTACAGGAGGGTGAGGGGCAGGTGGCTGTCAAATGAAGTTGCTCCGATCCGGACGAAAATCGGTATCTGGGAGGTTTGGGGGACGAAGATTCCGAATATCGGGTAAGTTTTTCGATTCCACCATTTTCCAAGATGGCCGCCATACAAGGAGTGGTGAGGCGAGGCCGCAGGCCGAGCCGAACCACGACGCCACGCTGCGAGGCGAGGCCGAAGGCCGAGCTCCGCGCAGGGCGTAGCCCGGAGCGTCCCCCCCCAAATCCAAGATGGCCGCCATACAAGTTTAGATTCTAAAAGTGAGGCGAGGCCGAAGGCCGAGGCGAGCCGCGTATGGGGTGAGGCCGAAGGCCGAACTCCGCGTAGGGCGAAGCCCGGAGCGGCCCCCCCCCAATCAAAGATGGCCGCCGTACAAGTTTAGATTCTAAAGGTGAGGCGAGGTCGAAGACCGAGCCGAACGCGCGAGGCGAGGCCGAAGGCCGAGGCGAGCCGCGTACAGGGTGAGGCAGAAGGCCGAAATCCGCGAAGGGCGAAGCCCGGAGCGTCCCCCCCAAATCAAAGATGGCCGCCATACAAGTTTAGATTTTTAAGGTGAGGCGAGGTCGCAGACCGAGCCGAACCCGCGAGGCGAGGCCGAAGGCCGAGGCGAGCCGCGTATAGGGTGAGGCCGAACTCCGCGTAGGGCGAAGCCCGGAGCGGCCCCCCCCCAATCATAGATGGCCGCCATACAAGTTTAGATTCTAAAGGTGAGGCGAGGTCGAAGACCGAGCCGAACGCGCGAGCCGAGGCCGTAGGCCGAGGCGAGCTGCGTATAGGGCGAGGCCGAAGGCCGAGCTCCGCGTAGGGCGAAGCCCGAAGCGTCACCAAGCATATTACCAGCCGACCGCCATCATACCGACATGGGTGTCGTTTAATAGGTTTTCAGGGGTGCTGATTTCGAAAATGACATCCATTTTGAAATCCAAAATGGCGGACATGGATTTTTTGGAAAATACCGTCATGGGTGTCCTGTAATATGTTTTCGGGGGTGCTGATTCCGAAAATGACATACGTTTTGAAATCCAAGATGGCGGACATAAATTTTTTGCAAAATATCGTCATGGGTGTCGTTTTTTGGGTATTCAGGGGTGCTGTTTAAGAAAATAACATCCATTTTTAAATCCAAGATGACGGCCGTGAAAAACAAAAAAAAATTAAAAACTTTTTTAAAATTTATAAAAAAAGGCACAACCGCCTCGCGACCTGCTTTAGCAGGTCGCGCACCACGCGAAACCTAGTTATTATATTATATAAAGCTACAATACCACTGACTGACTGACTGACTGACTGACTGGGTGACAGAATTGTTCTCCCAGATGGAGCGGCGGGAGGTGAAAACTTTGTATGGGAGGTGTGGAGTGGGTGACGCGGAGGGTACGGGAAAACCTCGAGATCCTCGGATCCACCTTCTCATCGGGTGGCGACCCACCTTCCCGGGCGAACCGTTGCAGATGGAGCGGTGGCGCTCAAACTAAAGTCAACCCACACCTTAGTCGAATTCTAGCGGTGACGTCATTTTTTCGATTTTCGCGAAAACAAGATGGCCACCATACAAAATGTTTATTGCTGTATCTCCGGAACCGTTTGACATAAGTGGGGTGTGCTCGAACAAATGTTTTACAGGAGGGTGAGGGGCAGGTGGCTGTCAAATTTTTTTTTCAAGATGGCGGATCCAAGATGGCGGCCGAAAATGAAGTTGCTCCGATCCGGACGAAAATTGGTATCTGGGGGGTTTGGGGGACGAAGATTCCGAATATCGGGTAAGTTTTTCGATTCCACCATTTTCCAAGATGGCCGCCATATAAGGAGTGGTGAGGCGAGGCCTTAGGCCGAGCTCCGCGCAGGGCGTAGCCCGGAGCGTCCCCCCCCCCAATCAAAGATGGCCGCCATACAAGTTTAGATTTCTAAGGTGAGGCGAGGTCGAAGACCGAGCCGAACGCGCGAGGCGAGGCCGAAGGCCGAGCTAAGCCGCGCATAGTGTGAGGCCGAAGGCCGAACTCCGCGTAGGGCGAAGCCCGGAGCGTCCCCCCCCCCAATTCTAGAAAGCAGCAAATTTAGATTCTAAAGGTGAGGCGAGGTCGAAGACCGAGCCGAACGCGCGAGGCGAGGCCGAAGGCCGAGGCGAGCCGCGTACAGGGTGAGGCCGAAGGCCGAACTCCGCGTAGGGCGAAGCCCGGAGCGTCTCCCCCCAATCAAAGATGGCCGCCATACAAGTTTAGATTTTTAAGGTGAGGCGAGGTCGCAGACCGAGCCGAACGCGCGAGCCGAGGCCGTAGGCCGAGGCGAGCTGCGTATAGGGCGAGGCCGAAGGCCGAGCTCCGCTTAGGGCGAAGCCCGAAGCGTCACCAAGCATATTACCAGCCGACCGCCATCATACCGACATGGGTGTCGTTTAATAGGTTTTCAGGGGTGCTGGTTTCGAAAATGACATCCATTTTGAAATCCAAGATTGTGGACATTGATTTTTTGGAAAATACCGTCATGGGTGTCGTTTAATAGGTTTTCAGGGGTGCTGATTCCGAAAATGACATACGTTTTGAAATCCAAGATGGCGGACATAAATTTTTTGCAAAATATCGTCATGGGTGTCGTTTTTTGGGTACTCAGGGGTGCTGTTTAAGAAAATAACATCCATTTTTAAATCCAAGATGGCGGCCGTGAACAACAAAAAAAAAATTTAAAACTTTTTTAAAATTTATAAAAAAAGGCACGACCGCCTCGCGACCTGCTTTAGCAGGTCGCGCTCCACGCGAAACTAGTTATATTATATAAAGCTGCAATACCACTCACTCACTCACTCACTGACTGGGTGACAGAATTGTTCTCCCAGATGGAGCGGCGGGAGGTAAAAACTTTATATGGGGAGTGTGGAGAGAGTGGTGCGGAGGGTACGGGAAAACCTCGAGATCCTCGGATCCACCTTCTCATCAGGTGGCGACCCACCTTCCCGGGCGAACCGTTGCAGATGGAGCGGTGGCGCTCGAACTAAAGTCGACCCACACCCTAGTCGAATTCTACCGGTGACGTCATTTTTTCGATTTTCGCAAAAACAAGATGGCCGCCATTCAAAATGATTATTGCTGTATCTCCGGAACCGTTTGACATAAGTGGGGTGTGCTCGAACAAATGTTTCACAGGGGGGTGAGGGGCAGGTGGCTGTCAAATTTTTTTTCCAAGATGGTGGATCCAAGATGGCGGCCGGAAATGAAGTTGCTCCGATCCGGACGAAAATCGGTATCTGGGGGGTTTCGGGGACGAAGATTCCGAATATCAGATAAGTTTTTCGATTCCACCATTTTCCAAGATGGCCGCCATACAAGGAGTGGTGAGGCGAGGCCGCAGGCCGAGCTGAACCACGACGCCACGCCGCGAGGCGAGGCCGTAGGCCGAGGCGAGCTGCGTAAAAGGCGAGGCCGAGGGCCGAGCTCCGCGCAGGGCGTAGCCCGGAGCGTCCCCCCCCCAAATCCAAGATGGCCGCCATACAAGTTTAGATTCTAAAGGTGAGGAGAGGTCGAAGACCGAGCCGAACGCGCGAGACGAGGCCGAAGGCCGAGGCGAGCCGCGTATAGGGTGAGGCCGAAGGCCGAACTTCGCGTAGGGCGAAGCCCGGAGCGTCCCCCCCCCCAATCAAAGATGGCCGCCATGCAAGTTTAGATTCTAAAGGTGAGGCGAGGTCGAAGACAGAGCCGAACGCGCGAGGCGAGGCCGAAGGCCGAGGCGAGCCGCGTATAGGGTGAGGCCGAAGGCCGAACTCCGCGTAGGCGAAGCCCGGAGCGGCCCCCCCCCAATCAAAGATGGCCGCCATACAAGTTTAGATTCTTAAGGTGAGGCAAGGTCGAAGACCGAGCCGAACGCGCGAGGCGAGGCCGAAGGCCGAGGCGAGCCGCGTATAGGGTGAGACCGAAGGCCGAACTCCGCGTAGGGCGAAGCCCGGAGCGTCCCCCCCCAATCAAAGATGGCCGCCTTTGATTGGGGGGGGGACGCAAACAAAACAAAACATACAAAAACGAGATTTTTGTATCTCCTCTGATCCGGACCAAATTCGGTATTCGGGGGTTTTAGGGGTCGCTGAATCTGAATATCTGGTACAATTTTTGATATCGCCATTTTCCAAGATGACCGAGCCGAACGCGCGAGGCGAGGCCGCAGGCCGAGGCGAGCTGCGTATAAAGCGAGGCCGAAGGCCGAGCTCCGCGTAGGGCGAAGCCCGAAGCGTCACCAAGCATCTTACCGGCCGACCGCCATCCGAAAATTTCATATCTGCCATCTTGGATTTTAGTTAGGGGAATCGTGACGCGAAGGGCGAAGCCCGTAGCGTCTTGATTCTCCCCACTCAAAATCCAAGATGGCGGATATGAAATTTTCGGGCATGCCGACATGGGTGTCGTTTAATAGGTTTTCGGGGGTGCTGATTCCGAAAATGACATCTATTTTGAAATCCAAGATGGCGGACATGCATTTTTTGTAAAAAACTGACATAGGTGTCGTTTGATAGGTTGTCGGGGGTGCTGATTCCGAAAATGACATCAATTTTCAAATCCAAGATGGCGGACATGCATTTTTTGGAAAAATCCGTCATGGGTGTCGTTTTTTAGGTTTTCGGGGGTACTGATTCTAAAAATAACATTGATTTTTAAATCCAAGATGGTTGTCGTGAAAAACCAAAAAAAGTATGAACGCCTTTTTGACCCTACAAATAGGGTAGCACAACCGCCTCGCGGCCTGCTTTAGCAGGTCGCGCACCACGCGAAAACTAGTATCATGTTACAATTACAATGGAGTGTGGTCGGAGTAAAGCGATGAGAACGCAGCTTGTTATACGTAGCCCCAATATCGGCATGGTGAACAGCATCTTGGACCTTCCAGAATCTGGTTTGGCCAAGATGCTTATCTGTTTATATTTAAAAAAATTAGAAGCGAGGGATTAATTTTGGTTCTAGGCTAAGTGTCCTCTATATGAGTGTCACGATGAGGGTGACATTTCATAAAACCCTAAATAAATAAAATTAGATTAAAAAATAAAAACGAACTGTAGGCCTTGATTAAGATAGTATAGTAGTAGTTTTATTTTATCTATTACTAGCTTTTCTCCGCGGCTTCGCTCGCGCAAAGAACTCTTTTAGTCACCCGTTTCATTCTTGACCCTTTAGGGGATTATTTTTGAAAAATAGCGAAACACGTGTCCGTTTATTTGCTTCGAGGTATATCTTGACGAAGTTTTGAGTCAAAATGTGCAAAAAAATTGTTTTCTTCATACAAACTTTGAACCCCCATTTCACCCCTTTAGGGGTAGAATTTAGAAAAATCCTTTCTTAGTGCTGTAAAGTTCATCGCCATTTTGATGATTCCTTACTAAACAAATAAAAGTTGAGATCTTATACACTTGACATTGATAGGTATTACATAGAAAGCTGCAGAAAGGTATACATAGAATACAATGGTGCTGTAAAAATACAACTTTTTGATTTGAATTACTTACTTACTAAAGACGTAAGCTGAATAGAATAATCATGTTTGTTACATAGATAAAAACACCTTTAAACAGACGAATATTTGCTAATCCAGAGTAATCTGTATTTGACTATGCTTATTACCTAAGATATTAAATGTAAGTCTTTCAATTAAGTTATGAATAAATAAATGTTTGAAACCTAAAATAGCATATAGGTAGCCTTACTGAAGTATTTATCATATACGAAGAGGGTATTCTAATAGCTCGAAATGCTCTGAGCACTTATGTAATGTGCATCTAAGGTCCGTATTATAGAACGCGACTCAGACTGATCTATACTTAAGCAGCAGTCGTCTTTGTCATTTTGATAGTGAAAGAAAGAGGCAATCAACTAAATTACCAGTAGAGGGAATGTCCACCGAGACTGAAAAAGCAGTCTGCGTTGCTGTCGTACAGCATACACAACTATAGATATTGATTATTTTATAACATATTATTAAACTTTCTGAAGTTTTTTTTTCATTTCTTGACATTTACTCCCCGCCCGTACGACCCGTACCCCAGCGACGCCTACATCGCATAAGGTACTGCCTAGCTAGCTAGCTGAGCAGGATGAGCGGCGACCACGAAACTTTTTTCTAATACTTACATTTTTAAACTCGTGATATCTTTTGAATGGAATGTCCGAATTGCATAATTCAAAAAGTTGTATGAAGATATTGAAGCAGTCCTAAATATGAAGTAATATATTTTGATAAGGATTAATACCAAGATACAAATAAAGAGCATTTTATAGCGGGCGGCATTTCAATTAAATTTTTAAAATAAAAGAAAACATATTGTGGCATAACTACAATAGTTAGACATATGCTGTCGCTACACTTTTTGTAAATATTTATGTATTCTGCAAAGTCGTAGTACATTATTTTATTCTATCATCAATAGTTTACGCAGCGCACGCAATGTTAAGAATATTTTAGGTAATTTTTTTACACCTTGGGTTACATTATTTGAGTTTCAGTAAGGATCCCTAATTTTTTTGAAAATATAATATAGCCTATGTCCATCGGGGATAATGTAGCTTTCTAATGGTGAAAGAATTTTTCAAATCGGTCCAGTAGTTTCGGAGCCTATTCAATGCAAACAAACAAACAAACAAACAAACAATCAAATCTTTCCTCTTTATAATATTATTATATTATATTATTATTATTATTATTATTATTATTATTATTATTATTATTATTATTATTATTATTATTATTATTATTATTATTATTATTATTATTATTATTATTATTATTATTATTATTATAGTATAGGCGATAGGCAAAGTAGAGAGCCATACAGCTAATAAAAACTAAAAGGAATTACAGGAAAGAGACATTAATTAAAATGATTGCTATCTGACTCTAACATATTATTAAAGGTTTGTTTCTGGTAATTAGATTTGTAAACCATAAAACAAAAAACCTTTAAAAAAACTAAGTGTTCAAAAAAAATAAATTTTTAGGGTTCCGTACCCAAAAGATAAAAACTGGACCCTATTACTAAAACTCCGCTGTCCGTCCGTCTGTCTATCACCAGGCTGTATCAGTTGAAATTTTTACAGATGATGTATTTTTGATAATCCTAAAACATTTTGGAAAAATCTGAAAGATTTTTTTATTGTTTCTAATAAATATAATTGCTTACCTCATTTCCTTAGTAATCCCGATAAGATAAATAATAAATTTTTAGACGTTCCCGGATCTTCTTCGGTTTCTCTATCAGAACTCAGTTTCAAAAATTTTGAAAATCCACAATGACACTTTTACCGGTTGGAGAAAGTGAAGATTAAATCGAAAGCTACTGGAATTGACGAAATTAGCAGAGAAATGATTCTGCTCACGTTACCTCGGACACACTGACTATTTTAATGGCCATAGTAAATAGATCTATAATATCAGGAGTTGTTCCCTCGTTGTGGAAAGCAGCCATTGTTACTCCTCTGCCCAAGGTAGACAATCCTTCGGACTTTAAGGACTTGCGTCCCATAAATTTTCTACCGTTTCTTGCATACAACAAACGTGATTTTTTTGTCGTTGTTATAGATAATGGTACGGAACCCTTCGTGCGCGAGCCCGACTCGCACTTGGCCGGTTTTAAAAAAAATTATTTCGATCTCACTAAAGTAAAATTGAATTCCATATAGCCGAGTAGTTGACAGCGCCTTTTATGGAACTTTCTTCAAAGCTGGCCCAGATAATTCCTCATTAAAATTATTTTTACATAAATAACTTTTCTTAGCTTAGATTCCTAATATAATTTCTCAATTTAATCTTTGAAGTGGAAAAAAGAAACAACTTTATTAAGAGGTGGTTACCGTATGTACGGAGGGATGCATATCACTCTTTGGCCACATATCACGCGTGCACTCTTTGCTGTTGCGATAAGAGCGGTTTTGCAACGAAAATGGAGTAACCTGATACGTTGGCCTCTGTACAGCTTGCCACAATACATTTTAAAATATATGGGCGACATTTTGGAGAAGGCTTTTCGTCCCAGTGTCCATCTATCTTCGAACTTTGGAGCTGTTGCTCTATGATAGCTCGATCCTTTTAATTTTGGTAGGTCAATCTAGCCTAGGTCAGTCTTCCTGCGTTTCCTGCACTTATGGTGGCTCCGAGGTGATCTTTATTTTAATGTAATGTTAGAATTGATTTTGAAAAATGTTATCAACTTGTATTAATATTATTATTAATTATATAATGTTAACTCGCTCCATCCTCTACCTTATCTATGGCCTTGGTCAAGATTGAGGTCAAGAGTTGACCCATCTTATAATAATAAAAAAAGAACCCCCTTTTCCTTCTAGTTATGATATAACTTGAGAACGGCTTGATCGATTTGGATGTTTCCTTTTTTTGTTGTGTTCCTTAATGTCAAGTTCAGAAACGAAGTCGCGGGCGGACAGCCCTAGCTAGTACTAAATAATAATTACCCGACTATTTGGCACTATCTATTTAATTACCGAAAATATGAGTTTATATAATATTAGATAAAATTTAATCGTTGCCTCTGTATCTAAATCAACCATTTTGTTTCGATTTATACAAATAATTTACGTTTCCTACTCGTTTTCTGCAGGGTTTCAGTGTACGCTAGTTTTCTATCAAGTTTCTATTGATAGAAGCGCTAACTTTCTATATCGATTGTCAAAAAGAGCAGCTTGGCTAGCAATTTTTGTTCCACGCATTCGACAAAATTCCGTTTTTTTTTTGGTTTTTATTTAAGTTATAGTATTTGAGAAAGAAAAAAAAGCTTCTCTAGCTTTGTCTCTTTCTATTAACCTATATGTGCAAACATTCCAAAACATAATTTCACTATTTTTTCTATGTCTATGCTGCAGTAACTACTGTTTTTTTACTTTTTTTTAAGATGAAGTATACGAGAAAGAAAAAGACGCTCTTATGGACGCTATGTAGCTTTTTTCTTTCTACCTCACTCAGATGCGCAAGAACCGTCACATGTCAAACGAAATTTGACACTCGAATTGTAGAAAAACCATAGAGCCGAGCGTATCACGCATGATCACGCATTAGAAAATTTGAAAACGCCACGGCGTTTACGAATGTAGAAATAGAATAGATCGACACAAATGTCGCCTTGTCTAAGCCCCACTGAGATACATGATTGATTATTTTTCAAAAAATTTACGTGCATTAAATAGTTTAAACGAACCAACTTCCCACTGGGATACCCTAGTAATTTTTATGATGGCTTCTAAGTTGGATAGTGTTACAAGTCAGAAATGGGAGGAGCATAGGAACGCTCTTAGCGATTCCCCAACACTTGAAGAATTTTACGATTTCTTGCGTAACCGTGCCGATGTTTTAGAAACGTTATATTATAGTAAAAATTCGGCTTCAAAGGTTGAGAAACATTCTAACTCTCAGTCAAAAGATAATAAGTCTACCAAATCTCTTGCTTCTTCATTTGATGAAAACAATAAAAGCTGCGTTGTTTGTAAACAAAATCATTTACTTTATAAATGTGATACATTTAAGGCTATGACTGTCGATGCCAGGCACGCGGAAGTTTTAAAACATAACCTTTGCTTAAACTGTTTGCGTCCTGGACATGTCTCTTCTACCTGTAAACATAATCCATGTAGGATCTGTAACAAAAAACACAATTTACTTTTACATAACCATATAAAAACTAAAACTCACACTACATACTTACCTCCTGGTACTTCTGCTTCTCCTCCAGTGACCACTCCTCCTGTTGCGACTTCTTCTCCGATACACTCTGACCAACAGGCAAACACTCACTCCTCTTCCACGACTGAAACTTCTCAAGTCAACTCTCTGACCTCTTCTCCTGCATCACTGAGCGCGGTGATGCCTGGGCAAGTGCTTTTGTGCACAGCTCTTATCGAGTTAGTTAACACTAAAACTAATGAAACTTTTCTTTTCTCCTTGATAGTGGGAGCCAATCCTCTTTTATAACTGAAAGTACTAAAAACAAAATGAAACTTACTTGGTCTTACACAAGTTCAATCTCTATTGCGGGTATAAATAATAGTTTAACTAACACTAATCAATTCTGCGATGTTCAATTGAAGTCGAGAATTAACTCATTCTGTTTGAATGTTTCTTGTCTAATTATACCGGAAATTACTGGTAGACTGCCTAGTGTGAAAATTGATTCTTCGCGTTTGAATATACCTTTCTCTATACAGCTAGCTGATCCTAGCTTTAATATTCCCTCGGATATACACGTGCTGCTTGGAGCAGACGTCTTTTGGGAGATTGTCACTCCTAACCAAATCAAATTAGGTCAGAATAAGCCCACTCTTCAAGAATCTAAACTCGGTTGGCTCGTATCGGGTCCTACTGGTCAAGGTTCCAACTTGACTACTCGCTGTAATTTTTCTCAAGAAATAAGGAAATCTCTTTCTAAATTCTGGGAACTTGAGGACATACCGTGCCATCCTGCCAAGACCAAGCTTGCTCCAGATGAGGAGTTTTGTGAATCTCATTTTGATGAAAATACTGTTCGTCTTAAGGACGGCAGATTTTCTGTTACGATCCCTTTCTCAGAAGCCCCAGAAGAGGCTTTAGGAGACTCTTATAATATTTCCACAAAGCGTTTCTACAATTTGGAACGACGACTTAGAACTTCCACTGTTAAACAGCAGTACACTGATTGTATCAAAGAGTATAAGGCTCTGGGACATCTCTCTGAAATTAGCCGACCTGACTTCGGGTACTACATCCCTCACCATGCTGTGATTCGTGAAAGTAGTGAGACCACTCCGCTACGAGTGGTATTCGATGCATCGTGCAAAACTTCTACAAATAAATCACTCAATGATATTCAATTTGTCGGGCCGGTTATTCAGGACGACTTGATGTCGATTCTTTTAAGATTTCGTCAACATGCTTATGTGGTCACAGGTGACGTTGAGAAAATGTATAGGCAAGTCCTAGTTAATCCTTCTCAGCGTCATCTACAGCTTATACTCTGGCGAGATAACGAAACCGAGCCACTCAAAGTATTGCAATTACATACATTGACTTATGGAACTGCTTCAGCTCCGTACCTGAGTACTAAATGCCTTTCGCGACTCTCGGAAGAGTGCACTGATGTAGTTGTCGCCGATACTATTAAACATGACTTTTAAATTGACGATCTAACTACAGGTTCAAGTTCAAAGGTTGTTCTAAAACAATCTATAAAGGGAGTCATTCAAAAACTATCAGAAGGTTGTTTTCCGTTGCGAAAATTTCGAACTAATTCTCCAGAAGTTCTTGATGACATAAACACTACAAGTACACCCCAAGAGTTCGGTAAGGATTCCTCTGTTTTGGGACTGAAATGGTCTCCCAATGCTGACACCTTACATTTTACAGTACCTGCTGTAAAGATTGATAAGGTAACTAAACGGTCTATTTTGTCGAACTCTTGCAAGGTGTTTGACCCATTAGGGTTACTGTCGGCCTGTACTATTTTTCATAAAATCACTTTACAAAAACTTTGGCTATTAAAAGTGGATTGGGACGACCCTATTCCCGAAGATATTGAGAATTTCTGGCTTAAATTTTATAATGATACTCAGTTACTCTCCGAGATTCAGGTACCAAGGTACGTCTTATGCAGCTCACCTATTTATATTGAGGTACATTGCTTTACAGATGCATCGCAAGAGGCGTATGGCGCATGTATCTACTTAAAATCATACAATAATTCCGGAGAACTGTCAAGCAATCTATTGTGTGCTAAAACAAAGGTTGCCCCTCTCAAATCTGAAACCATTCCACGTTTGGAGTTGCTTGGTGCTCTGCTAGGTGCACGATTGCACTCTAAGATAATGCAATCTTTAAAACTAAAAGTAGATCGCTCCATATTTTGGACTGATTCGACAATTGTTTTAGGGTGGTTAAATGCTCATTCCAAATCCTTAAAAACATTTGTGTCTAACCGTATTAACCAAATTTATGAGTTAACTGGCCATGAAAGATGTACTTGGAGACATGTACCTACCGAGTTGAATCCCGCTGACTTGGCGTCAAGGGGCATTCAACCAAACTCTCTTCTAAAAAATACTTTTTGGTGGAATGGTCCTCCATTTTTGTTAAAACTGGAATCTGAATGGCCTGTTTATAAATATAATCCTGTGCCCTTACCTGAAACAAAAATAATATTAACTGGTCAAGTACATGATGAAGTTATAAATTTTAATAAATTTTCAAAGCTAACTAAATTACAAAGAGTATTGGCATACGTTGGTAGATTTATTAATAACTCTAAAAATAATAACACTAAAACATATGGTGTACTTACATGTTCAGAATTACACGACTCACTGATGTTGTTGTCAAAGCTATCACAGACGGTGTCTTTCCCTAAAGATATACATTCTCTTAAGACTTATAAAGTTGTTAACCGAAAGTCTAAAATAATTTCTTTAAACCCTTTCTTAGATGCCAATGGAGTCCTTAGAGTCGGTGGTAGGATTGACAACGCATCTCACTGTGCCTATGATAAAAGGCATCCCATTCTTCTAGATTCTAAACATCCATTTACTAGACTGTTATTCGAAAGGGAGCACCTGCGTCTTTTGCACTGTGGTCCACAACAACTTCTGAGTTCCATTAGGGAACAGTTTTGGCCTACTGGGGGTAAGGTACTAGCAACTACTGTTGTCAAAAAATGCATTCGTTGTCAACGATTTAAGGCTAAACCTTTGCTACCTTTAATGGGTAGTCTTCCACAGCCTCGTATGACTCCTGCACCACCTTTTACTACTTGTGGTACTGACTTTGCGGGACCGTTCTTAATTCTTAATCGAAAAGGTCGTGGAGCTAAGGCTTCCAAGTGTTACCTTTGCATTTTTGTGTGTTTTGCAACAAAAGCTGTGCACTTGGAAGTCGTTAGTGACTTAAGCACCAACGCTTTCATTCTGTGCCTTCGCAGATTTATATCTAGGCGCGGAAAACCTCAAACAATCTATTGTGATAATGGTAGAAACTTTTTAGGTGCTTCTAACGAACTGAACAGACTACTAAAAGCGTCAAATCGGGAGGTCAGTGAATTCACGTGTAATGAAGGTTTCTCATTCAAATTTTCACCTGCTTATGCCCCACATTTTGGCGGAATCTGGGAGGCAGGGGTCAAATCGGCCAAATTTCATTTAAAGCGTATCGCAAGTAATTGTAGCTTAACTTTTGAGGAATTATATACCCTTTTTACACAAATCGAAGCAATAATGAACTCGCGTCCGCTTACACCCATGTCTAGTGATCCTTCTGATCTTGCTTCTATTACTCCTGGGCACTTCCTAGTAGGACGTCCTTTGACCTCACTGCCTTCACCAGTCACCGAGCGACTCAGCATAAATAGATATCAGCTGATTGAACGCTTACGGCAATACTTTTGGTCACGTTGGACCAAGGATTACTTGTCTACTCTACAGCAGCGTATGAAATGGAAGACTCAGCAAAGAAATCTTCACATTGGCGAATTAGTCCTAATCATCGACGAACATTCCCCACCGATGAAATGGCTTCTGGGTCGCATCAATCGTCTCTATCCTGGGCAAGACGGCGTCTGCAGAGTGGTCGACGTATTGACTAAGGACGGCGTCATCAAGCGCTCCGTCACGAAACTTTGTCCTCTGGAAGGCATAGATTCCCATGAGCTCCTTGAAAGGCATGCTTTCAAGGGGGGGGGAGGATGTTGCGAAATCCATTTTATCTAAGGATCTCTGAGGGGCCTGAGGACGACGCGGGCGGCGGTATCATCCTTTATAAGCGCCAGCGCACGCGCTCCGAAACACATTCCACATCTGATTTACAATGAATCTATGTAACTTTTTACTATTGTGAAAACGTTTAATATACGTCAAAAGCTTTAAAAGTTGTATTCAATTCATGAAGAATCCCCCCATCTGCGAAGTATTAACAACGTCAAAATGCAAAGGAATAACTTTCCATCAGTAACTAACTAGATAATCGTTTTTAAAACTTAATTCGAGCAAAATATTTTGTGGATGCCATTTTGCGTCATTTGTCATAGACTAAAAATATGAGAAGCGACGTTGGGTGTGTAACAGTGTAGGTACATTACATAGTATAAGCTGACGTTTATTTTTATAGTGGAAAGTAATAATCTTACACATTTATAAAATAAGAAACTGTGGTTATTGATTGAAAACAGTTAAGGCACTATTTGTAAGGAATGAAACTTCCCATGACCCTGACTGAACCAGTAAGTATAGGTATTTATGCCAAATATTGTTTGTTCACCAGAGTAATGTCAGTTTATACCAAAAATAAATATTTTTATTAAAATTGTTAGTCAAATAATGTGCACGTAAGAGGTACCCAATGAAATAGGCAGAATGTAAAAAAAGTGTCGCCTCTATAACGGTGACGTCGCATCTATGAATCATTAGCCGCCCCCCGCGCACCCCGCACTGCCGCGCATGTTGCAAAGATGTTGTTCGCGCTGACTTTTCTAGTACGCTAATACATAATACTTTAATGGTTCTACTGGAGTTTGTGGGATTCCGAAGCCTAAAGGAGCTTCCGATTTTATTAATTAGAAATTTCTCGTCAGAAATTACCTCGAATCCAAGAAGTGGTGGTGAAATGTTATGACAACTGAAGAACTTAATTCTCCATAAAGACAAAAGCTTGATATGAAAACAGAAACTTTGACTTATAATGGATACAGTAAAATAACGAAAGGTTATTGACTGATGCATCCACAGATAGGCAAAATATCAATTGTTAGAGACATCAAATTCATAGAGAATGTGTTTCCTGGCAGTGGTACGAAAGTGACGAAATGCACAATCGTTCCTATGAACATAGAGAAGGAACGGACAGAACCTGTACGTGTAATTAGCAATTGAGAGCGTGAAACTAATATAATTGAAGTACCAACTACTACTGAACCTGCTACGCGTCAAGAAGTGAGTGAAAAAGCCACCACAATTTGAGCACAAACAATTAACAAAATATTGAAGAATTTTTTGACAGTGTTGAAGAGAGTGCTGAGTCGAGATACAACTTATGAACACGACGTCACGTTGATTATACCATGTGTGTTGAAGCTGATATTGATGGAGATCCTACTACGGTTGAGGAAGCTTTATCAAGACCTGATAAAGATTTGTGGCAGAAGGCCATGAATGATGAATTGGAATCGTTGAAGTAGAATCAAACCTGGTCAATGGCTGACTTGCCAAGAGACAAGAAGCCAATAAAATGCAAATGGGTGTTCAATATCAAGTGAGATAGCGATGGTAAGGTGTCTAAGTAGTAGGCGAGGCTAGTAGCAAAAGGATTCACGCAGGTACGTAGTATTGACTATAACGAAACATACTCCCCCGTCGTAAGAAATTCGACTTTGCTATTTATTACTTTTCGCATTGACTGCGGAAAATGATTGGCTTATTGACCATTGGGATGTCACGACAGCTTTTCTTTATGGAAAACTCAAGGAAGACATTTATATGCTTCAAACAAAAGGAGCAATAGCCAAAGTTCAAGAAACCAAGGTATGTAAACTGCAAAGGTCGCTGTATGGATTAAAGCAAGCATCGAACGCTTGGTTTCACGAGTTCAAAAGAGAAATGTTAAATTTAGGTTTAAGGCGATTAGAGTCGTCAATGACCTTGACGTTTGAGCCCTCTGCCCCGCGCGCCACAACCCGCACCCCGCAAGAAAACACCGGTCAAAGAATACACAGGCGTAGAATGTACAGAAGCGCACTCCATACATTACTGCCTATCACTTGAGTTTGTATTGATGAATCTAACTAGGTACTTCTAATAACAAAAGATGTCTGTGTATGTAAGTAATTATACTTAATCTAAGTTGAATTATTTTGATTGCCGCAATCGACGTAATGCTATTATTCGACAATTCTGGCATTCTCACCGGTCGCATATATACAGGGTGGAATTTTTTAACGTCTCCTGGAGGGAAAGTACTCTAAATAAATATAATAAATATATATAAATCTTAATGAATATATATTTGTGATATATTTTTAGTGCATAAATAGTCAACTTATTTATAATTATAATTTAATTAATATTTGCGCCTTTCCCGCATTTCAATCTATAACTTCTATACCATAAGGTTGCCTGGAAGAAATTGCTGTTAAGCAATAAGGCCGCCTTTTTGTATACATTATTTCAAATTCGCTGTATAAACATATTCTGTAATCCTATGTGTGCAATAAAGAATATTGTATTGTATTGTGTATTGTAAATACTATAGATAGAAAATTTTACTCAAAGGAAATATTCCTTTATTTTTAATAATAGAGCGGGACCCAAGGAGAATAAAGTTCATTTCCGTGGGACTTACCTCCGCCACACGAACTACTGGTTTGTACTTATTCGGCATATTTTCCTGAACACAAAAAGTGCGGTAGTCACTTTCTAAGAGTATGGTAGCTATGACGTGACGTATTTTATTTACGCTATATTTAGATAACTACTGGACGGATTTACTTAAATAGGGTCTCCAATGAAAGATAATTTAATGAACATTGTTTTATTCTAAAGATTCATTAGTGTAAACCTAGTAACAAAATAAATATTTTCAAAAAACGACATTATGTAAAATTAAACTTTTTTTACTGTGTGAAAAGAACAGAAACCGTTAGGATTACGGTAATTTAGCTCATTATAAAAAAATAGCTACACTTATCAGCATTCTAATGAACCTAAAAACGTTTAAGTCGAGCTATAAACAACGGAACTGCAGTCGTCTAAGTAAGCATGGGTAGCGCCGAACTGACTACGGTACTTAGATTTTGGTACGAATAATCTTGAAAATAACGTGACAAAACGGGTAGAATCACAGCAAAATGAAAAAGTATTATGAACAGGCATCATTTTTTTTAACAGGCATCATTTTTTTTGTCAAAAAATTTTCTTCATTTTGTTACGAACTATTTTCAAAAATTCTCGTAACCAAAATAATGCTTCGTATCGTATCGAAATAAAACTCTTCATACTTGCACGTACTTGTGTTATATTTCAAAACAAATGACTCAATGGTACTGGTCTGTACTGATGGACATGAGAGTGTAAACGTACGCACTCGGAGCAGAAGTAGGTCGCTGAAGTGCGAGAGTGGACAGCCGCCATTATAATTTTTACATCGGCAACACTGAGATTCATTCCGAGGAATCCCTGCACCGTGCTGCGCCGTGAATTTTGGCACTTGTCGCTTCATTCATTTGAAATCATTTGGTCAGGCCTATGACACTGTTAGTACCAATAGCTGCGAAATGGCGCTGCTATCGCCTTTAATTCGCCATCTTGTGACGTCATGCTGTATGTCAAGATAACCTCAAACTGTCATGATGGCGTCTTGTCACTGAGTTAAGTGCACGCTAGGGTTACCAACTTTTTTTCATGAAATAAAGTATATTAAGGTGGGAGAAGGTAAAAAAAAGGTATTAGATAAAATAAAACAGCATTCGTTATTGTTTTACTTAAATACATGTTTTTTTGAACTTTTTGCATATTTTATTAACTTGTTGTCTTTTTAAAACTTTTATCTGCCTCGATACAGTCAAAATTATAATTGAACATATTAAGAGTTAATGTTTAATTAAATTTAACATGGCTTTGTTTTTGTCGTCTCTCCATTTAGTTTTAATGACTGTAAAAACTCTTTCGGAGAAAGCTGAAGTAGCAGGGACAGAATATAGGAATGAGATATTTTTTTTTTATTTACAAATTCTTGGTCAGTGTTTGTGTTTGACAATGATAACAAATGGCACCAATTTTGGTCGCTTCTCATTTCTATAAAATATTTTTCTTATAAAACTTTTTCAATTAATTTGAAGTTAATTAATTATGAATATAATGCATTCATATCAACAGTAAGTCTATGCAAATTTTTCAGTTGGGTCAAATGTGACCAAAGATTTTAATGACAAACAGCTTCTTAAACACAGCCAGTTGGTGTCTTTAAATCAAACCATTTGTGTAAAAAGCAGATATTTGTTCTCGGGTCATGGGTGTTTGTCTTTGTGTGTATTCCAAGGGACCCACGACACAAGAGAAAACCTTAGTGTGGGCCTTTGAGTGTGTAGCGTAGCGTTTATTTTGACAAAACCCAATTCGATGAAGCAGGCAAGAGAATTCGATTTTCTTACCCATGTCTCTTCACTGAATACGGAATTGCTCTGGGCGAACCACTGAGTAAAGTAGGGAAGTCCATAAAATCTGTTACGCATTATTCTTAATTGGACACACTGTACCTATTATTTAAATTTTCAAATTCAAAACTTTCCACCACAAAGAGCAGAGAGAGTAATGTGTAACCGTGTAACGACACTGGGGTTACCAAAAAAGATAACAATTCAATAATTATAGGAGTCTTTCAAGTTGTCTGACAGCCCCCGCCAAAAGGGTAAGACGTTGATAGCTATCAAATTTTTTCAATGATTATAGTCATGATTATAGTTTCTCATTGCTAGATCATTTGCGAAGGTGCTTGTGTATTCTCACCGTATCGGCAGTTTACTGTGATTTCTTTTGTCGACATGCATACAAATAAATATAAATTTGCAGGAGAGGCAGCGTATTGTTGCCAGTAAGATCAATCTCATTAGCAATATCCCAAATTGCTAATGAGACTGATCTTACTGTGAGTATCATAATGTTTACTTAATATTAACACTGTTTTTAAATTTATAATTTATTTTGAGAACGTAAACATGTCATCTGAATGGTTAGCTTAACTATTTTAATGCAATTTATTAGTGGTGCATAGTTTTTGTTCCTTATTAATCTTATTATTTTGGTTTTAGTGAAGGACCGTGCAATGTTAGGTGAATCGTTACGGAATGAGGGTAATGTGTAATCTCGGCCACGCAGTGGACGCTCGCCATTTATCAATGAATCACAGCGTATGGTGCAAAAGTATAAAAATAATGGATTCATACGGAAGATAAATGGAGTTCATTGATTTTAAGGCTTAACAAGTGAAATTAAATATTGTTATATGTAAAATTGTGATATTTATCTATACCTAACTTATTCTTTAGTTATTATAAACTATGTATCTACTGACTTTGTAGTGCAAGTTGAATTTAAATTTTTGTTGAGGTTTAGCTTCAATACTCTTTTCTTCAAGAAAACGAATCTTTAAGCTATACCTAACCTTAATAAAACTGTAAGTGATCAAGTTGCAGAAAAAAAAAAGATTTAATTAATAGGAAATAAAATTACCTAGTCGAATTTTATGTTTGTTTTATTAAAATACTTTATCACTGATACAATAATGTAACATTATTATTAATGATGTAATATTATGTGTAAAAATAGTTGTTAATGCTTTGACATACAAAAATAAAATACAAAAAGAAACTACTCAGCTGGGAATAGAACCGTAAACCGTTCACCCTGCTAGGACAGTGCTTATCCGCTGGATCATACTTAACGCTAGTAAGATCGACAAAATAAAGATACACTACATCATGCTTACATTACCGATTGTTTGATATGACTCAACAGCAACGGTGAGTGGAGGACAGTGCAATGTTGGATGAATGCGTCCTACAAAAACTTCACCGCGGAGCCAATAGATGTCGCTTAGCAAAATTATGTTCTTAGAGGAGGCTACAAGCTTGTGTGCGTGAGAAATCGTTTGAACTATGTTCAGAGGAACATAGTCCCTATTGCAATGCGCTAAGTGGTTTAACTATGACTCCATTATTGAACGATACTGTACCTGCATCAATAATACAACTTATTTCACAAAGTTGTATTATTTGATTAAAATTGTTCAATGTCTATTATATGTGAGTGATCGGATAAAGAAAAGACTTCACTGTGTTCTTGATGTTATCAAACTGTTTGGGAGCCTTTATTTATATATATTTTATACTTTGTTTCGCAGAAGTCGGTGTCACGACATCAAAAAAATTAAGAAGGAAGGATCTGTGAATGAGGGGATGTGGAGCACTCCAGGTAAAAAACGTCCTCACAAAAACTCGGTTTCGGATTTAGACAGTTTTGATATCGATGCAATTAGAAACAAAATCAATGAATTCTATGTTGTGAGAAAGGAGGCTCCGACATTACAAACATAAGGTTTCATGCAAACTTCATCGTAGATTGATCTATTTTATTAACCTGTGGTAAAATAGTTATGTTTAATTCAAATTTTGACTTCTTGTTTGGAATTCGTGACTTTTCTCAAAAATAAAGATAATTCTTATTGTGTAGTAAATAAATGGTTCAGTAAATTATTACACACTCGTTTTTTTTACTCCCACATATCCTTGACAGTCAAGGTTCCGAAGGAGCCTTCAAAACTAACGAAATTTAGATTAAACACACAGGTTATGTACATCTAAAAATTTTAAACAGGTGCATTATTGAATTATACGTTTAGTTCGTAAGCAACAATTTAAAAAAATTACTGTCGTAAATTAAAAAAATACTCAAGTATCAAAACACTTTTCTCTTGCTATAGTCAGTAATACCACATAAAGATTTTTTAGATTTTCCGCGTTTTCTCTGGTCGCGCTTTCGCTTGCCAGACTCTAGCAGGGCATGATAGAAGTTCTTGAACAGAAGGCGGGATATTATTCTGTATTTCTTGCAACTTATCAATAAGGAGCAACCGATTCAAAATGTAAGCCGGACATTCAAAAAATATATGTTCAAGTTTTTGGGAGGTTTCAATGCACATTCTGTGCAAAGGGATCTATTATCTAATCTATTATTCTCATTCTATTGAGATGAGCATTAAATCGACAGTGGCCAAATCGGAGTCTACATATTTGAGTATAAAACTTTCTACTAATATAAACTTTGTTTCTAGCAAACCAGGGTCTTTTTCCAATTTCTTTATTTACTGCAGTGTACCATGTATCTTTTTTTGGGAAATCTGTTGCCATTTTTGAAGCCAGTCTCTCAAAATATCAGCCTTGATTGATAAGACCAAATCTTTCCAAGGTACAGAAATGTTTTTAATCTGGTCACCGAAGTCATTTATTGTTCTGGCAAGATAGTCTGTATTTTCATTGCATAATACGCTCTTGTGTGCAGGAGTCCAGAAAAATTCAACTGTAATATTTAAATGTTGTAGAAAGAGCCAAGTATCTTATCTGATAAATCAAATACTTGTGTTGGTGTTGAAATCGTGATGTTGAACAGCTTTTAATACGGACATACTATCGCTGACAATTAACTAAATAAAATAAATAATAAAACTAAAACTGTTTATTTTCAGACAACCAAGATCCATTTGTGTTAGTAAAGTACTTAAAACTATTGTTAGTACTTAAATTCTAATAGGGATTTCGTAACCTTAATTAAATGACCGATCAGCAGACAGTCTCCACTCTCGGCAATCTCCTTCAGGACGCTGTTACTGCTCCCGCGCACTCTGCTCAGCAGTGAGCCCGCCTTCTTGCGCAGGATAGCGCTGAAGCTGTCTACCTCCGCGTGGGCAAACATAGCAGAGGCGCTGCAAAAGCGCGGGAGCCGTAACAATGCCCTGAAGGCGTAATTATACTGGACACGCAAGGCACTGTGCGATTTCTTCGTATAGCTGACCCACAGACTTCCCGAATAAAACGAAGTGCAGAAGGCTTTAAACAAAGTAATTTTTACCGCGACCGAACATCTGGAAAAGCTGCGAGCCAACATATTCGCTCTAACCGACAGTGCCTTACGCTCCCTCTCCATATCCACATCGTCCTTAAAGCTAGCAGTAACACAATCACCAAGGTATTTAAATTGATCCACTCTATTTATAGGCTTGCCGTGCAGCCAAATTTAAGGAATAGCCCTTGGACACTTACTGTCAGCCTTAAAAACCATGTACTCAGTCTTCTTGACGTTATATGTGAGGCCATGAGAACCTGCATATGACTCACAAGCCATGAGGAGTTTTCTGAGCGCGCTAACCGAGGGGGCCAGCAGCACTATGTCTATTTATTTAATTTATTCAGGAAACCAACAGCATAATACATAAAAGGTGTTAACAGTGTATGTTATACAAGCTGTAAATCTGCAAGCTTGCCATATTCACTGAGGTCATTGTACTGCTTGTAAAAAACTTAAATAAATTATAAAATAAGATTGACAAAATTTCGAAATTTTTAATTTTTAATTTATTTTCATCGACAATTAATGCACACAGCACTAATCCATCGATACATTATCGATACTCGTGCACATCCCTATTACATGGCGTGTACGGTTTGTCAACTGATCAATTTAACTTACACGAACTATTTGCTGTCAAATAAGAAAATGTAAAAAACTTGACATTGGCACAAGTTTTGGCAGAAATGGTTGTTTGTTTTTTCCAAAATTTTTCATAAATTTATTGAGATTAATAGTACCTAAGTTGAGTTGAACGCGGATTTTTACCGGTCGCGCTTACGCCACGGGGCGATACGTAAAATTACCGAGAATAACACAATGGATCGGACGTGATGGCCCAGCTCCCTGGCCAGCGCGATCCCCGGACTTATTTGTGCGTAAGGAGATGTGAAAACTTGAAAAGATTGGTGTACACGGAGGAAATTGAATGTATTGATGTGATACGAAACATAATTTTCAGTGAACCGTAAATGAATCGTAAGGAAAGTCATCAAAAAGTAATCATATTCACCAACTTAGACCAGCTTGATGAAGACTGGCTTACTTTGAGGCATTGACTTCTTAACTGTGTCTGCAATCCAAAAAGTGCTAGAACACGTATTCGTTTAGGTTTGTTAAAAGAAGAATTTCCGTCTCTGCTAGATTGTGTTTAGTGCGAAATGATGGGTACTCTAAGATGACTATGACCGCAACTGCTAACTAGAACTTAGAATGCTGTAAGTACTGTGTAAATAAACGTGTAAATGTTGTAAATACTGTCATTTATGCTTTTTACTTCGCCAAAAATTCCTTATTTCTTAGTAGGACTCCCGTATAACTCTAAAATTAAAAATGTTGTATAACCCCCGACATTTATTGCGTATAAGTTTTAAACGGCTAAATCGATTTTGATTAAATAAAGCTAAGAACCATCTTAATCACGGCCACAGCGCCGTGATGTTCCACAGCGCCGTGATGTTCCAAGGCAACAATGTGGACGCATTGTTGCTTCTTTTGATTATAGTCCATTAAACAGTCTCTGTTGTCATCATTTATTCCGTCCTGAAGAAACATTAGATGGCTGACATCTCCTGCACGGCAGAGGTAATGCGCCAAATTCTCCCCTTCTTCATTCTTGGCCCCGCTCATAAAAAGTCCTCGTTGATACATTTCGCAAGTTTACAGTTTAACGTCCAAAGTGACACTGAATCACTAGTTTCGTGGCTCGCTAAATATAAATAGACGATAACAGATTCATCCAAAGGTCGCAGCGTATCACTATAATGGACCTTTTCAATACCCCGCAGCTGAATATCACAACTAATTAACTCGGGTCAGTTTCATTATAATGATTCCCAATTTCGTCGCACAACGCGCAATTGGTCGTTAAAAGTTCCTTCACCTTAGATTCATGTAAAAAGTCTGAAATTCTGTTCAATAAACAAGTCACCATCCACTAAATCTCCATGTCGTTATTTAGCTCGTTTGTATGACGTGTACAAGCGAAAACATTCTATCAAAAATATCATCTAAAAGGTTTATATCTTCAACGATGCATTAAGACGTCAACACTTGCTTTCATCCTATAAAAACATGTAGTTGGTAACAGTCTAAATGGCCCATATAAATAAGCCGGTGGGGAGGTGTAACGTCAGTTATCGATAATTAAAATCCGGGAGCACGTGATAAACTCTTGCTTGCGTGATAAACAATTTGCTTCTTGTGAATACATCCAGCTCGCACCAGGCATCTTAGTCCCGCTATCCTGGCCAATTTACAGAATAGAGAGCTTTGTTTTGAAGGCTATTAGACGGATCATAGAAATTAGCCAGCAGCCAAGTCCTGTTATCATTATAAACAAGATTCCAGCCCGCTTGATCAGGAATCATCTTCTCGGATTTCCTTTTGTGTTATAACTAGTTCAAGGGTAAGTACGAGTACTTTAAAATTGTGATAGAGCTAAGAAAGGCTGAAATAAATCATATGGTCTTCATCGCAGACAACCGGCTGAAGATGACGTCTATGAAATAGTTTTCCACATTGATGAGAACGACAATGAGATTGAAATTATCAGCGGAAGCGATCCTGGATCCTTGCAAGTCAACATCAGGCAGCCGGTGTGCAGATTACGGCCTCGCCTAATCAAGTAATTATTCGCTTATCTAATGTTTAAATTACACTTGACCCCAATTACTGATCCCAAGTTTTTCAATTTGCTATGAATATTTAGCATTGATAACACGTGGAAGATCAGTGATAACAGTTGTTAGGAACGATGAGCAAAGTATATTTGGATATGGCAAATTTGCACAGTTTTTTATGGGTTTTTTTTTGTAGGCTATCCCAGAGGTTCTACAAGTACAAATTTTCTGACCAGGAACCCTAAAGAACCAGCAAGCTGGTAAGGCCATGGACGTAGATATCGAGTTATTCATTTTTTATAGTTCAATGACTTAAGGTCATTTTCCTCAGTCCAGTTCTGTGTTTACAAACAAAAAATCGAAACAAAGTAAAGTATTTTAAGGTAATTAACTTCTTTAACTCATTCCTTTTAAATCGACGTAGAAGCTTTTAGGGTTCACTTAGGCAAATATTTAGGACTTTGCTCAATTATTTTATTTGTTTCAGGTAGACGAAGTTTCTAAAAAATATTAATGTAACGTTTTGGTTTTACAATAAATAAAAACTATTTGAAACAATATACATTTCACTGTTTGTAATTGCGCTTTAACAATGATAACAATAAGTCAACGTACAAACACATGCATCATTATCATGTTATTCGCACTGCAGCGCTGATATAAAATCATAAAGCCCGCGCCAGTCGCTCGGTTCGGTGCTCGCCCAATATCTCTCAGCTGCATTTTATATTTAGCCGTGACATAATATTTACATATATACACAATTGCTAGCTCCACCTTTGAAAGTCAGCATAAATATCATCGAATTATCAGTAAACGAATTCAGTTCTTGTTTTGGCACAATGGCCGACAGGCGTTTCATCGATAAGTGGCTTAAGAACTCTGAAATGTACCAGCTAAAACGTATGCCGGTGATTGATCTGACGAGCTCAGATTACGAACCGGGAGAAAGCTCGCAACCGAAAAGAAGAAAAACTAGGCGACATCTACTTGAATTACTGCCTAGCCGTACAAGTACTCCAGTGTCTCAGATGGAAAACCAGATTCTAGAAGAATCTGACGCTGAATCCAACAGAGCTTTGGCACCATCTCCAGCTTCTACGTCGAATCACATCCAAGTGAACGCGCCCTAAGCTCCTGAGAATTGTCAAACTCATTTCTATAGTTGGTTGGTACAAACTGCGGTCCTGGATGACCTGAGCTTTCGGGAACCGTTTATCAATGCAGCTTCAGACGCCAACCATTTGACAGAAGACGATCTGCTTCTCCATGGAGTCAGACTTTATCACAACGCACACCTGTTGAGCCCCCAGGAATTGGTGGACCTGCCGTTCATCCCTCGCCAAATGGTCACAGGGGAAACTATGCAAGGTGTTCCGTTTTTGGATCCTTTGCTAGTAGTCCTCTGGATCTTCAACATCGACGACGTCCACTGGATGTTGAATGTCCTACCCTGGAGAGTCGTAGACCGCCCCATCAGAACCGGTCGAAGTATCCTTGCTGTAAGTGTCTGGTTAACTGATAAAATCACTTGTAGTTTAAAATAGATGCTAATTTGCACCTTCTGTTCCAGTGGATTGTCGGGATTGGCAACATCCACTAATTCCTGGAGGGCACCAGAGCTCCGCTCAGTATAACAATGAAAATAATCCGGTTTTTAGATAATTATTTCGAATAAGTTTTAATCTAATTGTAAAACAAGTGACATAATTTCTTATCATATATTTTTATGCAAATAAGCTTTCGGCGCCGCAACGTCTGTTGGGTATTTTGTATCTAATTTAAGAAGCTAGTGGGCGTTTAATGGTGATAAGATTAGCATATAATTTGACTTTGACTGTGAGCATCTATTCTGAGTGCGAAATTTTTATCAAGAAATTTTTGAGATGTTTGTAAATTTCTACATGGAATATTATCCTGTTTAAACTAGAGTCATAAGGCATACGGGGAAATACACTAGTACTCATACAGTCATACCTTAGTAGTAGAATGCAGATAACTGGGATAGACAGGAAGTTGTATGGCTCTTCACTTAAAGTTGTCAGATTCGGTGTACCACCGGGAAGTGACCTCGGGCCTTTACTTTATTAAATTAACGATATAGTGTGTAACATAAACAATCCTATTATTCTGCATGCGGATGACTGTACTGTGGTTTGCTTCGAAGATAGTGAAACACAGGCAATCATAATATCAATAACTAAAGCAAAAGTTATGAGCTTAAGTGATAAGTGATAAGTGATATGGGCTCCCATTTTCCGCATGTAGGCTCTTAAGTGGCCCATTATGCGTGTGGGTCAGTGGTTATTCCAGCCACTTCAGCTCCGTCCAGAAGCTCAGAATCCTCCTGGGGATTTCGCAGGCTTCGCGGAGCGACCTAATGTCTGCAAGGATTTTTGCCCGGTGTTCTGCCACTCCCATGCAATCCAGGATTACATGGGCAACTGTTTCATCAGCCTCCAAGCAGCCCCTACAGAGGGGACTGTCGGTGACGTTTAGTACGAATAAATGCTTGTTCAGAGCACAGTGGCCCGTAAGGGTACCCACCATTATTCGTAGGTTATCTCTGGATAGGTTTTGCAGTCTGCGCGTCAGACGCGGGGAGGGTCCTGTAAAGGCTTCCTTCGACTGCCGACAAGTGGTTACGTTGTCCCACCTGTCTTTGTGTTGCATAAGGGTGCGTGCTCGGATCCAAGTCCGTATTTGGCTAAATGGAATCTGGATGGTTGGCACAGGGCCTGCCAAGATGGTGTTTGATCCCTTCCTAGCCAGTTCATCTGCCGTATCATTACCTATGGAACCGCTATGCCCCTTAATCCATTGCAGGACGACCCTGTTGGCTGAAGATATTTTATTCAGCACTTGGTGGCATTCCGTAATAAGTCCAGAAGTATATGAGTGATTTCCTAGGGCTTGTAGTACTGATGCGCTATCAGAGAGTATCCTAATGATGTAGTTTTGGATACTCCTTCGTGCAACTGCGTTAGCTGCTTCCTTGATAGCCACGCATTCACATTGGAAAATGGTAGCATGTATCCCTAGAGCTAGTGATATGTGGATATTCAGATCGAGAGAGAAGACCCCGGCTCCTGAACCGGTTTTCATTTTGGACCCGTCCGTATAAATGCGGACTTCATGGATTCCAGAATAGTCTTTCTCCTCCTCCTTAAGTTGTATATGATACTTTTTCTCAAAAGCATAGAATTTTGGAGTCTTATCACACGGGGCTGCAATAAGAGGCTGATGTTGCAGGGCCCTGTCCAAAATAGACATGTGTGTGCTCTTACAGGTGTCCCACAGTCCTAGTTTCTTTAGTCTTATCGCCGCCATCGTCGCTTCCTGTTGTATAAACAGGTCTAGGGGCGGTAGGCCTAGGATGACTTCTAGGGCTGCTGTTGGTGTGGTTCTCATGCAACTTGTAACTGCCGTACAGGCTAGCCTCTGGAATCGTTGCAGTCGGGCGATCGTAGTACTTAGTTCGGTCCTGGGCCACCAAACAATACTCGCATAGGTTATTTATTATTGGTCGTATAACGGCTGTATATAGCCACATAATGATTTTCGGAGCTAGACCCCAGGTTCTTCCTATGAGTCTTCTGCACTGCCAAAAGGTTATGCATGCTCTCTCTAGTTTGTGATCAAGATGCTTGTTCCACAGTAATTTGTGGTCTAAGATGACTCCCAGATATTTCACCTCGTTAATTAGCATCAGGTCGGTATCAAACAACTTTGGCAATTTAAGGTTGCCAAGTTTACGTTTCTTGGTGAATAGAATGAGTTCTGTCTTCGTCGGATTAACCGATAGGCATTGCTCATTGCACCATAGTTCGACGACTCTCAGTGCTGACCTCATAAGGTCGCATAGGGTGTTCTCAAAAGCACCGCTTATGGTTATTACCAGGTCGTCTGCATAGCCCACCGTAAAGAATCTGCGACTGTTTAGTTGGCAGATCAGATCATCAACAACAAAATTCCATAGGAGAGGGGATAGGACTCCTCCCTGGGGGCATCCTCTCGATACTACCCCCCTTGTTGTTGAGTTGACGGTGAATGGGGTCGGTGGGATTTTTCTAAGATATAGTTTTTATATTTTTTTCTGATAATTTAGAGTCTAGGAATCTTAAAGCAATAACCAGTTTTTTTTTATATTCTTTACTTCACTTGCAATATTTTTTCAAAAATTCAAAATCGTCACCATAAAGGCTGGTCGAGGCGTACGGCCGTTTGACTTTTTTTCCTTTGCCTAGCGGAAATAGAAAAAAAAAAGCGACATTGACAGTTCGGCTAACTGACGTAAACATAACCTCAAAGTTGCGCGCGCTTTTGCCCTTCGATGTTATATAGATTTTTCATAGCAAGTATTCATACTTCAACAACCTCTCCACGTACCCTGACAACGACATCGCTAGCCTATACGACGACCACTGCAAGAACTTTGGAAACGACATTGATACTACACCCGACCACCCCAGCCTCGCCTACCGGACTCCGTTTTATTTACTCACTCAAAATGGCAAGCTCATCTGGTTTTGTCCAGGCAGACTCAAGAAATTTGCCAGATGTGAACATGGCAATGATCTTGGAGTATTTCCACACCAGCGACAAATATAACATTGCTGAAATAAGGGGTGTGAAAACTTTAATGTAATAACCCACTTTAAGCAACATCTTTCATGTGATTTATACCTATTCATTATTAGCTATATATACTCAAACAGATTTATTGCAGGACTTCAAGAAACAGCTACGTGGATTCTGCTGTTGGCTATGTCGAAGTCAAAAGAGAAAACAGTGTTTGCACTGTCCAAGCCAAAGTGGTACCCGAACATCGAGTAACGAAACAATATTATTTTGCTACAGTGATCATAAATGAGCAGGACAATGTAATTACTGATGGCAGTTGCGATGGCTGCCCAGCTTCAGCAGGTAATTTTTTACATCATTATCCTATTTTACATCATAGTAGTATCGTCTAGTACCCCAAGGTTGGTCCATCCATATCGTGTGAGTATTATTCAAGTCTAATCTGTGATTATTGGTAAGTACCTAAGTATTAACAACAAAAAAAATTTAGAAAAAATATTATACTTAGGTACTCAATAGGTACTGAATCTTAGTATTATTTTAAAGCTGATCCGTGATTTTGGTCTGTGATTGTGACGTCTACTTGAAATTAATACTGAACTTTGTATCAAGATCGCATTTGTGTGGTTTCAGGTGGATGCAAACATACTTTAGTCTTACTTTTTTGGCTGGAGAAAAAGGCAACAGAACCATCTGCAACTGAAGTTCAAAGTTACTGGAGAAAACCTAGGCTGGGAAGTGAATCTACAAAGCCCATCACTGCAAAAGACCTCACTACTACAAAAAAGAGTTACACTTTGGGACCAAAAGACAAAAGCAAAATGGACAAATTTTTCGAAGAATGTAGGGACCGAAATATAACAGATTCTCTAGCCACTGCATTCTCTCCTTACTTAGAAAAAGGGTTAAACAGATTTTGTATTTTTGACTTGATATTGGAATTTATTCAATACAATAATGATCATAGCTATGAAAATTTCAAAAATTCAGTGTCCATTGTCTTCAATGAAAATATAATTAAACATATTGAAATATCAACAAAAGATCAAGCAAAGTCAAAATTGTGGCACACTATCCGCCAAGCCAGACTAACAGGGTCTAAAATCTATGAAGCTTGCCACTGTCATACCCCTGATGGATCACTAGTTGAGCAAATTCTAGGAGGATACAAAGCTTATGAAACAAAAGCAATGAAAAGAGGCAAAAAATTAGAAAAAAAAGTAATTGAGGAAGTAGTTAAATTAACAGGGTCCACAATAAAAGAATGTGGATTCACATTAATTAATCCAATATGTGGCGCTTCTCCGGATGGAATAGGGAATAATTTTATTGTGGAAGTGAAGTGTCCAAGCACCGAAGAAAATGTCCAAAATTACATAAGTGATCAAATAGTAAAACCTAAATATTATGCTCAATGTCAGTTTGAAATGATGGCAACTGGGTATAAAAAATGTGTATTTGTTGTAGCCGATCCAAGATTTGAAGTGAACAGGAAAGTGAAAGTAAGATGGGTGGATTTTGATAGCAGTTATGCTGATGAACTGATAAAAAAAGGAGAACTGTTTTGGAAATCTCACATTTACCCAAAACTATTAGGTAGTGCAAAGTCCTAAATTCCTGTTTTATGTATGATCAATAGTGTGGGTGGTTTATTATTAACAAATTGATGCAAATAAAACAAATAATTTGATTATATGCTTTTTATTATATCTCCTTGTAAATTTACAAGTGCACAAGCAACAATAACACATTCGTCTAAATAATATATGTGATTGTGTTTTATACAAGCATGAGGTTTTAGCATGTAAAATTCTCGCACTCTTCGTATAACTCTCTCTATATGGACCCTCAAACTAGCAATCACTTTGCTTTTCACAACTTCTAGTTTTGAGGGTTTTTCCATGGAAGACACACTAGGAGGACGTAGAAGGGTTACATTCTTTTTAGCTAAGATTGCCTCAATTCCTTTGAATCCACGATCTGCCAAAATTGCAGACTTTGGTGGAAGGATATTGATAAATCCACTACACTCCGTTATGGCTTTATCTGAAATCCTTCCACCATAGCCACATGAGACAAAGCACACAAATCCATTAGGACAACATGCAATTAAATATTTAATAGTATCGCATGACTTATACTGTGACCACGTTTGGGCTTGCCTGACTGGGTCAGATGGTCTTTCAATTTCAATTTCGAAGCAATCGATGATGCAGTGGACATTTGCATACCTCGGTTTGAAAACCGGTGGCAACATATTTTTAATTTCAAATGTGGTTGGTAAATAAATAAAGTTCTGAAAATATGTTGCCAAAATTGGCAACGTTCTTTGAAATATTTTAATAATTGTGCTTCTGTCCATACTAAAATGATCGGCGATTCTCTTCAAGGTGTCATTTTGTTTTATTTTAAATAATGATATTATAATATGTAATTCCTTTAAATCACATTCCTTGGCTAGAAAAGATATAATCCAAAAAAAATTTTTTGGCACTCCAATGTACATTTTTGGGTTTTCTTCAATAATTCTTAACATAGAATTACGACTTGTATCTTCGTGGCATACAGTAGAGTGTGAGGAAGTAGACGGCTCATAAATAGTACTTGCTGAGTATTGTGAAACACTTGAAAATGATGATGATTTTTCTTGAATGACTTCAGGTTGTGAAGGCATAACTGGTTTTGACACGAGACAAACATTAAGGCCTTGACTCCTTGTGGACGGTTTTATCATTGTGCCTTGATTTTTTGTGTCTGCTTTAATTTGAATGGCAACATCATGCTGGAACAAAAAAAAGAATGCTAAAATTGTTTGAAAGAGTAAAACATTAATCGCTTTCTTTATCATATAGTAAACACAGGAAAAATTTTATTTTGTGTAAACTGGAAATGTGGTCACATACAACAGGAAAGTGAAACAACATGCACGTAGCAAAGCCCTAGCACATTAGTTTAAACCATCAGAACGCCCTAGTATATTATGTCACTACAATCCTAAGTTTGGTCACTACGATTCTTTTCCAATAAACAATAGTAAATCATAAATAGGAATTATTTTATTTGTCAAAATTCTTTCCTATATTTACTCCGGCCTTACTGAGGTGTAATTCCTTTTTTTCTATTATTTTGAATGCTCTACAGACTAAATGGGGAATAAAATAGCATTATAATGGTGAAAGAACTTTTGTAATAAGTTCAGTAGTTTTTTTTTCTCTCCATTTACTATCTGCCATCGGCTGTTCAGCCATAATCAGATTTTTTGTTTCAGTTCAGAGTTTCAGGAGGTATTCCAGTGAATACTTTTCCCCTTCCTTCAGTGTCTCGTATGTAGTTTTTGACTAATGTTATTCACATAAATAACATTAGTATAGATGGGTAAAAGAAAGAAACAGATAGTAGGTAACATACCTTTGGTACTATATCTTTGTTTAGAATATCGCTCACTCCAAAAGATTCCTCACATTGTTCTTTTTCCTTAGTCTGAAAGAAAAAAAATATTTGTTAAATTTAGGATGCAAGCAGTCATGGATAACATCAAATTAGGTCAACTACACTTACTTCTTCATTAAACGTCCTAGTTAATATTAAGTTGGCTGTTGATTTCAAAGTTAACTTCCCAGTTGTGCTTTGGTAACAGTCTCTCTCCTTCTGAAAAGTTAAAATTACATATGTTGTTTAATTTAATAATATCAACCTCTGTGAAAAATGAAATATAATACTCAAATACTCAATTTAATATATTTATGAATGGCAATCGGTCGCTTTAACCAAACTTTAACGTACAACCATTTCTGCCAGCGTCTAGGTCTAGTTATTATTATTTTTTAATTATTTTTTTTGACAATAAGCACAGTCTTGGATAATACTAATTACTAATAGTGTGGTCTGAAGCCTACTTTATTGTAGCTTGACAGTTATATTTTTGTCTGGGGCAGTCAAACGCTAGTTTTTTCCATACTCTTTGGCAGTCTCTCAGTCTTGAAAAAAGAAACAAGTAGCATGACAAATACAATACTTACGTCAATGTGGAGTTCGCAAATGTATAGACGTCTTTTTGGACAATTCCGGTTCAGTGCGTTACACCAAGTTTCTTTGAGCGTGTTTGGAACAGTAAAAAATTGAAGCTCGGGATGAGATCGTCTCCATTTTCCACACGAAGGCACGAAACACCTGGCTTGGTCTCTATAGTACGCTGGGTTATGTGATTCAGTGCTAGTACTTCCAAACCGGCTGGGGACATTTTCATCCACTTTAGAAGTTGAGCTTGCCATTTCGCGTGGGTAAATAAAACGGAGTCCGGTAGGCGAGGCTGGGGTGGTCGGGTGTAGTATCAATGTCGTTTCCAAAGTTCTGGCAGTGGTCGTCGTATAGGCTAGCGATGTCGTTGTCAGGGTACGTGCAGAGGTTGTTACTTGCTATTAAAAATGAATACTTGCTATTAAAAATCAATATAACATCGAAGGGCAAAAGCGCGCGCAACTTTGAGGTTATATTTACGTCAGTTAGCCGAACTGTCAATGTCGCTTTTTTTTTCTATTTCCACTAGGCAAAGGAAAAAAAGTCAAACGGCCGTACCCGACGATTAATTCGACAATATTTTTTGAAAAATATATTGCACGTTAACTAAAAGACATAAAAAAATCTGGTTATTGCTTTAAGATTCCTAGACTCTAAATTATCAGAAAAAAATATAAAAACTATATCTTAGAAAAATCCCACCGACCCCATTGAATGGCCCTTTTTCGCAGCATGCAGTCTATCCACCCGGCAATCGTGGCATTGACATTATGTTTTGCGAGGGCTCGGCTTATGCTTGTAAATCGTGTTTTATCAAATGCACCCTCTATGTCAATGAAGGTGCCCAAGGTTGATTGTTTGTTATTAATAGCGTTTTCGATGCGCGTGACTACGCTATGAAGCGCCGATTCGGTTGATTTGCCCATACTATAGGCATGTTGGTTGCGATGAAGTGGCTTAAGTCTTAGGATATTGGTCCTGATCTCCCGGTCACAAAGTCTTTCTAGAGACTTCAGGAGAAAAGATGTTAGGCTTATTGGCCTAAATGACTTAGCTTGTGTATAGTCACTTCTGCCGGGCTTGGGTATAAACACAACTTTGACTTCTCTCCATTTGAGTGGAACGTGACGAAAGGCTATACAACCTCTGAAGATCATTGTCAGATGACTGACAATGGCTACATCACTCCACTTAAGCAGGCCCGGGAAAATTCCGTCTAGGCCAGCTGATTTGAAAGGGAGAAAGCTATTGATTGCCCAATTGACTTTGTCCGAGTCAACTATGTTTTGGGCGGCTATCCAATCTTCGTGATCTGGAGTTACTTGGACATCATCATCCCAGTTGATCTCGTCTGAGATTCTACAACCTGGAAAGTGTGTTTCTAGTAGTAACTCGCTAGTTTCGGCGTCATTATTTGTGTAAGAGCCATCAGGTCTTTTCAAACACCCCAGTGTCCTTTCGGGCTCACTGGATAGTATGTTTTTAATTCTTACAACATGGTTATTGGACTCGATGTTAGTACAGAAGCGTCTCCAGCACTCGCTCTTCCTGAGGCGGATCATCTTCTTGAAGTCCCTACGGGCTTGCGTGTACTCACTCCAGTCGCGGTCTTCTCTGGTGTTTGTAGCTCTATTGAACAGTTTCCTTACCTTACGGCGTTGCTTTTCCAGAGCCGGGCTCCGCCAGGAGTTCCGGTTTTTTTGGTTTGCTGTTACTGTCGTAAGTCGGCATGTAGTTTCAAAGGAGCTATTGAGTAATGAAGTTAAGTTATTAACATGGTCATCTATATCCTTATTGGAAGTGTAGGTGGGTGGAAGCCCTAATTTTTTCAATTCTGTCGCCATTAAGGCTCTGAATCGGTTCCTATCTAACTTCCTTGGATTTCGTCTAGGTTCAGGTGGTTTAATGGTCATATGTATGTTAAACAGTATCCTTTTGTGGTCGGAGAATGATGCATCCTTAGACACATGCCAGTCCGAGATGCATTCAGATATAAGTTCCGTACTCAGGGTAATGTCAACAATGGTTTCAGCTCGAGACGTTACAAAGGTAGGTTCCGAGCCTATGTTAAGAATTCTTAGATTAGTAGTAAAAAGGTAATTTGTGAGTTCCTCACCTCGGTCGTTAGCACTTACGCTGCCCCACAGCGGATGGTGCGCGTTCGCATCGGCAGAGATGATCAGCTCGAGCCCCTCCTTTTCGCAGTGAGCGACCAGCGACACAAGCTCCGGGGACGGCACATCCGCATCGCCTGGCAGGTAGGCAGACGCGAGGATCACGTCCTTTATGTCGCTGTCGGGGGTGCTAGAGAGCCTTACAACTGTTAGGTCTCTGGAACAGAATTGGGTGATTATGGTGATGTTTACATGTTTCGGAGCAAATATACATGATCTTGGTTCACTTACGGTGGTGTCCAGAAGGAGCTTTCCACCAATGTTTGATAGGCCACAGACCCTGCCGTTCCGTATGTACGGCTCTTGTATTAGGGCTATGGCTTGGTTATCTGTCTCCAGCACTCTGCGAAGGGTGGAAATCGCAGTCTGACTGTGCTGGAGATTGGTCTGGATAATTTTAATGGGTGGGTGAGGGTGGAGTGTCGGAGAGGTCATCGCTGTGGAGTAACGCCTCGACATCCATCGCCTCTAGCCCAGGAGTCGTCCCCCACGTAAGCTGTGTCGTCAACCTGTCAGTTATGTCGACGACTTCGCTTTCGGTGGTTTTCGCGCTTTGGCTCGAGGTCCCTGGTTTGGGGCTCGGTCCTCGCGCGGCAACACCTGGCGGCGCAGTATGCAGTTGCGCGGGACCAGAAGTTGGCCCGCTGCTCTGACCACGGTTGGCAGGACCCGTGGCCATACTGCATGCCGCTGCCGAAGGAGGCGGGGGTGGCTCATTGCTGAGACCATTGGCGCCCCTCGCGGAAAAATCTCATGTATATCTGCCCCATACGGTAGTGAACTCTCCTGCCCCTCTCAATGAGTTTGTTCACTTCCGTTTGAGGCAATCCTAAAACCAGGAAGGTACTTGGTGGGTCTTCCCTCGTATCCACGTGGTACAAAGACCATTGGGAGAGGTCGTACCACTCAGAGTTCTGGCTAATCAGTTTCCTATATAGGTCACCGATTTCACCAGACCATCGTGGTACCATGAGGCCGCACTTCACCTTCTTCGGAATCTCCGACTGGCGTATGACCGTCAGCCGGGTATTCTTATATGGTGATGTTATTTTTATTATGGTTTCCTTCAGCCAGTCAAGGGCGAATTGGTTTTCGCACCATACCTTGATAACCCCATCGCACAAAAAAGGCCTGCCGCGGAATGCCGCAGTACGAGGCACCGTGCCAGGGGTTGTCGGCTGAAGTTCGGCGATGTCCAGGTAATCCTCTAACGTCTCCGTTATGCTTTCCGCATGGGCTGACGTTAGGTTTACAAAAGGTTCAGTCATAATGGCTACGCAGAATTCACTGCCATGCAGTGTGTCTGCGTAGCTGACCGATGGCTTGGTTACGGCGGGTGCTGGGACAACCTTGGCTCGTTTCCTGTCGCCCCTGGGCGAAAAGGTCTCGTCCATTCTAGCCCTTTTAGGCTGAGTGGTAGCCTGCTCAGAGGCGACAGGACCCGCGTGCCTCTGCTTCCCTATACCCGCTCGCTTGCCCCTTGGTCTGGGAGCAGCGCTGCGGGGAAGTTTGCCCTCCCCCGCTTGAGCAGCTGTACTCCCTCCTGGTGTGGCCGCCAAGGGTGTCCGTTCGGTACTCGCACTCGGTTTCGGGCGGTTTCCCAGCACTGGTTGTGCTGGGCCTACTTGGACACTGGTAGAAGGCTGTGGCATGGGGGCAGGACGCTTCGCCTGTTGCCTTCTGAACTCCTTAGCGGCTTCCCGCTGTTTCCGCTTAGCAAGTCGTGCCTTGGCACGGTTGCTGAGCGGCTTCTGTTGTGCCGTTGTCGGCACCGTTGAAGTAGCGGTTGGGTCTTTTTTGGTCTTTGATTTCCGTTTCTTGACCGTTACCAGTTCCCATCCGCTTAAATCCACGTTTGGCATCTGGTATTCGGTCGTCGGTTGTTACGCAGACGAAGCTGCGGTTGCGGTTGGCGCACAAAATCGCGCAGCCTGGCAAAAGGGCGCACCTTTAGGCACAGCCTGGTTGCCTCCGGTACGTGTGGTGGGCGCATCCGAAGACGCCGCCTCTGGTGGACACGATTTTCCCTGTAAATTGGCCATTTTAAAGGGTTATAATTATTCATCCTCGGCAGCGTTCCGCCCTCCATGGAGCCCGCAAGGGGGGACGCCATACATGTCAATGTGCATGGTCGCCAGAACTACTCCGAGGATATAGGAATCTTCCCTGTCAGTAGGACGAGACAAACGTGGCGAGATTGCCAGGGTTGCAACGCACCGGGGGTACCGATACGCCGCTCGCCCTGGGTCTCGCGCCACGCCGCCTGCCCCCCTTTAGTTCAGATCCCTAGCCTGGCGCCCTCTGACGGGAGCCCCAGCCGATTGATCATGGGTGGCTAGTCCATGACCTCCCGTTTAAGGAGAAATCCGGGCCAAAGAGGTGTGTTGCGAAGCTCAACCTCCAGGTTCCCTTCATCCTCCCGTACGGGTATCCACGCACGGCACAAATACGTGGGTGGTCAAAATTTCCAACATGCCGTCAGCGGACTATTGTGACGACATGCCCTCGCTAAGTGACCACTTGCTTACCGAAGTGAAGGAGTTGCTAGAAAACCGGTTTTAAGGCGCCGGTGGTTCGCCTTCGTCCAAACATAGTTTTGCTATTGTGGCTATCGAGGAAGATGGATTGTGTAAAACTCGTGAAGCCACAACATTGCCCGGGGTGCACGACCTCCGCAAGCGGAGGTCCGCCCCTACCTCGCGACGGCAAGGTAGGAGCGGCGGGGACGTACTATGTAGGACTTGGTGACGGGCGCCTGTAGCCCGGGTTTACACTCCCCGAGCGTGCGCATTTCGGCATTACCTGATCATTTAAAATGGTGATCCCCCCCAGCTAGAAGATCACCTCAGGACCCTTTGCACCATCACCTCGCACCCCAAGTTATGAGCTTTAAGGAACGTAAATTACAACCTCCAATCGACGTCAAATTTAACAGCGTAGAAATAGGACAACTGAACATTCTGGGAATACGCATTGACTCCAATTTATAGTGGCAAACACATATAGAGTTTGTCTGCAGGAAAATCAGTCAACTCTCATACGCACTACCGAATTTAGTTAAAAGTCGTTGACAAGGAGGCTGTTCTTACCGCATATTATGGATTGGTCGTCTCGAGGCTACGATACGGTATAATTTATCGGCAAATACCACAAAGTGGGAACATGTATTTGTACTACAAAAGATGTATACGTGTAATAACCGGTATCTAAAGAATTGAAAGTTGTGGGCCTCAATTTTTTAAAAGCTTAAACTCATGACTTACATCTACGTATATGAATCCTTCCTTTTCGTAACAAGTCTTTGGATAAATTTTCTTTTAATCAGCGAGCATGCCGTTGCGAATGTTGTATATACCAATACAGAAAACAACCTTATGCAGTAAAAGTGTAATCGCAATGTCACCCAGGATTTACAATAAACTCCCAGCAAGTACTCATTAGACTCTACATAACACATACCTGGGTTCATACACTATTTAATTTCTCGGTAGACGGTAACATGCGGTGTTAATATAAAAATGAGACCACGTATTTTATTCATTTTACAATTTTAAAAGGGATGAATTATTCAAATAATGTAATAGATAAATATTTTGTTATTATGATGATTTTACCTAATATGTTGACATGAGAAGATTCGTTGTTATTAATTTAATAAATTTGTGTTTAGTCAAATTAGAACGTATAAATTTTCAACTATTTTAGGATTTCATAATATATTACTATTAATATATGGCTGTGTATGCCATTGTTAGGCCACTGCAAACTCCAAAATTGTAACATCTATCATATTACCTGTGTATCACAATAAAGTTCATTTGATTTGATTTTTGTAAAAGTAAATCTCTATAGGCTCATCAAATCAGACTTTTTCTTTTGATCATATCCTCTAAAGTCTGACCATTATTCTGTTCGAAGGAGAATGGATTTAAAAAACTTATCTTGCCATTCCTTCTAACTAAACAATGCTGAATTCAAACCTTCGTTTCAGGTATTGGCTAACCCTTGGAATTGCAAAGCAAAGTGGGTAGTTGTTCGACAATCCCATCCATAAACAGAGGCGCACTAATTTATCTTTTTTTTTAACCAGATATCAATTCGCAGATTCTTTTGAGGGGAAAAAATTAGGTACAATATTATTTGATCAATTTTTGAGGTCAATCGTACATCCTCAGGTTGGGATGTGAAATTATCTTTTAAACTAATGAATATCTCGAGTAAGTCTTTCTAAGTAAAAGAAGGGCTACGTGACCTTGCATTGTATCCTGCGTCGTTGCGGCGGCGGCGCTCAGCTATCGCACACGCTGACGCATGCTGGTGGTCACGTCGGCTGGCACCCCGCAGTGGACCGACGTGCTGCGGCGCACGCTGTGGCGGCTCGTTCTTTTCATCCGGCATTCGCGTCGCGCAGTTAACCGATGTTGCTCCTCAGCGTGGCGAAGCTTGTCTCGTTCCCTCAGTAGTTGGGCCTCGAGCTGCTTCACACGCTCGCGGTGTTCCTTGAGGGCAGGCTCGAAGTGGACCGGGCTTCGGCTTCTATCCCTCGGCAGCTGTGGGAAGCTGTGCCACGTCTGGAGCTGCGACTCGGTGTCATCAGCCTCCGCTCATCAGGAGGTCCACTCGGTCGATCGTCCACAATCTCACAACTCAAAAACAATTTTCATGTAACTTGGCGGTACTATAAAACATAAAATAATTAATTGAACATATATTATATACAGGTGGCAAATTATATTCAAAAGGAAAGCGATTTGGTACGAAATTTATAGCAAGTCATCGTTTTCTTTATTTTCACAGCACAATAACTAATGCTTGTATAAAATGTGAAATATCTCTGAAACGGTACTTCGTAGACCAAAACTAACAAAATTTTCACCCCCTTTAGAAAACCCCTCACATAGTTCCCATGCAACACCATAAAATCACCATGGACAACATTTTGTTCGAATTGAGAGAAAAAGTAAAAGTATTCAATCGACAATAGCCAGGATCGACAGCTATCACAGTCACGCCTGTGATAGGTACTTTGGTCACCCATCAGGTGTCCACTGCTTAACTTTACTGATCGGTTCAGATCATGGAGTTCCTTCAGGCTACGAGTGTTTAAAATATAATTGGGCGTGTTACTTACGTTTTGAAACACTGTCTTTTGCACTTCTGAGATTTGAGCTCGCTGTCACCCTGGATGCTTCCAAATTTAAAACTGCCGTAGAACTTGGTAAAGTATAATTTATTTACTTGATAGCAAACTATTTACAGAATAATAATTAATTATTTACTAAAATGCTAAAGTTTACTAGGTCTAACTCCTATGACTGCCGCGTAAAGAATGATGTAAAAATGGCCACCTCTCGAATTTCATATTAAACATTTTAGCGGTAAAATGACGAGCTCTGATTGGTTTAAGTCCCCTGTGGCGTCAGCCAATAATCTTTTTGTTCACAATGTTGGAGGGAAAATAACGGGTTCCTATTGGCGCCAACCAATCGCACCCAAACAAGATGGCAGTCCTGAACGGAGTTGCCATTTCATAAAAACAAAATGTTGCTACTAAAACTTCTTTAAAAATTACTAACCCTAACACTTGTAAGCTCGTTTTTTCTTTAACGTAGCTCGCGATATCCTGTTCGTTGGTGTCGCTGTGCACATTCGTAATAAATAAAGGGACTTTGTTATCTGCCGCTTTAAAATTCTGCACATTAATCGCATTAATCGCGTTTCCCATTGAAACGTTGTTTTTTCTTATTCTTTTGAATAAGCGTCCAACCATCCTGCTGTGTTGATTCCTTATTTACATTTTCATTTGTCTTCATACTGACTCTTGCATCTATTTTGTTCCTTGCGATATTATCGCTAACTACGACGCTCTGTGGTACCGGGCTGTCGACTCGGCAGACCGGCCGGCCCGTCAACAGCTGATCGACCGCAGGACTGGTATTGTGTGACGTCACCCATTGTGACTCAACGTCAACGGATACCGGTTTCACAGATACCGGCGGAACTATTAAATTGTTTGAACTATTAAAAAAATCGACTTTCTTCGTGTGTTGCTGTAGGAATGACTCAATCTGACTCTGGGGTAGAAACCCCATTGGACCACTATCAATCAAGGAATCATTTAATAAATTTGCCCCTCTCTTTTGGTTAACTCTTATATCAAAATTGTTGAGTAGTGACGCCGTTTTTAAATTTTCTAGATCTGCTTTGATTTGCGTTACTTGGTCAGCTGTAGCACAAGAATCCTTTAGTTCTTCTAGTTCTGCTCTTAGTACCAGAATATCCTTCAATAGTTTTGAAGCGTCGAGGTAGTCAAAGCTGACAGGCGGTAAGTTGTACAAATTTCTAGCCACATATATCGGCGTGATATCAGGATCTGTTTCTTTGAATAAGCAGATCATGTCTTCAATATCACGCTGCACTTTGCCAACACCTTTTCGATTTATTCTTCGTGTCGCTGTCGGAATAGACTCGAACAACAACATCTTGGCCTCTTCTATTTCTTCCACCGAATAACTCGATTAACAAAGCCGCAGAATACCTTCCGCGTCCATTACCTCTATTTTATTTTGAATAAAGGCTAAGAGTTCGGATATCACCACGTTACAGTTTGCACACTTTACTCGACTTGTAGACATCGTTCGATATTCTAACACCAACTATTCACATAATGTATGACGTGCGCACGCGATGACGCACGACGACGGACTAACTACCGTGTTTGTTTACTTTTTGCAGTTTTAGTCCAGTTTTCTAGATACATAAACTGCATAAAAAACTTTGTAACTCTGTATATTTATATAGGATTACAAAGTTAGTCATGCAGTTAACTTTATCTTTTTAGTTCAAAACCTTCTAGTATTTTTGGAATCTGTATGAATGCAGCTTTTCAAATAGATTTTTTTAAATTAAATTTCAGTACATTGGTAAAGTTAATGGTCAGTGTCAAAAATTTTGTTGTTTTTTTTTGTTTTTTGACTGTAATTCTACTTTTTTGTATGGAAACTCTGTTTTTGTTTCAGAAATCGACCGAGCAGTTTTTAGTTAGTTGAAAACGATACCAAACTTGCCCTAGTAGCTAGAAATTTATAGTTAGTCTTAGTGCGCGCGTTGTATGAAAGGTTCAAATCCAGCTTGCCTCCACATCTTAAAATAATCACTTTTGTATCCCCTGAGCATGATAAAAATTTCATGCTTTTATCACTCAGCGAACAATTTTTCAAATTTCCGCCAAACTATTTATTTCCCGAAGGAGATAAATGAAACAAAAAAAACTATAAATCTACATTTAATTATTGAGGCAAGGGAAAATTTCACATGTACAATTTTTCCCAAGGAATATAGGTCGAAGGAAACGACTACATGCAACTTGAGCGATCAGCTAATTGCTTTCAACATTTTTTATTAGAAGTTCATATGGGTTCTTTGGGAAAAGTAATTCATTTCCATGTGGAAAATCACCCTCTAAAGGTCTAAAGTTTCGCTAACTAACTAATTTAACATAATTCTTTGTTCACACTTACAGGATGGTACTCACGTCAAATTTAACAGAGATGCTGATAAAGCAAGTATATTTTAATTTTTATTCAAAGTTCGTATTAAAAGCTCGTCGATTAACATACGACCTTAATGCGATGTACCTGCAGTTGAAGTGCAAAACGTCAGCGTTACCGTGCCTCGGAGGGTGTACGACTGTCGACCGTCGTCTGTCCCAACCTTAGAATATAAACACTGGCAGAAGTAGCCTCCGCTTGTCCCTTTTATAAAAAAATAGATAGCAATAGTTTTGACATTAGTGTTGTCAACTTATCATCAAAATTACCCCTAACAGAACAAAATCATAGAGCTTTAAACACAAATAAATTGAACACATAAATGAAAATTTTGTATTTAATAATACAAGATGTTTCAAAAAAACCCAAAAAAAAGAAATTCCAAAATTTAATTTTAAATGACTTACCTGCTTAGGACATCCCCAACCTGGCTTTACCCTGAGTCGATAGGGAAGTTCGATGCTACCTTGAAGAATACTGTCGAGTCTATTCTAAACGTGTGCCTCAATGAAGCACAGTGTACTCAGGCAACACTGCCAGTCAGGTTGGGGGGCCTGGGAGTACGGCAAGCGCAGGATATCAGCCTGCCAGCATTTCTTGCGTCTTCCTACGGGGTTGCCGATCTTGTTGCCGGAATACTTTTGTCGACCGCAAGCAACCTAAGAATACCTTTTCAGGATGACGCAAGGAAAGCTTGGCTGACCTTGAACGCCTGTCTGTCTGCGCCGGACGACCTGGTAAGACAGCGGAGTTGGGACGATGTAGGTGCTAAGCTTACATTGGCGCGGCTTCTCGATGGATCCTCCGGGGCAGACTTGGCGAGGTTGAAGGCAGTCTCACTGCCTGAGTCGGGTGCGTGGCTTCAGGCATTACCATCTTCCAATCTGGGGACCCTCCTGGACGGTGACTCACTGCGTGTGGCGGTGGCTCTTCGCCTGGGCTGCAACGTGTGCGAACCACATTTATGCGTTTGCGGCTCCATGGAAGAGGCCAACGGTCACCACGCTTTGGGTTGCTGTCGTTGCTTAGGAAGGTTCCCCCGCCACCACGCACTTAATGACATAATCAGGAGGGCGCTGGTTTCGGCTGGGATTCCCTGCGTTCTGGAGCCTCCAGGCCTAAGTCGCTCGGATGGCAAAAGGCCTGATGGCCTTACCTTATTGCCATGGCAGAGGGGAAAGAGCCTGCTGTGGGATGTAACATGCGTCAGCACATTCGCAGCGTCTCACCTCTCACGCACCGTCCGAGCGGCTGGAGCAGCGGCCGAATAGGCAGCCTTAAAGAAGAGAGAAAAATACTCAGTGCTCGCGCGGGAGTACTTGTTCGTCCCTGTTGCGGCTGAAACGACCGGGTGCTGGGGCTCTGAGGCAATCGAATTTATCCGGGAAATCGGCTGTCGATTGCGGGAAAAAGGCAGTGATCCTCGCTCCGGGTCGTTCCTGCTGCAAATATTATCCATCGCTATCAGCGCGAAAATGCCGCAAGTGTGATGGGTACTTTTGCACTGGGGATGACTCGGGGAGATTTTTTAAATTGACATTTTTATAACCTCATTAATGTTGACTTTTGACGATGTAATTTTAAAATTGAAATAGTCGCAACTCTAGTAATCAGTTGCACGGTTTGACATCTTTCAAAATGAAATTTTCATATAATAAATATGACATTCTTGTCATATTTGTAATAGAACTGCGCAATAAGCTAAATTTTAATTAATTTTTAATTATCTTTTTTTCGGGTTTTTTGAAACACCTTGTATACTATTAGCTATATCTATATATAAAACATAGAACACATGGATTAGGTACGAGGATCCTCTTGGACGTTAATTGTCAGATAAAAACCATTAGTCATTTGTAATTGCTAAATAAACAATCTTTATAAACATATCGTGTTAGGTTAATTCCATAAAGGGCGATTCGAATCCTGCCGGCGGCGACGAAAAAACAGGGAGTAACTTGAAACACGTGGCGTAAATTCGGTTGTAGACGTCCATGAATTCAGCGGTACAGTCCATTGAAAATCCACTCGTGCACTTGGACGTAGACGGTAATGACTACAAAAAACAACGGAAGGGTGAGAAAAGTATCTCGAGGTTACGAAAACATTTGAAAAAGTAAAACTTACATGAATTATAACAAATACTTACCAAACATTGTTTTTTAGAAACACTAATCCAGACATTCTAGATGTCGGTTAGCTGCACTGCACACTTTGAAAACTGTCTTGTGGTTTCCGATGTAGAAGGACGTATCTGCAAGCAAAAAACAAATAATGCTGAGGGCGTTGGAAGAGGAACTTTGAAACTAAACTATAAATAACCATTGCTTACCTTACGACGTTCTTCTAAAATACTCAATTCTGGCTTGTCTGCTTGTTGTTTGCAAGTAATTACGACATTGGGTTGATTGGATGACGGTGCTGTCATTAAATTAAGTGTTGTCTAAAAAAAACACTCAATTTAATGACAGCATGAATTTTTTTCTAAAAAAATAACATGTTACATGTCTTTTTTTTCATTTCATTTACCTACGTCATGCCAGAATCCTTACAGCGCCTTTAATCGAAAACAAGAATAAAAGCCTCTTGTTTATTTTAGCTATAGGAAATATAGGAAAAAATATAGGAATATAGGAAATGGTACAAATTTCTTTTGTTTACGTACCTATTCAAAACAAAAATGTTAACACCTAATATAAATAAAATTAATATCTGTCAAGTTTATTTCTGATGTTCCGATAAACTAACGCAAAATAATTTTCCCTTTAAGTTGGGTAAAACTACAACCATTATATGACAACATTTACTTAACAATTTTTTGAGGTTATGTTATTTTTGATTGATATAAATTTACAGATAATAAGTGTCAACGGATTAAAACTCAATACTATTGTAAAGAATACTACGTAGAAAATTTATTTTATAAGTGTGCGTTTCACATTTAACTTATACAGGTGAAAAAGAACCTATTGAAAATCACTTGCCTACTGGACTTTTTTTTGGGAGGGGGGAGTTTTTTTTTCCTAAACGTAGACGCCACCCGGGCGCACCCCCCGAGCGCTACCCGCACCCTTCACGTGCCTGGTGTAGGAGTACTGTCTACGTTTAGGCAAAAAATGAACTATTCACATTGAAAAAATATTTAAAAATTTTTTTTCCATAAATGTGTTCTTTGAGTGATACCCGTTCAGGATTTTGAATATAGCTAGGACGTTCTTTTTCACCCAGCATATTAGGTGAAAAAGTAAAACTTACGTGTTTTTTTCCAGGGTTTTTATATTCACTACGGTTTTGGCAGTCGACCCATGATAACACAAATTGAGATCGATCTAACACCAAAAATATACAAAAAAATTAAAGCTCTAAAATTTAAAGGGTCAATCAATCACCATGACAGCTCATCTACTTTTTCTTACAAGTTTGACATTGTGACAGTTCAAAAAATGGTTACGCGTAAGGGATGCACGATCAATAGCTCTGTCCCTTTCTGTCATAGCTCGAGTTGTGTGTAGCTTGTTCTTTCTATTTGCAATGACGTCATTTACGCTACTTTTACCAGTGTTTATATTCTAAGGAGTTCCTAAAAATAGGCCTTATGAGTGCATCTGAAATGTTGATTTCTTTTCATGGCATTGATTTCGAAATCTAAGATCATGATGACGTCATGTATTTTTATAGAGTGCTGATTTTTTAAACACACGATATATAACTCTTATAGGTGGGTCAATGATTTTTCATGTTGCTAATTATGAAAACGACGACTATTTTAAAATCCCAAATGGCATGCACTTTTTTGAAAATATTTAATAGGTTTTTGGGGTGCTGATTACAAAACGTATGTCAATAATTTAAACACTGAAGGTAACGTGCGTAAATTTGAAATTTAAAGCAAATAATCAATGCAATGCAAATAAAAAAAGTTTCGTATTTGCCATTGATACTCCGATAATCAAATTAAAGTATTTTATTACCGTCTGTCACCAGGCTGTATCTCATGAACCGTGATAGTTCCTAAAAGGAACCTACATGTAATTTTTAGGATACTAATATGTATGTATATTGACTCGTCTAAAAACAAATCAATAAATACATTTCACTTTTCTGCGCGACGGTATATCGAGATTTAGTACGTAGAAGTTTACGATTGATTTCTGAGAAATAGTGTAGAAAGATTCTTTTTTTAAATATGTCAGGTTTCACTATTTCAGTAACTATTTTTGGTACCTATATTAATTTGATTAAAATTCCAGTCCGTTTTTTTTGGAATGACCGTTGCAAAAAGCGTCAAGTTAGCAGCCTCACCGATATGCTGTCTTGAAATGTATTAAATCACTATTATTGAAAGTTCGAGTATTAGAAGTCACTATTTAATCACAGTTTTTTGACATAGGTATAAGTCAATTTGATACGAGCTGTATTTGTTAGTGTGTCTGCTAAATAGACGTCAAGCTAACAGCCTCACTAAGAAGCTCGAACATCTTTTTAAATACAGTATCACAATTTATATGCTTTTGTCACTATTTATCACTATTTAGTAACTATTCTTTGACATAGCCAAAACCATCAAAATCGTCTCTGAGGCTGCTAACTATACGCACTCAAAATAAATTATTCTCAATTTAACTGTTTATGTCTGTTCAAACAAGTACCAGCAATGGGGTATGAACAATTTTTTACTTTTTTTTCTATAGATAAAAATAATTTCTATACTTTTCACTTCGCTACACCGCTCCTCTATGGAATCCAAAGATTTCATTCCTTTGCCATTTTAATTTTATATGGCAACGAAAAAAAACTTCAAATCAAATGGTTGTCATAAAATAAAATTGATAAGTTTTTTTTTTACCATTGCCCCTCGAAAAAGGGTTCGTTATTTTTCAAAAACGGTGAATAAAACGCTGTTTATTTCACTGAGTGAATAAAACATTTTGAATTTGGAACATGCGCGAATATACGGATTTTAGTAAGAAAACAAAAGAAAATGTGCAAGGAGGTTGCATACTCTCACTATAAAAACGTATTGAATATGGCTCGGTTAAAAATTTTAAATTTAGAATAAGGAATTCAGCCAATTTTCTGTGCAATTTTCATGCAATTAAAAGTTTCTGTTTAAAGTTTTTGTCTCAAAATCATAAAATGAGTTCGACATCCAGTGATGAAAGTGAACCTCTCGTTTCAGAGTAATTTCGCGTTAAAGCAGCAGCTATTGTTGATAATTTACTGTCACAGAGTAATTATTTTCTTTTTTGAGGGGAAAAATGATTTTTTTTTAATTATTTGAAGTAATTGGGTAAATAAAATTTTTAGGTTTGGGATGTGGAAGATTGTAATCGTTATCTTTTGCAAGGTTCTACCGGGTCCCTTAATTGAGGACGCTTTCCGGGGATCTTGCGAGGATAGAGAATGCAACTAGCCAGAAAGGCCAACTTCCGATCCGGGGGGGGGGAAGGGAATCAGTAAGAGTGGTAGTCTGGTTGTTGTTTTGATTTTTTTTCAGAACTACTTTCCTAATGAAGAGGGCTTGGATGGAACTATAAGTTTGGAGAAGCAAATCATCCTGACCCGAGTATTATACCCAAGTAATCAAGATATATTTGAAAGCGGAGTACTATTGGGACGGTTTTACAGCTAAGTGGACAGTTTTATATCTAATGTAGTTAGTCAGTTTCGTATTCAAAAGGCGCGGAGAGGGCATCGTTGCAAAGAAAACCCTTAAATAGAATTAACAGGATAATAAAAGCAAGCAGATTTATCCTGTCTCGAAATTTTGCTTAAAACCCTAAATTCCATTTACAATCAGAAAATCGCGAGTGACATATAAATAAATTGTGAAGTGTCAGTAAAAACAAAATCTATAAGAGGGAAGCCCTCTCATATTAAATATAATGTTAGTGCGAATTGAAGAAAACCAAACAGTGTTGTGATAAAGTGCTGGAAAATCTCGTTTACAAAAAGAAAATCGCGTGTGATAATTTGACTCATTTTAGTAATAGTTACAAAAATCATGGAGTGATAGAATTCGGGGGAGAGGGGAGCCCTTTGAGGTCTAGATGGAAGAGAGATTTATTCAACAGTTATTTAGAATAAATAGTTTTGTGTGAACAATGTCAGTGTTATTAAGTTATTTATTCAATAGTGGTGGACGTTGAGTATACATTAAAGAGTTGGGGTTGTGGTACGGCATTTTGATCGGGAGAGAGGAATTTAGGATATCCATCAAGTCCAGACCTAGAAGAGGGACCGAGGTCTTTTGGCGAGAAGAGGGCATGTTACCTCCGACGGATGTCAACTGAGATGTCATCCTAATCGTCATTTTGTTAGAATTCGAAATTTTGAAATATTTATTTTAAATTTAAATTGACACTTGAATTGGAATTATTAAAATTGTCACTTGAATTTGAATTATTAAAATTGACTTTTGAATTTGAATTGGGAATTTCATTTGGAAAAGGTGGAAAGGATTGGATTTTGAGAAGGGACAGTAACCCAGTAACTGACGCCAGTTTATTTTTTGATTCGATTTTACAATTTCAGAATTGTTTTGTTAATATATTTAATTAAATAATCAATTAATAATTTTGATAAAATTAATTTATTAGTTTAAATAGTTATATAATATTATAAGACTAAAGTGAATGGAAAAGCAGAATTCAAGCTGAATTAGACTGAAGTTGCCAGTTTCATTTTGAACTTGAATATGGAACAGGCCAAAGTTGACTAGAGAGATTCTCAATCAAATGTTAGGAGTAAATTTACTACCTGTACCGAGTGAAGTTGTTGTCTTGACTTTGGACTCTGGTGAGTAGAACCTTCTTTAAGATCACTAGGAATTTTATTTATTTTGGAATTAAGTTATAGGGATGTTCTTTAAATTTCGGGCGGATTCTAAATTGTTTTTTTATTTATTTATTTACGACTTAAATTTGGTAAAGCGCTATGCCTTTATTTTATTCTTTCTTATCAGACGATTTAAGGGTTACATACTTGCTGCTAGTTTAGGATCCGCCTGAAGGTTTTATTTTATTTCCTTTTCCCTCTGTCTACTAGGATCGTTATTTCGTGATTCGCGATGTTCGGCGAGGCCTGAGTGACTAGGTTTTCTTGAATTTTCGAGACGACGTTATATTATGGCACCTATCTCTCCTTCTACGATTCTTCCACTTGCTCACGAAGGACAATTGTGACGCTGCTATTAGTGTAGCACAATACACGAGTAGCGACAAAAGACGGATGACCATAGGCGGCAAACGTCAGATTTTAGTTTGCTTTCGTAGGCTCCCTCTTGCTTTACAGTTGACCTGCGGAAACCAGGAGATGCCCCTCACAACCACTGAACAAAGTACCCCTACAGACTACACACCCTACTCTGAACCATGTAGCCGAGCAGTCTTCTCATTTGCTAAATTATCCTTGGGGTTGCGCGGTCTCGTTCACCGAGGCGCTAGGGGAGGGCTTGTCAGTAGCAGACACGTGGTTACCGCGTGCGGGGGTTGTTCAGTTCAATTGGGGGGGGGGTTAGCTTTGTAATACTACCCCAAGGAACACTGTCCTACCCGTATACGTGATCACAGCTGGCTACTTCGGTAATCAGTCGTAGGGTCTGTAGTCTGCGGTAATACAAGGACGCGCTGCAGGCGACGGCTACTAGGTTTCGCGGGGAGGAGAGATTGCGACCATTCGGTTTTCCTTTCCGACACTTGGTTTTATAGTTCGGAGTCTAATCCACTCACAGGAGAAATAGGGAAGCGCGATGTTTGGCCTAGTATTAGCTGAGGATATTGTCGCTCAGAGAACAAAACGATTCTAGGAGATCCCTTATGGGTATCTTATGATACCTGACCCGAACAGTCTCCCCGGGTTGGTCACCCCAAGGCGACGGATCTCGCCATTTGGAGCGCCGTCGACAGGTTCTGGGGCGTGGCCGGGGGCCCTAGAACGGGGAACTCCCCAAATGATGCCCTGGGCTTATATTAATCTCTCTGTCTAGGTATTCTACTCGTTGTCCCAGCCTCCGGCTCTCATCCTGCTTCGAATGGAATAATTAAGAGATTATTTCTTTTGTGTCAATATGTCAAAATGTAATTTATTGGACTATGTGAAGCGCATTAAACTATGTTTTAATCTTGGTTTTGCTTTTAATTCCTCTCTAAGTCTGAAAACCCGCTTTTAAATTGCTTGTACCTGCGAGAATCCTAAAAGTAATTCACAACGTAGAACCCTAGACATCACAGCCGTAAGTATAAAGTATCTACCTCCATTAATGCAGGTGGGGATCAGTACAATACCAAACGTCTAAATGTAGTTCGGACAGCAATCGGACGAACACCGCCATCCTTTTTACTGAGGGCACATAGGTTAGCTCCATATAAAAAGTAAGAGATCTGCTCTGGCACCTTTCCAGCTAGTATGTGATTGACTAGCAAAACCAGGCTTGATAATAACTGCTTTACAGAATCACCGGTAGAGCTACAGAGGAGATCTTTCAAGTGTTGTGGGGTAAGGCCATCCAAACCACCCGCTGAACCACCGTGGAAACTCAAAAGAGCCGCCATCACGTTATCTGGGGTTACTTGTGGGACAGGAAATGCATCTTGTGGAGGATCTGGCAGTCGCTGCTGGGCTGAAGCAATGGGGTGCTTGGATTTCAAGGACTCCAGAGTACTTTCGTTGTCCGGAGCAACAGCATCATTCGAGAATATCAACCTTGCCGCACCTCTCAGATCTCCATTCCCTACTTTTTCTTCAATCTTTTTAACAACATTGTAAGAAGATCGTTTGAATTTTACAGCAGCATTACTGGAGCCGCTATCGTGTTGAATTTCCGCGTTGTTGCTAATATTAATGCAGTTGTTTTTAATTTTTTGCGTCAGAGAAATAGAGCCATTGTCATCTCTGTGAACTATAAAATTTTGTAAACAAAAGACATAAGCTGTTCCTAACTCTTCCTATCGTTTAAAGAAACCGCCTTGTCTATCGATTTATGTAGAGCAACTGCAACAGTTATCCTAGCACCTCGCGGAATCCTCTTCACTACGGGTGAATTCCTCTTAAGTGCAACTAAAGTCTTCCAAAAAGGATCCTCCGACTGGGAATCGGCCTCCGACGTACCCGATGCCATCTATGTCTGTTACTGAAGTCTAGATACTGAAAACGATACTTCATTTTTGGAGGAACGCTGTGATGTCGATTAGTGTACTCTACTCATATGAATATTTAAGCCACGCTGACCTCTGAAAAATCTAGGGCAAGCGCATAAGTCACACCTCACAAAGCCGTCAAACGACTGACCACCACCAGGGTTAATGTTTGCAGGAGCGGGAGCGGGAGTGATTGATGACATTATTAGTTTATTTTAGTTAGTTTAACTTTTAATATTTGACAAGCAATGTACCTACAAATGTATCAATCTGGGTCGATATAGTTGTACTTTCAGTTTTTATCTTATATTGATTTGTTTAAGTGGCTTCTCAACATGTGCTTTATTTTAGGTGACTCGGGGTATCCTCTCAGACCCACTCTTATGCAACCTGTATCAGATCCAGAGGCCTACTATCAAGACTTGCACCTCACTACCAGAAATTTAGTAGAGAGGTGCATAGGAGTATTAAAAGGACGCTTTAGGTACATATAATATCTACATCTATACCAACTCTACATACGTAATCAATATAATCATTCATTTGCATACTTTTTACAGGCACACAAAATAAGTGGTTTTTTTTTTCAGATGCCTGTTGGTCGACAGGAAGCTGCATTACTCGCCAGAGATGGCAGCGAGAATTGTCAATGCATATTGTGTGCTGCACAACATCGCTAACAGAGCGCGCGTACCGTTTACCCCTTTGACACCAGAGGAAGCGGCTCGCGAGCGCCAGCTGACGCAGGGCGCGTCGGGGCCGCCGGGCCGGGCGCCGCGCCGCGCCCACGCGCCGCTCTCACAGCTAGAGCAGGGCCGCGCGCGGAGGGAGGCCCTCATTAGGCGTTTGTGGAGTGACAAAGCAATGGAAGTTTAAAAGAATTCGAGGTATATATATTTGTTTCCATATGTGAATAGCTTTCCGCCCGTTACGACTTGAGAACTTCCTCCGTTTTTCCGTCGGTTAAAAATCACGTCGACTAGCTGTTACTCTCTTTCGACATCTTCTTCTTATCGTGTAGGTATAGTCAAGTGTGTGGCGAACTTGACTAACCCTGGTGTCAGAGTTTTCAAACCGCACTATGGCCTCTGACTTGGTTTTAACGACTGTAGTCAATCGACAACAGCCGGGACTGACAGCTTAACGTGCCCTCCGAAGCACGGAAACGCTCGTGGTAACTTGCCACTTTGGTCACCCCAGGTTCCCTGCCTCTGTGTACGTTGCTTAACCTCATTGATCGGTTGAGATCAGCGAGAGCCACTAGGCTACGAGACTTTTGACATGAAGAAAGATATACAAACACACTTTCTCATTTATTTATGATGGTAAAAAAGATGAGGATACTGTAAAGGATGATTAAAGCAAATATGTTAAAAAAACTTATTTTATTTTGGCTTATTGAGGTACCACTTAACATAAAATAATTATTTATTGTTCCCAGGTGTTGTGTGCTGTCGGGAGTACTGAAATAAAAAAAATGTCACATCAAAAAAACAATAGATAAAGGCTAAATAATAATTATTCAAGTATATGTTGTAATGAAATGCACTATTAATCCTTTTTAGGAATTGTAATTAAATATTTTAAAATATATTTCATGTTTTTTATTCAACAAATAAATTTTGCTACACCTTACTTAGTGTGTTAACAAACAAAGTTTTACTATTTTAAATTCAGGTTTTTTTGAAATGACTGGAAATTACCTCACAACTGAAGCGGTCTATGCTTTCAGCAAGCAGATGCACGGATTGGGAGAAAGTGTGCAATGCTTCTGCATTTTTTAGGTCTGCTTCAGCTTTCAACTCCTCGATCCTCAGAATCATCAGCCTAGATTCATCCAGTGCACTTCTATTAGCTGAAACGAAAATGGTAATGGTTTAGAACTTGTTAAAGGATTTTACAATGCAGTTGCTCGGAAATGGCCCCGTAACATGGCCACGGAGTGTACGTTTACGTACCCCATAAAACACATGTCATGTTATGTAATTTTGAAATGAGAAGAAGATTTTGAAAAGAAAAAAATATTTGATTTAATGAGCAAATAAACCATTTTTCATATACCAAAATTCAACTTAAGTGGCTATTCTGCGATCCAGTAAAGTTATTTTATTTACAATGCAGTTGCTCGGAAATGGCCCCGTAACATGGCCATGGAGTGTACGTTTACATACCCCATAAAACACATGTCATGTTATGTAATTTGAAATGAGAAGAAGATTTTGAAAAGAAAAAAAATATTTGAACTAATGAGCAAATAAACCATTTTTCATATACCAAAATTCAACTTCAGTGGCTATTCTGTGATCCATTAAAGTTATTTTTTTTATCAAATAATGCATAAAAAGTAAGCAAAAAGTGAACAAAATACTGACAAAAATGTATGACGCAATAAAGAGTAGCTGATTTGATAATTCAGTGACCCTTTTGACAAGTGAGAGTATAACCTTTTTCATAAAGCTTCATACTGGCTTTATAGAATGACAGCAAAGAGTTTTTATGCCTGACAAAACAATTATTTCTGACGAAAATCTTGATTTTTAGTGAAATAAAATATAAAAGTAAATTGTTTATTTTACTTTTTCAATAAAACAAATCTGATTTTTAACAAATAATTGAACTATTTAATAATTTCAGTAGGCGCAATTGGCATTTTAATTACTTTAGCCTTTGCCTCATAATTGTGGAAAAATATTTTGCTCGCCATTGTTTTGCCCGCCATTTGAAATCATTTGTTCAACTAAATTATTTTTGTGTTATAAAAATGTGAAATTCTTAATGTTTTGTGTTTAATCGGAAAATATTAATGCACATTGTTCAATTGTAACAAGTTTTCAGCGAATGTTGATTGAATATACTATTTTTTAAGAACTTTGGATATACCTATACGATGTAAGTTTTTGAAATTGTTTTTTAGTTTAGTTTCCTCGGCTACTGCATTGTAAAACGTTGAACAATATACGTGCCTTAGGTAATGTGTAACTGGAGCCCTATAAAACACTCGCTTCGCTCGTGTTTCAAATGGGCTCACGTTACACATTACCTACGACACTAGTATCGTTAATAACTATTATTAAATGATGCATAAAAAGTAAGCAAAAAGTAATTAAAATACTGACAAAAATGTATAACGCAATAAAGAGTAACTGTTTTGATAATTCAGTGACCCTTTTGACAAGTGAGAGTATTACCTTTTTCATAAAGCTTCAGACTGGCTTTATAGAATGAGAGCAAAGAGTTTTTATGCCTGACGAAACAATTATTTCTGACGAAAATCTTGATTTTCAGTGAAATAAAATATAAAAGTAAATTATTTATTTTAATTTATTCAATAAAACAAATCTGATTTTTAACAAATAATTAAACTATTTAATAATTTCTGTAGGCGCAATTGGCATTTTATTTACTTAGCCTTTGCCTCATAATTGTGGAAAAATATTTTGCTCGCCATTGTCTTGCCCGCCATTTGAAATTATTTGTTCAACAAAATCATTTCTGTGTTATAAAAAATGTTAATTCCTTAATGTTTTGTGTTTTATCGTAAAATATTAGTGCACATTTGTTCAATTGTAACATGTTGTCAGTGAATGTTGATTGGAAATACTATATTTTAAGAACTTTGGATATACCTATACGATGTAAGTTTTTGACAAATATTTTTTTAGTTTCGTTTCCTCGGCTACTGCATTGTAAAACGTTGAACAATATACGTGCCTTAGGTAATGTGTAACTGGAGCCCTATAAAACACTCGCTTCGCTCGTGTTTCAAATGGGCTAACGTTACACATTACCTACGACACTAGTATCGTTAATAACTATATAAATACAAAATGAATTAATGAGAACTTTATTTGGATAATAAAACTAAATATAAATTAACAAGTTCATTTCAGTCCTACAAAATACCTCAAAAGATTATGAATATCGTTCAACAAAAAAACCAAACACTTATTCCATAACTTCTCTTATTACAAGAATAATAATAATAATTAATTATAAGAATCCTCAGGATCTTTCTTTAGTTAGATGTTAATTAGAAACACCCAATTGGGCATTTGAGAATACTTATAGGCTAGGAAAATTAGCTAAACATGGAAATAATTCGATAACTGTAAACTTCTTTCTCTATGACATAAAATATTGTTAGTTATAACTAAAATAAACGATATTAAGCAAATTAAATTTCCGCGTTATTATAAAAAAACTGAAAAATTTAATTGTCTACTTATTATGATTTCAGTAAAGCGGCATAATATTTAACTTCGTAAAAGTGCCTCTATTATAATATAATGCTTGCATTCCAGTCTAAGAAATTAAAATTAAACTAATTCATCATTCAGAATTATCATTTATACAGAATGTTCAGTAAGTTACGGATTTTTTGGCTTATCTCATCAGAAATTATAGATAACTACATTTCAACGGTTTATTCTGAATAGTATATTGTGTGTGTTGATAAACTTATAAAAATTAAGCAGATTCTCTTTGCAGAATTCAACAGTTACGAATATTTGTAGTTTTAAGAAAACCAAAATTCATAACTACTCTAAAAGTTTTTAATTTATGCCTTAAAAATATAATTAGTACTATAAGAGACAAATTAAGCAAAGAATGCCTACGATTATTCATCAATTGATATTTTTTCTTAGTTTTGTTTCAATATAAATGGTACCCCATGCAGAATAAGGTCGTAATTTCATTGTGTCCCAACTCCCAACCGTACGTACTGTCACGAGACCCGCGCTGTTTCATAAAACTTGTTTCTAATGTATGGATGGCTACTAAACGTAAAGAGAAAAATATTGTTTAGCATTCGGGTGCTTATATACAGTAAAGTAGTCAAAATGAAAACGTTTTGTTCTTTTTGCTTCCCAAGAATATTGAAAGATATAAATAAAGAATATTAAATATTCTTGATATTGAAGAATATTTATTATTACCTATTTATTAGTGGGCAGATCTAGTTACGTAGTTAATTATATTCGTAAATGAGACCTGACCGGAGTTTCGCCGTTACAGATTTATTTTATGTATAATGTCAATGACCTTAGATATCGTTCAGTGTAAAAAGACCTGCTAGTTCTAGTGATTGCCTACCAATACAAGCTTAGCATTATGTTGGTAATTATTTAAACACCTATGATTTAGTGAAGAGGTTCCCAAACTTATTTCGTCTAACGTCCACTTTGAAAATCAGTTATTTTGTAGCGCCCCCCATTTTTTTTTCACCATTAAACCTCAATAACAAATTAGACTCATTTAATAAAATTGGATTTAAAACAAAATTGAAAGATTATTTATTTATTTTTTATAAAGACAAGAAATGCGGTTTTTATTTCTTAAAAATTATTTGGTGCAATCACTAATACTGGCAGGTCTTTTTACACTGAACGATATGTAAGGTCATTAACGTTAAACGTAAAATAAAATATTGTTCATCACGTTGGACACACTCTTCAAATCTGGCCTCAGTATTCCGTGCCACTCGCTGAAGCAAAGGTGCTAGGATGGCATTAATCTCGCTAACGATATTTTCTTTAAGCGCTATGATGGTCGTTGAGTTGGTTTCGTAAACTTTTCTCTTGATGTACCCCCACACAAAAAAGTCAATGGGGGTCAGATCTGGTGACCTGGGAGGCCAAGGAATATCGCCAAAACGGCTTATCAGTTTTCGAGGCAAGGAATCTCGATGAAGTGTCATGGCCTCTAGCAGTGTAAGGTGTGGCGCCAACTTATTGAAACCATGTGTGCGCAGTAAAGACGAGATGTTCTCCTAATATTGGCAAAAAATAATCGTTCAGCTCATCGCATTTAACCACATCTGCGCCCCCTAATTTTTTCTGGGCCCCTTATTGCCCCCCTCCAGGCCTCCAGTTCCCACTAGGGGACTCCCAAAGTGGGCGTTATCGCCCACTTTGGGAGACACTGGTCTAAAATGACAAAATAAGTTAATAGCATCTAGTAAAAGGCGTGAGGATGAAAAGTTTTTATCAGTTTCTGAAGATAAACTACAACATAATAATAAAACATAGATAAAAACTGTCTGGACCATTTTAATTTAAAATTAAACAAACAGAGAACCTCTGCTTTTATTGCAGTTTTACAAACAACCATTACTGACCACCAAATGATCATTTTAAGTCTGTCTGGAATTTTCAAACCAAGACCTGTCCCTAAGATAAAAACAATAGTAGATTATGAAAATTCGCTCAAGACTCTAAAAAATAAAAATATTGACGATCTCCTGACATTGTCGGATCCAAATATGGTCGCTTGCACTTTGATAAGAAATATATCTGATTCTCTCTCCGTAAACACAAAATACCTACCTATTCCTAATACAAAACGTATAATTAAACCGTGGATGACGCAAGGCCTTCTGCGGTGTATTCACTTAATCAATTTTGTTCTTATTAACACTGTATTAAGTACCTATTTAGTTTTGGTTCGTTAAAAAAGTGCAGAATGGGCGAACTATTAATGGGGAAGCTGAAAAAAGTCTCGACATCTTAGATATTATAAGATATCGAGACTTTTTTCAGCTTCCCCATTATAATCCTTGTTGGGGTAAGCAGGATATTAAATGTTTCTGCAGTCACATAACTTTACATTTCATGAAAATTTTAAAAATGACATGATGTATATGAGTATTTGTTACGTTGTCTAAATTTTGCAATGTACGGACGGCCCCAACTCAGGTTACTACACGCGTGCACTCTGTGCTGTTGTGATAAGAGCGGTTTTGCAATGAAAATGGAGTAACCTGTTGCGCTGGCCTCTGTACCAAAAATGCAATGTATTTTGTTGGCAGCTGGCACATCCCAATTTTTTTGTTCAGTGCCAGTTCAGCATAGAAGTTGTTTTTTGATATTTGTGGGTCAGTTAGGTACTATAATTTTAACTTCTTCCGACTCACTTATTGTGATGCCACCTGAAGGGAAATTACTCTTAATACCGTAGATAGAAAATTGTACTCAAAGAAAACATTCCTTTATTTTTTAAAAGAAAGAAAACTGCATTCAAGGTTTTTTGAAAATTCGTTTACCACACCCGGGTACCTAGACAAGCTGCTTTGACAGCGACTGTAGAAAACGAATAGAAAGTTGAAAATGTATGGGAATGACGGACACTGTAGAAAAGTAACGTCATGAGCCTCCATAGATTAAGAAATTGCTAGCCATGCGCTATCTATCAATAGGCGTTTATGCGTACTTTTTGACGCTTGGTTTCGCTACGTCATTTACATTTGTTTACAATTTTATTGTGATAAAATAAAGTTGGTTTTTATGAAGATTACAAGATTCCGCCCCGAAAAAGACCCACTGACCGACTTACCTTAACAAAAATGAAAGCATAAATGTGAATGAAGATAAGGAAAGAGTCAAAATATGCGTTGGGAACATAATTTAATAAGCAAATGTGAGTTTACAACCTGAATTAATTCTACAAGAGTTATTTGCTGAAATTCATTAAAATATTATAAAATAGTAATCTGTGGACGTGTCTGTGCCTGCGTATTACCCTTTACTTTAAACAAATTTTGGCTTTTTCAGGAATTTTACGCTTAAAGTTGTGTGACAATAACGTCGTATCAGACCAACAGTAAACGCACAGGAAAAAGATCTGCTGCAATAAATAAACAAGTTTTATGATGCCCTCAACTATTTTAGCTATAAAATATTTACTTTTGATAACTCTGCAAGAAAGATCTCAAAAAAAAGTAAGTTTTAGAAACATATTTTAGTAGGCGTACTTATTTATCTAACTATAACTTTCCAATTCCCATAAACCCTATGTGTTTTAGAATTTCAAATCATTGTTTTAAACCAACTCCATAAAAATAAGGTTTTTGTTGGTATATGTTAGTCTAATATTAGTGCTCCACATAAGTCTATTTATGTATGAATGTCCGAGCATATCTTTACTATTATGCGTTATTCCCAACTTAGGAACAGTGCATGTTTCATCAAAATCGTTTCAATAGTTACACAATAAAACATAATACAATAAGTAGGTAATCATAAATAGGTATGAGGTTCAGAACAACTATTTGTATGAAGAAAGAATATTTATTATTTAGGTACCTACAGAGTTTTTGACTCTGTCAGAACCATACTCAATAATAATATTATTAATTTTATAAAATGCATGTTCTTCTGTTCCAGGATTAACAGCCAATTTGCCTTTGAACACCAACATCGGTTCTTCAAAAGCAGAGTTAATCAACTGCCTCAAGTTCCTCTTGAAAAATTTTGTTCTTGAAAAATTTTGTATTAACAGTGTTCAGGGATGAACAAGGATCCTACAAGGGATGAATTAGTGGAAAATCCCCCATCTCTCCAAACAATAAACAAAAAATACTAGAAATATTGTAAAATAAGTGTTCATTTGGATGTAATATCATAAAACAAAGTCTTTTTATTCATATACAATAAAATAAAATAAAACTAACGTCGAACTCATTGTTTTGGTGAAATTAACAAAAAGACAAGAGGCTCCAGATCTCCAGCTTTCTGTGCCCCATTTGCAGCCACCTCCTGGCCTGTCTCCAGCCACCACGTAAACATACAATGTTTATTATTTTTTTATATGTTAGGTTAAAAGTAGGCTTATCGCTACCTCTTGATCGACGGGTCCTGGGTTCGATTCATAGTGGGGGCAACTCTTTGTGTATGTTCCAAAAGGGACCCACGACATAAGAGAGCTTAGTGTGGACCTTTGAGTGCGAAACGATTATTATTATTTTTATTAACATGACGACTCAACGACACGTCAATAAACCTATCCGTTTTATTTTTCGGTGGTGTATTTCTTAACTTATACCTATGTTATACCTACCTACCGAGAGGGAACCCTGTCTTTACAGTAAAGAGCACGAGAAATTTGACAATAGCGTCCTTTATGTACTGCAATAAGATTGATTGGAAGTATCTTAAGATGCTCATGACTTAGGCCAAATAAGTATGAACACGAATGAAAAAATTACTTGTCTGAAAAAATTCCTCAAAAAATTAAAATAACTCGAAAACTATAAAAAAACATACATGAGGGTGTTTCGGATGCACCAAAGGGTGTTCTACCTCAGGACTTCCGCTTGACACAATTTTTTGGGACAGGGTGTATTTGATTTCAAATTTTTTTTACTAAATCTAATACATAAAATTCTTGTGTCCCGGTGTATGTTACTAAACTCCGATTTTTATGAAATGTGTGCATATTGGGTTGGTCTGAAAATCGGGAAAACACCTTTATAAGATTTGTGTATGTATGAAAAAATACAAAAACACTTGCAGCAATCCAGCTACAAATACTGGCAGGGACGCCGTACGCAGGACACTTGCGTGCCAAACCCTGTCAAAAGCCTTCGAGATATCAAGTGACACGGCGAGAGCTTCACCGTGTTTCTCGATGGCTTTGCCCGAGCAGCAGCAGTGCGTGACTACACTAAAAGATCCCCAGTTGATCTTCCCCGGCGAAAGCCATATTGGTGATTACTGAACAGGACGTTAGCTTCTAGGTATGTCAGCAGCTTGCTGTTCAGTACTCTTTTCATAACCTTACAGAGTATGGAAGTGATGGCAATAGGACGGTAGTTAAAGGGGTCAGCACGACAACCCTTCTTGGGTTAGCAAGTTTCCAGGACTTAGGAGGGTGCAACCCTCGGATATTAATGAGTTACATTAAATGACCAGAAATCTTGAAAATTATATCGAGAGCGGAACTCACAAATTGGGAGGTTTTTAAGCCATACGCTTCCAGATCCTGTACCTACAAACTTCGCATTTCTGCATAAATCGACCCATATTCAAAAACTTAAATATAGATAATTAAGTGAGCTTGCTAGAGTTTGGCGCCAGCTGTGGAAAGGGTATTTTCCCCTACTTTTGTTATTAAGATTACAAGTCATAGACATAGAAAAAATAAGGTTAGATGCCAAAACGACTTGTTTCCATGCTCGAAAATATTTCCAAAAGTAATCATTTCTGGGCCAAAGGTCTTGTAACGAGGCCATAAACTCCAAATACAATAAAAAAATACAATTTAGTTTTCTACATTCGCTTTCGCTATGAAGATTTGTGTTGTCAATTCGTAGACAAGCTTACGCGTACAAATAAAACGCTGTGACGAATGCGTGATTCGACAGTTCTGGCGAACATGAATGTCAAATTTTGTGACAAGTCTCATAAAGAATCACACAAGCAGAGGTTGCAAACATAAAATTCCATTTGTTGTTATACCTATTTTATTTGTTAAAACTAAGTCAGAGTCCATTTTCGCGGTCTGACGACATTCGTTCGGGAATGGAGAACCGACACCTAATAGTTCTTACACTTCTTGACATTAGCAACGCGTTCAATACCGTTGACTATGACATTCTACTAGGGTTTCTGGATTCACCTAATTAATCGCCAACAGTGATTACCTGGTTTCAAAGTTACCTGCACGGACGACGGCAGTGAATTCACATCGACGACTCTGTGTCGTCATAGTGCGACATCGCTTCTGGCGTCCCGCAGGGTGGCGTGCTATCTTCTCTTCTCTTTGCCATCTTTATCAGCTCTATCACATCCTCACTCTCTTCTTCCTACTTATCACATGTATGCAGACGACCTACAAATCTACACTCAGGCGTCTCTGGCCAATCTAGCTGATGCTATAGTTACCACCAATAGTGATCTTGCTTTAATCCTCTTTTGGCCTTCAGTAAATCCCAGCAAGACACAGACCATAATAATTGGCAGCTCAGGTTGAATATCTAGAGTTAGCTTTTTCTCTTCTTTGTTTCTCTTCTCCGGTTGCCTTGAAAAAATTGCTGTTTAGCAATGTGCAACTTTTTCTCCGCTCAATATTCAGAGCAATTATTAAAAGTCATAGAATAGAATATAATAGAAAAAATCTTTATTTTATAGGACATTCAGGATGCCACTTAAAACAAGTCAAGATTACATGAAATAGGTACATAATAAACATACATTAAAGGATTTAAATACATACATCCGCATTCGTTCTATTGACCCTACTGACTCTACGCCTATTGGCAAAGGTGTAGTCTTCCCCACCAGTCATATCGAATATTAAACTAACAAACAAACGGCTATTTCTGTTTTTTTTTAATATATATAATTGTTAGGACCACTACCAGTATCGTATATCCAAGTTTGCAGCTTCGAAAGGCCTGTGCAAATTTCCGTAGACTTCAGGTAAATTACCAGGGAAATCGAGAAATTTTAGCATTTTTTTTTATTAAAAACATATTGTTCGTTTGAGATTTGGCAGCCACCTGGTTTTATCAGGTTTTTTTAAAATGTCACTTTCTTTGGAAAAAAATAATACTTTTTTTGTAATTTCTCGGTTAGTACAGAGCAGGTTCTCGCAATTTTGTTCTTCTTTAAAAAAGTTTAAGTTTTAATTTTAAACGCATACTTTAGAATTAATATTGAGAATACTAAAAAAATGCGAACATTTCGCGGTTTTTCGAGTGCTGCAAAATTAGCACAGGTCTTTCGAAGCTGCAAACTTGTATAGGTACTGGAAAGTGGTCCTAACAACATATATTAAAATCAGAATTAGCCGTTAGTTTGTTGGTTTAGACATTACTCGTGTTAAATATGACTGGCGTATAATTTTTGTAGAGTAAAACAAAAAGATATGATTAGTGGCACGGTTTGGGCCTTTCGATAATTTTATTTCAACTCTTTAATTTGTTTTTTGTTTGTAAAAAAATGTTTACTACCAATGCTTATTTGTTTATATTTACATGATTTCTAATGCTTATTAAAAGGAAAATTTTTATTTCCCAATACGCTGATGATTTTGTGGTCTACTGCTACTGCAAGTTTGCTTCTGAAGGCGAGGTGAAGATCCAAGAGTCGTTGAATTGATTAGAAAGTTATTTATTGTTTGAAGTTGGTCTAGAAATATCTCCAAGTAAAAGTAAAATGTGTTTATTTAAAAGTGGGTTTAAAAAAGAGCATGTTGATATCTAGCTTCACAATCAGCCCTTGCCAGGAGTGGATTCGGTTAAATACTTGGGACTTTGGCTGGATAAAGGTTTAAGGTGGAGTAAGCATATCAATGAAATTAAAGAAAAGGCTCTAAAGTATGTGAACGTGTTTAGAGCGCTTGCTGGCTCTGGTTTTGGAATTCATCCTACTCAGCTTAGACGCTTATACATAGCAATTGTTCGGAGTCGATTAGTTTATGCCAGTTTCTTATATTCTTATAGTGCAATGTCTCATTTGAGAAAGTTTGATATGGTTCAGAATGCTTGTTTACGTGTGATTGGTGGATTTATTAAGAGCACGCCAATTCATGTTATGGAGGCTGAGCTTTCTTTGCCTCCTTTATTCATACGTCGGCGGTAGGTCGGCGGTATCTTGCAGGCAGATTTTGGTTAAGATGTAAGTACTTTCAAAATACAAAATACTGAAAATATGTTGAGTGAAATTACAGAACTTTCAAATTCTTCGGAAGCTTCTTTTTGGAAAAACAAGCTTATTTTGATTGATATTTGTGAGAATATCTCACCTGTGCCTGTTTATACCAGTAACGTGATTGGAATGCTTTCTTTGGAAATGTGGGTTACCAGTATAGACCGAACAAATGTTTTAAAACGTGAAATAGGTGGGATGCTTAAGCCAAAGTCTGCATATACGCGTGCTTAGTTGAAGTCGGTTTGCACGGATGCATTTTGTGGGACCTATTCTAATTCTTACAACATTTTTACAGATGGATCAAAATCGGATCTAGGGAAAATGGTGCTGCATTTTTAGATTGGCAAACAAAGGATTATATGATGTTTTGTATTGACTCCGGCATTTCTATTAAAGCTTTAGAAGTGATTGCAATCTTTGAGGCGCTGTCGTACATAGAAAGTGTTCCTCATGACAATTTTGTGATCTTCACAGATTCAAAAAGTACGGTGCAATTTCTTAGTCGGTGCACATTTCCTTTTCGTGGCATTCCATTGGCATTTTCGAATATTAAAATTATTCTGAAATTGTTATCGTCTAAAAGGCTTGTTGTAGTTTAGTGGATTCCATCTCACACGGGTGTTGTAGGGAACGACGAAGTAGACCTTTTGGCAAAGGATGCTGTCTATAAAGGGATCCCATTTCACTATATTTAATGGTTTACGGAAGTGATTGGTAAAGTTCGGGATAATTGTTTTAAGAGATGGGCAGAATACTTTGACGAAAGGTCGCTTACGAAAGGCATATGGTATAAGACCATCCAGCCTAGTCTTCCAAGGTTCCTGTGGTTTAACCCGTGTGAGTTGGATCACCAGGATTTAGTGATTGTTACGCATCATATGATCGAAACTATTCCATTGAATAGTTTCGGTCATATGATGCGTAAGGTAGCTTCTCCAAATTGCTACCTTGGAGTTGAAGACATATATCATGTTACAATTACAATGGACTGTGGTCGGAGTAAAGCGATGAGCTTGTTATACGCAGCTTGTTATACGTAGCCCCAATATCGGCATGGTGAACAGCATCTTGGACCTTCCAGAATCTGGTTTGGCCAAGATGCTTATCTGTTTATATTTTAAAAAATTAGAAGCGAGGGATTAATTTTGGTTCTAGGCTAAGTTTCCTCTATATGAGTGTCACGATGAGGGTGACATTTCATAAAACCCTAAATAAATAAAATTAGATTAAAAAATATATTTCTAATACTTAAAAAAAACGAACTGTAGGCCTTGATAGTATAGTAGTAGTTTTCTTTTATCTATTACGATAGGCAAAGTAGAGAGCCATACCGCTAATAAAAACTAAAAGGAATTACAGGAAAGAGACATTAATCAAAATGATTGCTATCTGACTCTAACATATTATTAAAGGTTTGTTTCTGGTAATTAGATTTGTAAACCATAAAACATGGATCTAATACATCAGGGTAGAAATCTTCGAGCTCAAACGCGGGCTGAAGAAGAGATAGAGCAACGAGGCAGAACGTCTCGTTCTAGTAGGGTGACAATGCGATTACTCGTATTATATTTTTTTTTTGGGAGTGCAAAGTATACGTAACAGACAAATACAGGCTTCCATTTAAGGATAGAAGTTTTCCTGTAATTTTATTTTTATATAACAAACCATCAGCAACATATACGTTAATACTACATTTTTGTTATGAAACACCAAATTGTATGATAATATGTGTTCATCCAAATCGAAAGGGACCATATGGCGGAAATGAGTTATCTACAGAACTGAAAACACCATAAACGTACCTAACTATAGACTCAAGAACCAACCTTTTTGCCCCTACCGTTATTTTTGTACGAATTTTTGAAGTTCGCTGATCTAAATTATCAGTTATGAGAAAATTGCAATTTAAGTTTGCCGTACAAAAAAGTTATGTTTTAGTGTGAAGTTATGTAACTGATGGTATACTATGATTGACTATGATTATAACTAATGGAAATTCTTACAATCCGTGCACAAACTTGTCTGTTGTTGGAACTAGACCCGCCAACATAATGCATATATCAATAAGGTGCAAAGCATCGATCATAGTATTAAAATAAGTAAACCGCCTGTTTCTCACAAAACTTTTATCGTTTTTATATTGCTACTAATTACATAGATTTGCGAAAGGCCTTAGGTGTAAGTAAAACCAATACATAATTTAAACCAATATGTTTTTATTAACTAGCAATGAATTATTATTTTTTATAAACTTTGAGATCTGACAATAACAAAATCAACACTTAATTACTCAATAGGCTCTTTTTAATCGCATTACAAATTTTCTTATTTTCTAATTTTAACTAATTCTGAAATAACTCTAGAGCTGAGCAGTCATTCCCATGGCTCCATGTCAGTTAGGTCATCAGAAATTTTGTAATAGCCCTTTTTGTAAAGTTTTTGTTTAATTACTGTTGTTGCGGTTATGGTGGATGTAGCGGCTGGACAAAGGTAGGGTCGAGCAGGGTTGTAGTGAAACGCCGAGTGCCGTTGGATGAATGCCTGTTTATTCGATACGCCCCGGCCGTATTTATAGTTTGGCCGTGGCGATTTTATGTAGCTACCCTACACTGTCTTAAATTTCTCTAAAGGTAAACTTTGAATACCGTGACGCAACTTTGAAATTTCTTTGAAATTGAAAAGGATGATGATGCTAACTGTACTTGGACGGGGGCGGTTTGGAATGAGGACGGAATAAACTAACCCTGGATAGTGAGTGGGACCTGTGAGCGGAGGGTCGTGGGGTCGATGCCAGATTGAGGCCTGTATCACTATATATTCGTCTTTTAATTCGTATTTAATAGTTATCACTTGCTCAGCGGTGAAGGTAACCTCTAAAGGTTATTTCCGAAAGACGCATGGTGCACCAACCCGCATTTTAGGCCAGTGTGGTGGACTATGGCCTGAATCCCCCTTCACTGTTCGAGGGAGGCTCGTGCCACTCGGTGGGGACTTTGCATTTAAAACTATAACTGTTAAGTAGTATTTTATAGGTCTACAAAGATCATGTGGCCGACGGGTGACAGTTGTAGCTAGAAGAACTTGTATTGTAAATAAAGGCGTCACCATGGAAACCGCGGGCTAAAAGATCTTTGTAGACATGTAACGTGTATTTATGGTGTGTTGGTGTGCGAATTCAAAAAAATACAATTTCGCAATAGTACATAGTTTTTACTGTGGGAGGAATAGTAGGAATTGCGTTCACTTTGAGTAACTGGCGGGAATTTCCAGCATAAAAGCAAGTTGGCACAAAGTGCCGGCTGCATACAACGGAATTTTTTGTTATCTTTTGTCTAATCTCAACGCTGTTGAGCCATTTTTGTCTTTGTTCTGAATGTTTAGGCACTCTGCAATAAAATAGCACAGCATTGTTGAGAACCTTTCTCCGCCAAACACAAGAAATCATGGACAACATAGTAATAGATTTATAAGAAATTATTTTAGCTTACTTGTGAAAAGATATGTTATAGCCACTATACGATTCACTTGAACAAGTGTAAACACAACATCTTTTTACCATTTTGTCAGTATTTTAATTTAAAAAACTGGTATAATCCTTACCGTTTCGAATTATTTTTATACGATTTAAAGCATGCCACCATGACATTACGATGACACTTTATGGGATGCCAGTAGAAATAAATGGTTTGAAAAATTTACGTTTGACGAAGTTATTATGATTACAATTAATTTACATCAATTTGAACTGAAATTCATTTCAAATGCAACGTATTTCTTCGTTATTAACTTCATTGTCAAAGCCAGACTTTTTTGATTAATTAAGTTTTTTAAAATTGGCAAGAAAAAAGAAAGAGACAATCCGCCTCGCTTATCGTTGTGCCTTTCAGCTTCAAAAGAGGCTGTCGGAGAAGCAGTCGAAAATGTACCTTATTGCTATAGGTTTAAGTTTCATATTCCTTAATACGATTTTTCTAAGAAATCGGTCCTTTAAAAGAGAAAGTACTAAGTCCATGCCATAAAACAAAAAACCTTAAAAAAACTAAGTGTTCAAAAAAAAATTTTTAGGGTTCCGTACCCAAAAGAAAAAAACTGGACCCTATTACTAAGACTCCGCTGTCCGTCCGTCTGTCTATCACCAGGCTGTATCAGTTGAAATTTTTACAGATGATGTATTTTTGATAATCCTAAAACATTTTGGAAAAATCTGAAAGATATTTTTATTGTTTCTAATAAATATAATTGCTTACCAAACTTCCTTAGTAATCCCGATAAGATAAATAATAAATTTTTAGACATTCCCGGATCTTCTTCGGTTTCTCTATCAGAACTCACGTATTTCGAGTTTCAAAAATTTTGAAAATCCACAATGACACTTTTACCAGTTGAAGAAAGTGAAGATTGAATCGAAAGCTACTGGAATAGACGAAATTAGCAGAGAGATGATTCTGCTCACGCTACCTCGGACACTCACTATTTTAATGGCCATAGTAAATAGATCTATAATATCAGGAGTTGTTCCCTCGTTGTGGAAAGCAGCCATTGTTACTCCTCTGCCCAAGGTAGACAATCCTTCGAATTTTAAGGACTTGCGTCCCATAAATTTTCTACCGTTTCTTGCATACAACAAACGTGATTTTTTTGCCGTTGTTATAGATAATGGTACGGAACCCTTCGTGCGCGAGTCCGACTCGCACTTGGCCGGTTTAAAAAAAAAATATTTCGATCTCACTAAAGTAAAATTGAACTCCATACAGCCGAGTAGTTGACAGCGCCTTTTATGGAATTTTCTTCGAAGCTGGCCCAGATAATTCCTCATTAAAATTATTTTCACATATATAACTTTTCTTAGCTTAGATTCCTAATATAATTTCTCAATTTAATCTTTGAAGTGTAAAAAAGAAACAAAACTTTTTTAAGAGGTGATTACCGTATGTACGGAGGGATGCATATCACTCTTTGGCCACATATCACGCGTGCATTCTTTGCTGTTGCGATAAGAGCGGTTTTGCAACGAAAATGGAGTAACCTGATACGTTGGCCTCTGTACAGCTTGCCACAATACATTTTTAAAATACATGGGCGACATTTTGGAGAAGGCTTTTCGTCCCAGTGTCCATCTATCTTCGAACTTTGGAGCTGTTGCGCTATGATAGCTCGATCCTTTTATTTTTGGTAGGTCAATCTAGCCTAGGTCAGTCTTTCTGCGTTTCCTGTACCTATGGTGGCTCCGAGGTGATCAGAGCACACATAGTTTACCACAGAATACCTTTACTTGAATCTTTTGTGACTCATTTTTATATTATTTGATTAAATGTAGGTATAACTAGTAAAATTAAATCATCTTTCATCTTTAAAAAATTAATTAAAATTTGGCTAGATCAAAATTAAAATAATATTAATTATAGACGGTGATAGCCCAGTTGGTAATTAGCAGACTTGTAATCCGAAGGTCGTGGGTTCAAATCCTGATGCGGACCTGTACCACTAAATTCGTCTTTTCGGATTTATGAACGGATTGCTAATTATCACTTGCTCAACGGTGAAGGAAAACATCGTGATGAAACCCGCCCGTCCAAGAAAATTTTCGAAAGACGAGCATTGGGTCAGAGTGGTGGACTATGGCCTAAATCCCCTTCGTGTTTCGAAGAGAGGCCCGTGCCCCTCGTTGGGGACGTAATAAGTATATATATGGGCTGGTAAACAAAAAATTAATACATTAATTAATATACTGTTAAATACGCGGCTAAGAAAGCCACTTATACCTTTCTACCCGTCGCGTTTGAGACCGCAGGACCCTGGGGCAGATAGGCCACGGCGTTTGTCAGGGATACCGGCAAAAGATTAACGGACAGAGTGGCTGATCCGCGCGCCGGGTCTTTCCTGGTCCAAAGACTCTCCATCGCGATTCGACGCGGCGGTAACGCTGCGAGCGTGATGTGGACCTTTGCTCTGGGTGAGACTTTGGCCGGATTTTAACTTGAACTTTGTGTTTTACATTTAATTATATTAGTTTTAAGTTGTGACATTTAATTTTATTTTAATGTATTGTTAGAATTGATTTTGAAAAATGTTATCAACTTGTATTAATATTATAATTAATTATATAATTATCCTTATACTTATTAGTTTATTTATCTAAGAATACCTAACCATTACAATTGAAACTTAATCTATATATCTATGCAAATATTATTAAGAGGAAAGATTTCTATTTTTGTATGTAACGAATAGGCTCCGACTCCGAAACGACTGGACCGATTTTGAAAATTCTTTCACCATTAGGATGCTACATTATCAATCAATCAATCAAATTATTTATTATCAGGCATCTAAGGCCCATAGATAAATACCTTACAGACTAACATACATATGAATTATAATTAACAAAATAAAATAAAACTAAGTAACACTATTTCCCGGGTGTTTTTCCGGGGGTGTCTGCAGCCGGGAATCTCCCTCGGAAACGGCGGAACACCACGCCCTCCGGCCAAAAGTTCTCCATCATGACGGTCTCCAGCATGAACGTCGGGAACCGCACCACGAATGCTTTGAAACTAGCATGGTAATGCGATTCCAATGGTTTCACTCTCTGGAGACCTAAGGGAACTTTTGTCTTCTGCCGTATGTACTCGACGACGTCTTGCAGCTCAGTGCTGTAGTGCAGTCGCGACAAGTACACAGGCGTGCTCGGAGCTTCAGCACGCAGACTCACTTCCGGGTCCGTCGCTGCCGTCCCACAGCGATTCTTGTTACCCGATCGCTTGCGCTTCTTCTGCACCTTGATGAAGCCATCTTCGTCACGGTGTCCCACTTTTGGAGGAGGTTGACGGCCGTGACGACCTTAGCGAACGTCTTGGACGCTCGCGTGGTAGTAGCGGCAGTCACCGGCGCCGCGAGCCGCGGCGGGGCATCGCGCGGGGCGGGCGAAGCCGTGGCGGCACGCCGGACTGGCGGCTCGGGCGGGGGAGCGGGGCGCGGGGCGGGCGCGGGCGGCGAAGCGGCGGCGGCCGGCGGAGCGCGCGCTGCTGACACAGCAGCGGGCGGTGACGCACCAGCCGACTCGAAACTTGACCCCAGTGACGTGCTGAGGCACGCTCCGCGCCTCGAGTTGATGTTCGGGCCGGCGGCGTCCGGTGACGACTTACATATCGCGAGTGACGCACGCAAGGTATCGACCTCCTTGCGCAACTCACTCACGGTGCGTTCCGATGCCTCGAACCTCAACACCATCTGCGCCTGATTCGCCTTCAAGGATACGATATCCTTCAGGAGGCATGTGACGTCCACGTGGTCGAACGTGACAGGAGGAAGCTTGTGCAGCTTCTGGGCCACGAACGTAGGCACGTCGTCAGGACTGGTCTCCTTCAGCAGCGTGATGATGCTGTCCTGTAGACTCTTCCGCGTCCCGTCACGCCGACGAAACACCATCTGGTCCAGCTTGTTGGTGGACACGAACAAAAGCTTCTTCGCCTCAGCGATGTCAGCCTCACTAAAGTTCGACTGACATATCTGGAGAGCACTATCCTCGTCCATTACATCCAGCTTTTGTTGAAGGAATGCAAGGAGCTCGTTCACCACAAGTTTTGCGCTCATGGCAACAAATTTCAAGCGACGGCTGACGCCGCGCTTAGCTGCAAATAATTTGTGAATAAATTTACACTTAGCAATACGTCTACATAGCACCGCGTTCGCTTGAGACTGAGTAACATAGGCTACATAATTTCCCAGATTTCTCACGGGGACGAAGTCTCGAGTGGGATGCTAGTGTATATATACAAAAAGATACATACAGTCGAACATAGAACCTCCTCCTTTTTTGAAGTCGGTAGCCGTATGGTGGTTGGTTGAGAATAACACCACCTCATTTCTTTCCGTTGGTGTCGTAAGAGCCGACTAAGGAAACACAAATGAGACCTGCCTCCTATTAATCTGCCCCAGACAACGACACCTCAATTTGTTCTGAATCTGAGGTGGCGTCCTATGGTCTCATGCGGTGTGGTAGGCTCTGTGAAGGGCCGTCTGTTTCGCGACCACCCTCCTACCGAAGTCCAACGCCAAACAGCTTGCTGTGTTCCATCGGTGCGTAGAAGTACCAATGCCTTGATAGGAATTTTCTGGGTTAACTCGCTCCATCCTCTACCTTATCTATGACCTTGGTCAAGATTGAGGTCAAGAGTTGACCCATCTTATAATAATAAAAAAATAATACCCTTTTTCTTCTAGTTATGATATAACTTGAGAACGGCTTGATCGATTTGGATGTTTCCTTTTTTTGTCGTGTTCCTTAATGTCACGTTCAGAAACGAAGTCGCGGGCGGACAGCCCTAGCTAGTACTAAATAATAATTACCCGACTATTTGGCACTATCTATTTAATTACCGAAAATATGAGTTTATATAATCTTAGATAAAATTTAATCGTCGCCTCTGTATCTAAATCAACCATTTTGTTTCGTTTTATACAAATAATTTACGTTTTTTACTCGTTTTCTGCAGGGTTTCAGTGAATGCTAGTTTTCTGCAGCGTTTCTATCAAGTTTCTAACTTTCTATAGCGATTGTCAAAAAGAGCTGCTTGGCTAACAATTTTTGTTCCACGCATTCGACAAAATGACGTTTTTTTTGGTTTTTATTTAAGTTATAGTATTTGAGAAAGAATAAAAAAGCTCCTCTAGCTTTGTCTCTTTCTATTAACCTATATGCGCAAACATTTCAAAACATAATTTTACTATTTTCTATATGTCTATGCTTCGGTAACTACTGTTTTTTTACTTTTTGTTTAAGATGAAGTATATGAGAAAGAAAAAGACGCTCTTATGGACGCTATGTAGCTTTTTTCTTTCTACCTCACTCAGATGCGCAAGAACCGTCACGTGTCAAACGAAATTTGACACTCGAATTGTAGAAAAACCATAGAGCCGAGCGTATCACGCATGATCACGCATTAGAAAATTTGAAAACGCCACGGCGTTTACGAATGTAGAAATAGAATCGATCGACAGAAATGTCGCCTTGGCTAAGCCCCCCGAGGTCAATTATAAGAATGAAATTTCTCTGACAAACTTGGTAAATTAAACGAAAGGGAAACTATGAAACATTAAATTAAACCATTGAATTAGCATGTTGGTATTTACTCATTGAATTTATAAGTCCGGATTTCACAGATTTAATGGTTTTTCTTTCATTTAATTTACCAAGTTTGTTAGAAAGATTTCATCCTTATAATCGACGCAATAAAAGTACAGGGTATTCTTGCAGATTTTAGTCTGTTCGATTCCCGGTTGTGGTAAGCGAATTTTCGAAAATCCTTGAATGCAGTTTTTTTTTCTTTTCAAAAATAAAGGAATGTTTTCTTTGAGTATATTTTTCTATCTACAATATTAAGAGTACTTTCCCTTCAGGTGGCATTACAAAATTCTACCCTGTATACAGTCGAACATACCTCCTCCTTTTTGGAAGTCGGCAAAGATCCAGCGGCAGTGCTTCTCGCCGCCATAGTTCTTCGTAAACAAAACACTATCGGCTTACGGAGAATTAGAGGAGTGAAGAAATAAATTGAAGACCTAGCTAAGATATATACATATATTGAAGACCTGGCTGTATGGACACAGATTCCTTTGCCTTTTTCGAAAGAGATAAATTTAAAAAACAACATGTCCATGTTTTTGCTCATGTATGTCAAAAATACGTTGATTTCTATGGTATGAGTAAAATGTACTAAAAACACCTAGCTTTGAAATTTTTTAGGGGTTTTTGTTGTTGGTTCTATATTTACTGACTTAATTTCGAGATTTTATGTAGCCTAAATGTTGACCGGGGATATAAGGTACCACCATGCAAAATTTCATTTAAATCGGTCCAACAGTTTCGGAGATTAGCCCGTGCAAACAGACAAACAGACAAACAGATAAACAGACAAACAGAGAAACAAAAAAAAATAAAAAAATCGGGATTTGTTTTATTTCTCTTCTTACATCCCCCTGACTCGGTTTTTAGCATTTTTTTTCTATGTACAGAAATTCGACCTCTACAGTTTTATTATATGTATAGATTTGTAATTATGTATTGCTGTAGTCTATGACTCAAAGTCCCAATCTTTATATGGTATACTTGATATCGTGTTTATAGCTCAGATTATACAGTGTAGTGTTTATTGATGCAATAAATCAAAAGAGCTCGACTTTAATAATGGAATTGAAGTCGTTGTGTCTTGAACTCAAATATATTTTAGAAGAATAAAAGCAATTCAAGAATGTGATCGATGAATCCAGCTTTACTTTGTCAATAAAACAACTACATCGATTAATAATTGAAAATGCTAAGATTCTGTAAATGGAGAACTAGCTTTATAAGAATGATATTGAGAGATTATAAATGAGGCTCGAGTTGTCTTGATCATGAGAGTTATGAAATTAAACCAACCAAGACCTTTTAGGAGATTTATTGGGGTAATGCAGAGGAAATCAGTACATATAAGCAAAGCTTAGGTGTTTTATAAATATTCAGAAATTGTTATGCGATCAACAATAGAAATAATTCAATAAATATGGAAAATAGCTCTTCCACCGCTACTTACTATAGTATAGAAGCCACAACAGTAGCGGTTTCTATTCTTTAGTAAACCCTTAGCCTCGGGGCAAGCCCTTGTTTCATACGGAGACAAGTCCCCCTACCAGAGCTAGAAGACACCGAGAGATTCTACTTTACTGAGACTTGATTAGGCATTATAGATTTAACTGACTTAAACAGTCGCATAACAATCTCTTGCAGAATACAGGAAGTAAAGAGCGTCTTAGGACTAACACAGTTTTTCTTAGCTTTTATTGCGCCGGCCGGACACAAACACTACAACAACACAACATAATAACAAGATTATCTTAATTCAATTCTGGACTAATATTTATACTACTACTAGCTTTCTGCCCGGGACTTCGTTCCCGTGGGAATTTGGGAAAATTATGTAGCCTATGTGTTAATCCAGAGTGTCAGCTACCTCCATACCAAATTGTATCAAAATTGGTCCAGCCGTTTGAGTGTGAAAGAGTAACAAACATCCATACATCCATACATCCATACATCCATACTTACAAACTTTCGCGTTTATAATATTAGTAAGGATAATCGGTTACATTTTAGTTATCTAAAACAGAGAAAATGGCTGAAGGCCCATACGCGTGAGAGCAGTCTCATGGTTAAAACTTGAGTGTCCACCTCTTCCTTCTCTTCATCTTCAGCTCCTGCGCAGCCAGGAGCCGCCCACATCGTCCTCATTGGTAAAACGATTCTTCCCGCTTCAAAGTAGGTCCACGTTTCATGTCGTCATTGGTGGAGCCTTTAGGGGTAGCCTGCGACATTGCCTCTCTCTTTTTCGCAAGCTTCTTTGATCCACGCTCTCACTTGCTCCAGGGGTTGAACACTTGTGTGTCCGCTGGCTATTATGTTCCTGGAACTAGAAAACATTTGGCGAGCATCAATACCTCTTAAAATAATAAAGATAGGAAAGAATATTGTTTCGAAGTATAGAGAATAAAAACTCTCATAAATTTATTAAATTTATGGGTCACAAATGTTCGTTTCCTGGGGTGTTAAGTATTTCAAAGATTTACGCATTGCTTCTCAGCTTACACTTTTAAAATTGGTTGTAAAGGATAGTAAAAAATGTGTTCCTTTGAATTTGGCTGGTGCGGCTTTCTAATTTATAACATTCAATTTGATGTCTAGGTTGTACCGTCACAGTCCACTTTCTGGAAATTAAACTTTCTGGACGTAGGTCGAAAGGTGAATTTACATATTTTAAACCTTGCCAGACCTTTTATAAATCGCAATGAGTGAACCATTTTTTTTGTGTAAGCTGAGGAAAGCAACAGACTAATATTCTTATAAAAAAGTTGATTTAAACTTTGTCACTCCTGTATTTTTGTATTAAATTAATTCAATCACTACTGTGATAACAAGATATCGTCTTTGTATGGACCAATAAATGCGCTATTATATTCTTTAAGTTCTAGCGTCACCCATTCTTAGAAAATTCAGTAAATTGATTAAACGAACATTTGCAAATTAATGGATCAATAAGATATATAATGTAAAAGTATTTCTAAGATTGATAATTAATATTCAAAAAACTACAAAAAATATTTTTATAGTATTATAACTTTTCTGTTTCTAGTATTATTTATTTAAGCGTACTCGCACACATTTAGTTCATAACTTTCTCTTTGTATGTTTTCCCTTGTAAGTGTGCAATTCAGGTTTTTCTACCTATCTATTCCTGTTTCATTGTAGTTATTACATGTTATTTATATACTCTGCTTGGTCGACATAATATAGATAGTATATTAACTCGATTCGTTTCCCTGCAATAAAACAATTAACTAACTGAACCCTAATAATACAACTACTGGCTACGTCAAATTCCTAGCGGTTGTGCAGATGTTACAATCTTCACAAAGAGTCCTATAAAGCAATAGAATTTCGGAAAGAAAGTCAAATAAATACAAGCCTGAGAATATTTGAAACAATATTGTTTAGTTTTGTACTTAAAAATTATCCCTTTTTTTTCTCTTTACAATAGTACCTATAATCCAGAGGAAACTATTATGGTCATATAACGCAGCTGTGCGTGGGAAGAAACCCAAAATCACTAAAACGTGAAAGTGCATAACAATTTTTTTTAAAGATTTTCAATGCAACTTGCCAATTATGCAACATTATATTTAAGCCTGATATCAAAATTGGCTTCATTGTATTTATTTCTCATGTTTTTTTATTATTAAAACGGTCAAGGCTCTTTTTTTCTCAAATGGATCTTAGTAAAGCAATAAAAATCCCTTAGTCCACTTCTTTACCTCTCTTCTATTTGCATTTATTACGCAATTATATAAATTAAACACAACTATATCTTAAAACTTGGTTTAAATAAAATCATCATTCGTTTACTAAACAACCCATGTACTCAATACAACTTTACGAATTTATACGACATACGAATTTATTTATATATTTTTTCAACGCTTACGATTTATGAGATAAATATGTAATTAAGACGTTAGTATTAACCGAGTTAAGTATACGATAATGGTATCGTTTTTTTTTCATATCTGGTCACCTTAGGGTTTGTCTGGTATTTGAGATCGATCACCTATTTTTTTCTCTTCTATACATATTCCACTTTCATAGTGCAAAAGGCTTCATACCCTTGATCTAAATCTTACATTAAAGATTTACCCCAATACCTATGCGATAACTGTTGTTAGTGTGGAGTCTTACAAGCGACTGTTTAACAGAATATAATTTAGTAAGCTATCATTCGATTTAAGTACAGAATGGCCTTTCTATTCGGTACCGTATTGAAATTAACGTATTAAATAAACTTTAAATAATAACAAACTAGGCTCTGCTATACTGACTAAAAATGTAATCTTCTTCTTCTTATCGTGTAGGTATAGTCAAGTGCGTGGCGAACTTGGATAAGCCTGGAGTCAGAGTTTTCAAACCTCTGACTTGGTTTTATCGACTTTAGTCAATAGACAACAGCTGGGACCGACAGCTTAACGTGCCCTCCGAAGCACGGAAACGCTCGTGATAAATTGCCACTTTGGTCACCCATCAGGTTCCCTGCCTCTGTATGCGTTGCTTAACCTCGCTCATCGGTTAAGATCAGCGAGCGCCACTGGGATACGAGCGCTACATATGTAATAACATAGTAACAATAATATGTTATAACAGTATGAGACCTGCTTCACTGACTTAAATAATTGATTGAGTCCCGTTTTACAGACTTTACTCCTGCCTATAAAATGTTAATCTACTATTTTTTTTTCCGGAATCACTGCTCGGGATCACAACTACTATAACTCTATATTCTACTATTATATTCTTACTTTAAGTTTTTATTCCTTTAAAATCACCATAAACATAAAGTCTTGCAGGTTAGCTAAAATTTTAGATTTGCGTGGCTTTTGATAGTTAAAACGACCTATTAAAAACATAGTTCAACGCGAATATTAATACATACTTCAGCGATAAATTTACAATAGTGATATCGCCAAAACACAAAAAAATAAAGTAGACGAGATTTAAAATGAAAGAAAGAATTTAACTAAACATAAACGGTTACAAAAATTTCGACACAGACCAAAATAGAAAAGTATAAAATTAGCACAATAACATTTTAGATGTTAACCTAAACTTAACAAATTGGAAGACCTAACATTTAAAACAGTTTTTAACGTACGGATATTTTTTGTTTGGGAAAAAAGTGTTGGATAATTTAGAACGGTTACCATACCATACATAAAATTAAAACACGAGGCCTATCTATAATAAATTATTATCTGTAGCAAATAGGAAGATAATAAGTCGATATCGAATAAAATACCCCACCTACTTGTCAGATAAATCTATTGCTGACACAATTGGCTATTTGTAAAAATAAAATAGGTAAATTTTGGGTAATGGAACTAAGAACTTAGCTACAGGTCTTCTTGAGGCCGCTGGTAAATCCGCTATGAAATAGTGGCTGGAACAGGTGGTTTGGGGTGCTCGCAAACTGGGTATTCGTCTGTCAGTACACTCAGCGAAATACTGCTGCCCAGCCTTTCTTTATGTCATTGTTAAAACACTGCAACTACAAAAATTCCAAATTGGACTAGGATACCTAAAAGGTCACAATACCCGAAAGAGCTCCAAAAGGTAGAAAAATTAAAATATATGAGTATTTTTAGAATAGTTAGAATGTCTTGCTAGTGTAACCTATACAAGAAGGATATTCTCCCCTTGCAGGTCGTGAAGTAATCCCCCCAGGTCAAATGATAACCAGATTTGATTTAAACCATAGAATAGAATAGAATACAATAGAAAAAATCGTTATTTTATAGGACATTCAGGATGCCACTTAAAAAAGTCAAGATTACATGAAACACATACAAACAAACATTAAAGGATTTAAATACATACATACGCATTCGTTCTATTGACCCTACTGACTCTACGCCTATTCGCAAAGGTGCAGTCCAAGACCCAGGATTCTCGTAACTGTTCCAAGAACAGCCTGATAGAGTATTTGTCTGAGCGTGAAATAAATGTTGTAAAAAGTATACGTATAGCGTAAGTAAGGTAAAGTAGGCGTGTGAGAACAAAACAAAAAAAAAGGAAAAAGTGAAAAACTTACATTTTGATGTGCGACATTAAAAAATGTTAATGAATAATAGATAAACACTAACATTTAATTTAACCTTCAGGTAATAGAATATACTCTTCAACCTCACGTTACGTGTTTAATTTAGCAAAATAAATAAAAAATAGGAATTTTTCATTCGAGATGACGTCCGTCTTTATCACGTCCAATTCACAACCAAAACCAGACAAAAAGCAAAAATGAAGCAAGTTCTAAAATTTTGAAATCTATTGAATCAAAAAGAAAACTAGACCGGAAAGAATTATAGAACATAAAAAAGATCGCAAGCAGAAATGCTGCAACACCCCCTTTCTACAAAAAAAAAAAAAAAAATTTGAACACCCTGTATACCCAAAAAAAATTTTTTTGCCAACCCTATATGGAAAAAAAAAATTTCGTTTAAGTTAAGTTAAGTTTAAGTTGAAGTTAATTTAAAGTTTAAGTTGAAGTTAAATTTAAGTTTATGTTACGTTTAAGTTTAAGTTAAGTAAAAGTTTAAGTTTAATTAAACCCTGTTAAAAAAGAAATGGTTGATATTAAATAAAGAAACTTAAATAATACCAACAACAAATAATCGCGCATTAACATAAAGTAGAACAAAAACATTAATTAAAACTACTTATACGCGATGACAACAAAGTTTACTAACTCGAATTGAAAATCACGAAATTCACAAAAAGTGCAATGACACAAAACATCACAACGAACTAATTAATCTAAAAGGAGAGTAACTGGGAACATCATCCAAAGCTATTTTTCAAGTACCAACTAAGAACAACACGCGAGCAATACGAAGTTACAAGAGAAATAAACTCAGCCGGGAATCCCAAACGAAACGACTCAACATTAAAACCTAGCCCTAAATAACTTACACTAAGAGATATCAACAATAGAAACAACAATAATAAATTACCTAATACGTAATAATTTACGTAAAAGTTTCCTAAAACTTTCAAAATGTCAACAACTGACGACAAATAACAAATACCACAGACCTAGACTTCAAAGAAAATAATAGACTGTCAGTCAACTTCTTTGAGTATGTAGTATTTGTTTATATGGAGGCGCAATATTTGACATATACATTTTTTTTTCTTTGTGGCACTTCGCGACTTGCGTTTGGCCAATGACGAAATTATGACTTTTTTTTAATAATTAGAAAGCGAGGAAACTTTTAATTAAAAAAATAAGGAATCGGGAACGGAATTTGGAAAAAGGAAAATACAAGGATCAGGAAAGGATAATTATAAATGGAATAGAATAAATATTATCAGAGAAATAGACTATATATAAAAGGAAGGAATAATGTGGGAGTAAATACTAATTTAAATCCTGATATTATTAATTTAAATAAAATTTGAAAGGCATTTATATACAGAAAAGTTACAAGAAGACAGAAGCACTTTTACTGACGAAGGAAGAAGGATTCCAATATTTACAAGATTTTGAATAAAAGAAGAAATATCATGTTGAGAACAGTTAAAAACTATATGATCCAAATCACCCACCTCACCACAATCGCATAAGTCACTTTCGGCAATTCTTAGCCTGAATAAGTGAGCAGGAGAGCACACATGTCCCAACCGCATGCGGGTGATGATAGATGTAGCCCTCCGTCCCAGTTTGATTTTGCAAAACCATGGCTTCACCGGAATTGAAGGCTGTATATTCCAAAAGTGTCTGCCCTTGACCTGACCGCTACAAGCCCAAACCTCACCCCAAGAGTCTCTAAGTTGAACACTAGTCAAGGCAGCCAAATCAAGTGCATAAATTTTAAAGTGGGCCATGTCACCACAATTAAGAGCATCATTAGCAAATTGGTCAGCTCGCTCATTTCCCGAAATGCCAGAGTGGCCGGGCACCCAGGCAAACACTACTGTATACCGTTTTATAAAACATTTTAATAAAATATTACGAATTTCTAAAATTATTGGGGAAACAGAGTTCGATTTAAATGGAAATCTATCAAGAGCTTGAAGAGCACTCATAGAATCTGTAAATATAACATTTTTGATAATTTAGCCAGAAGAATATACTCTAAACATTTAAATAAGCCAAAACATTCTCCCGTAAAAACAGAACTTTCTGGCGGAAGTTTGATCTTCTGAACAATATTATACTGGGAGTGAAGAACTCCAACTCCAACCATTCCATTAGGAGAATGTTTAGATGCATCACTGTACATGCAGTGCCAGTCATGGAATTCAGAGTCTTTGACAAAATTAAATGTGTGTGTTGCTTCGATGTCACCCTTATCAATGCCCAAACTCAAACGAACTACTGGAGCAAGGGTTAATGCTTGAACCGTAAAAAGAGGATGGCAGATCGAAGTTACGATAGGTACTTGAATGTTGAGATATTTGCGATAACTTTTTACTAAACATGGTATCATTTTATGCTTCCAATAAGAAGAAGTGGAAACTTCAGAAGACAGACTTTCTAATATATACATTAAAGGGTGATTACGAATCTGAAGACGTCGGAAAAGAAATCTGTCTGAAAGGTACTGACGACGCAAGCCAAGCGGAGGTTCAACAGCTTCTACTTGCATAGCATTAATTTGACTTGTTTTCATAGCGCCTAAAACAATCCTAAGTGCTTTCGATTGTACCTTATCTAATTTATCCAAAGCGGTCATATTACAAGGCTCCAGCAAAAACGTACTATAGTCCAAAAGACTTCGAACTATAGCATTATAAATTAACTTTAAAGAAAATGAATGTGCACCCCACCAAACACCAGTTAGACATTTAATTATATTTAAATTCTGTTGGCATTTCTTAACTATGTACTCGGAATAGGGAACTCCAGATAACTTGAAATCAAGAATCATCCCTAAGAATTTAACTTCAGACTTGACTGGGATAGGGTTGTTATCATAAGTAACAACGATTGTAGGATGTATTCGCTTTCTAGTAAACAACACCACTGAGCTCTTGGAAACTGATAATTCAAGACCGCTATCATTAAGTCAACACCTGAGACGGCCAAGAGAACTGGTCAATGAATTACTCGCTTCTTGAATACTAACACTAGAAGAGTATATGAGTAAATCATCTGCATATTGTATAACTTTAGAAGAACCGTTAAGGGATGATTCCAAGTCATGTGTATAAATGTTGTACAAAATTGGACTCAGAACGGATCCTTGAGGAAGGCCTTTCCAAACACTTCGAGAAAGCCGTGTACCATCTTGGAGATCTAAATGAATAAACCTTTCAGATAACATGTTTATTATAAACGTAACAAGTATAGTAGGGATTCCCAAGGCTCGTAATTTGATTTGCAGTACAGAAATAAGGACATTATCGTATGCAGAGGTAATATCTAGAAATGCTGCAACTACAGAATTATTTACAGAAAAAGCCAACCGAATGTCCGACACGACTACGCTGATATTATCAAGTGTGCTTCTAAATCCAAACTGACCAGAAGATAAAAGACCTTTGTTTTCAACAAACCACTCTAAGCGATTTTTACCAGGTGCTCAGCAAGTTTAGCCAAAACTGATGACAGAGCTATAGGACGAAACGAGGCAGCATCTGAAGGAGGTTTCTTGGGTTTTAAAACTGGGATGATGGACTGTGACCTCCAAGAACAAGGTATGTCTCCAGTCATCATTATTGTATTAACAATGTCCAGAAAATAACCAAGAGTGGAATCACTACAGTTAACTAAGAAGGAGTAAGGTATTCCATCATCACCAGGCGATGAATCTTTGACACACGATAAAATACCCTTCATTTCCGATAGGGAAAATGGAGAATTGAGGTCAGAATTTGAAATTAACTGTGGAATGGAGCAATGAATGGAAGTGAATTCTGGAACAAAGGGAGGGGCCAGCCTATCCAAAAACTGGTTACCCAAAGCAGGAGCCATAGGACAATAAGGAGAGAGAGTGACACCAATTCTGAATCTTCGTATATTGCGCCATACAACTGACGGTGATATTTCAGGGTTTATTGAAGCACAAAAGCTTCTCCACCCTTCAAACTTTTTATTCTTTAAAAGCTTTCGGGTGTTGTTAGCAATTTCAGTAAATATATCGAAGTTTTCTGATGTCATCACTGAACAATAATTTCTTTCGGCCTCCTTTCTGCTCTTTATAGCCTCGGTACACTCTCCATCCCACCACGGCGGGAAAGGTATTTTACGGGCGCTGTTATTTTTGACAGGAAAAACTTCGTCAGCTACCTCGATCAAAATTTTATAAAAGGCTTCAGAGCACTCTAACCCGTTATCAGAATTAACCGAAGGAAGAAAATGAATTTTCTGATTTACCTTCTGAGAAAAAATAGACCAATCCTTGGGAAGCCTATGTCTTAAACGAGGTTCGGGCTTTTTATTTACTGGACATAAAGACGGAAAATTTATTATAATAGGAAAGTGATCGCTTCCACAAGTTGATTTATGAGTGTGCCAAGACAGAAAAGAAGCTAAGTCAGGGGTACAAATGGAGAGGTCAGGCGTACTAGGGCCTTCATCAGGTCGTGTCAAACGAGTGGGAGATCCATCATTTAATAAACATAAGTTCTGTGAATCCAAAATATCTAACATCTCCTCGCCGTAATAATTGGAACTGCGACTTCCCCAGCTCTGATGCTGACAATTAAAATCTCCTAATAATAAGAATGGTTTAGGCAGAATAGACATCAATTGATTTAATTCACTATACAAAGCAACAGAAGGATTAGGAATATATACAGAAACTATACAAATATTATTTACAAGAATAGCAATGGCTTCAATGTCATCACTTAAAAATGGAAGGGAAAATGGTTGAAAAATAATGCTATTTTTGACGAGGATGGCAACACCACCATACTTGTCACATCTGTCATTTCTGAGAGAGGAATAACCTGAAACTTTTAACAAGTTTTCAGGCTTCAGCCAAGTCTCAGATAGACAAATTATATACGGCTTATACACATTTAATAAATAGATAATTTCATGTTTTTTTGGACTGATACTTCTACAATTCCACTGCAAGATCTTTCGATCCATTGTTGGAGTAGTAAGAAGATAGAGAATTTGCAATAATATCGGCAAAGTTGGACGGTAGAGGTTTAGAAGGACTGAAGTGGGAACTAAAATTGGACAATAACCTGATAAGAGAATTGATATCCTCAATGAAAGATTATGGAGGTCTATCTTCATTTTCTTTCTGAATAAGCGCAGCGCCATTGGGAAGAGAAGAACTGGTCATGTTGTAATCCCTAGCAAAGGATGCATGAGCTGCCCTATCATAACCACCTAAAACTGGCTTCGGTGGGATTCGTGGATTTGAAAAGACTGTTTTTTTATAAGATCTGGAAGGAGAAGCAACAGAAGTGATGTGTTTAGGGCGATTGTTATTGTTATTTATAGAAGATGGGGAAGAAGCAACAACATCAGCAAAAGATCATGAAACTGGTGCATGCATTTTTGAAGCTTCAGAATAAGAAATGCAGTTTTGGGCCATTATCATTTTGATCTCTTTCTGTCTTACAAATTCAGGACATGATTTGCTTGTAGCTAAGTGACCACCAGAACAAAGGCAACAAGTATAAAGATTTTCTTCAACCTCGCAAGACTCGCCACTGTGTTGATCGCCACACTTGTAACAGCGTGGCTTGGATCTGCACAGTGTTTTCGTATGACCGAAACGACAGCAATTATAACATTGTATTGTAGGGTATACATAATAGGTTGACCTGTAAAGCTGTGTAGCACATAAAGATCCGTTTTGGAAGAACTTGGCCATCAAATGTAAGAATAACCGTTTCTGAGTTATTAAAAACCAATTTGTAATTAATTGTTGTTTTGTATCTTATTCGCCTTACTTTAAGAATTTTACCACATCCAACAGGAACAGAAATGTTTTCAGCCACTTCTTCATCTGACCAACTTGCAGGGACTCCTCGCACTACACCCATTCTAGTTACATTAAATGTGGGAATAATAGCCTTCAAATTTTGCGCATTAAGACCGGGATGTTTAATAAAGTTATTGGCATCATCATGAGTAGTAAAAGCTATGGACAATCTATTCCTGCCGATTCTCTTCAGACTACCATTCACAATATTAAAAAAAAAAATTTCTTCAAAAAGTTGCCAAACTGAACTGGGTGGAGAGAAGATTGGTCAGCAGGATCAGACTGGAGCTTAAGCACGTGAACAACATATGGAGCCAGATCGGTAGGTTCATAGTTTCGAACATAAATATGCTGAGAATTATTTTGCGAAGTTGATGTAGCATCAGATGTTTGAGTTGGACCACTATTGTTCAAAATAGGAGTTTTAAAAGTATTGTCATTTTCTTCTATATCACACTTGCAGTGGGAATGACCTGCAATTCCATCCTTCTTCTTCCGCTTCTTATTACAGTGTCTGCACACTTTGTGTAAAGTTCTAATTCGTTTCTAGCTTGTTTTTGGAAACCGTCTTCGGTATCCATGGCAGATGACGTATCATTATGTTGCAAATCATTATAAGTAATATTTAGACCAACTGGCGGCACCGTGCCTCCAGGGTCAGGAGGATCGTCCCCCATATTAAAAAAGACAACTTACCGAAAGCGAAGATTTAAACAACAAACTAATATTTACACTAACTAATAGAATAATTACATACAATATAATACAAAATAGCTTAACTGATCCTTAAAATTACTCTATAAATCTCAAAAATTTTCAAGAGCAAAACCACGTAACCGAAGTTTCCCGCGCTTTTTTTCGACCTATACATACTTATGAAGCGTGGCCGGCCGCCATTGTTCTTACATTTGTTTACATTTCACTCGTGAGTACTTGAGCTGTCAAGTGAATAGCAACATTAGTGAAAAATTGTGTTTTTTGTTGAGGAGAAGTTGTTTTGTGGTTTTGTATAGTGTCAGAACATTGGATGAGAAGGTAGCAAAATGGCTTCGTGCTCTGTAAAACAGTGCAGCTACAGGGCTAACAAAAATAACAAGCAAACGACTGTGCATCAGTAAGTAACCGTTTTTTGTTGAAATACGCCTATTAAACCCAAAAATACTTCTAAAACCTTTATTACTAAGATTATATTTTATAGTTTTCACGTTTTTTACACCCTAAATTACCTTTCTGGCTAACTTTACATAATATTTTCCGTAACAAAAATTTCTATACAAATGACATTAGTGATGTACTTAATAATAATGGCTATCGAATTTATATCGATGATTCTGTATTAGTTACAGAGCATATTTGTACGAGTGATCAGTTACAATATTTTTTTATATTAAAATAGCGGTGGGACACATTAAGCTAAATAAGATAAGAAGCTGTTTTTAACTATCTATACTATCACTTTCTGTATTCGAGGTGTAAAGGGACAGTTTTGCTAAAAACTGAAATGGCGAAATCAAATCATAGCTATGATTTTATAGTTACCTACGTTTAGAGAATATATTAATTTAATTAATGTTATTCTGTATGATTATTTTACCTTAGAAATTTGTTTTTCTTTTAAACTACATTACCAAGTGAGAGGATTATTAGTATAAGTACGTATTTGGTTTGATTATGTTTTCAGGTTCCCAAAAAAAGAAGCGTTGCGACGTAAGTGGTTTGACATTATTGGGAAAGATTATTTGAAACTCATAAAGAACTCCACCTATGCTCTTTACATTTCGAGGAGTTAGCATTTAATAAAACCTTGCAAATTGTAAGTATTTCTGTGCTTTCTGTTTCTTTTTGGTAAGGAATCCATGAAATTCTTGGAAAAAAAATCTCATACTGAGGCAATTTCTAGTTGCATGGAAAAGCTAAATATATTTTTTTACGTAGCACTTGCCCTTAGAGAAGTCTACAGTGGCATTTACTCGTCAAAACTTCGTACGCACTCCTTAAAACTTGAAAGGTATACAGATGCACAGATCGATTGAACCCGGTCCGAAACCCTGTACCTTGTTCATACACAAGTAGAAAAGACAACTCTACAAAACCAGGGATACGGATCGGGCACCGGGTCACGCATCCTCACCATACACGAGGCTCAAGGTATGACGTACGAAAAGGTGGTGATCGTGCGTACTACAACAACCAGGCAGGAGCTACACGACAGTATCCCACATGCTGTAGTTGCCATATCGCGTCATACCGCCAGTTGCAAATATTATGTGGGTGATGGTAACGATGCGATAGGCAGATTCATCAAAGAAGCAGAGACGGCAGGCAGGGGAAAAGTGGTCAATTACAACCTCAAAATGGCGATCAAAAGTCGAGACACAGCCGTCATAGATGCCTTGAGGTCTGAATGCAACAGCGAAGAACCGTCACTCGTTTAAATATATATTATATATATTATATACATTATGTATTCATATATTTATTATACTTATTCATAAATTGTAAACCTCTATGGAAAGTATTGTATTATAGTTAAAAATTAAGTACTAACAAGAAAACTTAATCTAGACAAAGGCACGGACATAAAGTCTGTGGATGCTAATAATAACACAACTAAAATATATATATTTGTATTTCCACCCGTTCCTTGGGAAAAGTTGTTCAGTTTAGAAGGCGGATTCACATCCTTAAGTTTTGCTTGCTAATTTTATAAGTCACCAAAAAATACTTGCTGCCTGCAATGCTAGCTTAAATTGACACTAACACGCTCTTTAACCTCCTTACTCTGTCTGTTTTTTCGAGGAGATTGATAACCTCGACGATCACAAGTTGGTTTATTTGCAAGCTTTTGCGTATCTTTTAATAATATTGGCAACAGATTCCACTTTTATAACTAGATTTTTTCAATAGCGTGCATGAGTGTCATTTTTGTAATAAGCATTTCTTCGGGTGCTATTGAACGACACGAAATATCAGGTTCGCAAAAGTTCATATCCGAGATCTTGAATTTTAGGTTGGGTGAAACGTCATGATCCGCGTCGCTCTACGTAGAGTTTGGCCTTCGGCCTCACCATATACGCAGTTTTCCTCGGCCTGCTGCCTCGCCTCGCTCTTAGAGTGAACCTTTTATGGCGGTCATCATGGAATTGAGAGGGTGGTCGCTCTGGGCTTAGCCCTGCGCGGAGCTCAGTCTTCGGTCTCGTGTCACGATTTTGTATGGCGGCTTTTATTTTAAACAAAATATCTTTTGTATGATCATTGTACAATAAATCACATTCATATGTCACCGTAAAATTGTCAAAGCTTTAGTAAAATTATAAACTCTGGGTACTTTGTGAACTGGCCTTTTTTTCACATTGACAAATTGTAAATAAATGTAAATAAATGCTGTGATTTTGTTTATTTTTCAATTATCATAAAGTTACCGTACTCTGTACCACCTATCGATACTTTGAACAAGTATCGATATTTTGATACCCTAGCATGTGCTTACTACAGGCACGCATATTTTTGTGAAATTTCCTGTCCTTTTACTCTTTAGTCATTGGTCAACTCGGACTTGACAGTCAAAAATAATGGTTGCCACCAAATTATTTTTCTATGTCTATGTTGCTACCATAATGGCCATGCAAAACCATCACATAAATATAGTTCAACTATGACATGCACAAATGTAAGACCACAAAGCAAAAAAAAATTGCCTAAGCAAAAAAAGGTAAAATGTCTTTGGAAAAGAACACTTACTTCAAAGACGAAAATCGAACAAATCAAACTTGACAGGCAACAATGGCTGTACAGCCCACCCGACCAATGAAAAAAAAAATCTTTGTCTCAGGCTAAAAAGATATAGACCCAAAGACGACCAAAAAGTAAAAGAAAAAAGGTACTTTAACCAACGACGAAAAAAAGACGTTATTCGAGTATATCTTTAATATGATAAGTACCAGAGGAAGGAGAATTGACATCCTGTAACTCATAGACTTGGACTCTTCGAACTACACGACACTTAGTGAATCTGGGTGCAAATTTACTCGAATAATAGTCAGCGCCTGACAAACGTGAAAAGTTTCTACGCCACACAATATCACCGACATTTAAAATGAGGGGGTTACGACTTTTATTATAATAACTCGCAATCCGTAAAAACGCCAACGAAAGACTATCTGAAACCTTAGCAAAAACCTGATCAAGGGAAGAAAGCGCAGTCGCACGTTCAACGCGACTCTCAGCTAAATCAACGCCTCGAGTCTCGCCTACACGCCGTGAACTGACATCTAAATGTACTTCCCTTCCAAACATCAGAAAATTGGGGGTAAATCCAGTTGCCATATTTATACATGAGTTCAAATATAGTTTCACTTTAGGTAGTACCTTGGCCCAACAACGCTGGTCATTTTCAACTAAAATACTAAGACAAGTGACCACTGACTGGTTATAGCGTTCTACAGAGTTTGCCTGTGGGGAATAATAAGGGATATAATAAGGTGAAGGAATACCATAGGAGGCCAAAAATGAACGAAACTGGTTACTATGAAAAACTGTTGCATTATCACATAACAACGTAGGCGGAACACCATAGCACAAAAAGATATCCCTCTCAAGAATGGTTGCGATCGCTTGACTATTAACCCTTTTTAAAGGATTTAGCCAGACGTATTTAGTGAACACATCAACTATAGTTAAAATATAGCGATAACCATAATACGCCAGCGGTAGCGGACCAATAATGTCGAGAGAGATCGATTGATCGGTGCCGTAACCTCTTTAGGAAATAACATGTGGCCTCGGGGTTGAGTATTTGAGATCTTAAAAGCATTACAAGTCTCACAAGCTCTAAGCGCTTCAGAGACAATATGAAACATGTTTGGCCAATAATAAAGGGACTTTAACTTATAATAAGTTTTATTAACACCTGGGTGAAAAGAAGGTAACTCGTTATGTACCTCAGAATTTGCGTTTTGATACTGTTCTGAAAGCAACACTATCCGCCATGGGTCTTCAGACAACGGAAAATCAGAAGACATCCTACGGAGAAGTATTCCGTCATCAATAACATACCCTGGAAACATCTGAGGGTTGTTAGAAACACCATCATAAATCTTTTTATACCAAGGATCAGAAGTGTTAAGAATTCCTCCATTATAAGAAATAATGCCCACATTTATGGGGTTACGTGACAGTGCATCAGGAACAACGTTATGAATACCTTTTCTATGAATTATGTCAAAGGTATACTGAGAAATAATGGTCGCCCAGCGTGCTAGACGACCAGAAGGGTTGTCAAGAGTTAATAACCATTTTAAAGCAATATGATCGGTGATAACAGAAAAACATTAATGGTATGCGTTTTTCTTTCGTTACAAAAAAGGTACTCCAATTATCCTGAAATATAAAAGAGCCGAACCAGAAACAAGTTCGTGGAAACGACGCACAATATACGAGGATGGAATGTCAGAAGCGAACATCCGTTCTTCGATGAGCTGAAAGAAATCCTTCACGCAAGTTTGACCGTCAAAGCAAATATTCCATTTTGACAAACTAACGTCACGTGTGAAAAGCTGTTTGAGTCGCGTAGCTTCATGAGCAGAAACAGACTGTTGATTCATTCTCTGCAAAATAGGACTAGCACGATAAGGTGTCTCTCCAATATCTTGCTCGTAAGCGGCCTCTTCCGGTTCAACATCAATAATAGTGTCCTGATTCAGAAATCGATACCGATAAGTGAACAGATCGTTAACACAAGTCGTAATATCTGAAAATTCCCTAAGAGGAAAAAATAATATCTAATTAGGGAAAAAAATATCTAATAGGGGCTAAATACCTAATAGGGTGAAAAAATACCTAATAAGGGAAAAAATTCCTAATAGGGTGAAAAAGAAACGAGTTGAACGCGTTGTTTACTACGTTAAGCAACTAACTATGGGAATGGGGGAAAGGGTGAAATTTTTCTTTATTTTAATAAATAAGAACGAGTTTCATGTTAAGTAAAATTCCTTTTACATAAAATATCACATGACAAAAAAATCAATTAAAATGAGGCACGAAGTCACACCAGAACGTTGTAGGGGTTAAAAAGTCCAACATTCCCAATGGGGTAGACAAAGCTTCAGTGGGTTATAGGTTATCTGAAACAAAATAAAAAAAAAACAATTATGAAAGCGACAGCGGCACGGAACGTGCCCACCGTATAAGCAAGAAAAAAAAAGAAAAAAAATTAATCAATGCCACGGCATAGTAAATGGACAATTACTTACCTCAAATCCAGGGTTTAGGTAATTTGTTATTTACCTAATACGTAATATAAATTATTACGTATTAGGTAATTTGTTATTGTTGTTTCTATTGTTGATATCTCTTAGTGTTAGTTATTTAGGGCTAGGTTTTATTGTTGAGTCGTTTCGTTTGGGATTCCCGGCTGAGTTTATTTCTCTTGTAACTTTTAGGTATTGCTCGCGTGTTGTTCTTAGTTGGTGCTTGAAAAATAGCTTTGGATGTTGTTCCCAGTTACCCTCCTTTTAGGTTAATTAGTTCGTTGTGATGTTTTGTGACATTGCACTTTTTGTGAATTTCGTGATTTTCAATTCGAGTTAGTAAACTTTGTTGTCATCGCGTATAAGTAGTTTTAATTAATGTTTTTGTTCTACTTAGGTTAATGCGCGATTATTTGTTGTTGGTATTATTTAAGTTTCTTTATTTAATATCAATCTTTTTTTTTAACAGTGTTTAATTAAACTTAAACGTTTACTTAACTTAAACTTAACTTAAACTTAACTTAAACTTAAATTTAACTTCAACTTAAACTTAACTTAAATATAAATTTAACTTCAACTTAAACTTAACTAAAACTAAATTTATTTTTTCCATATAGGGTTGGCAAAAAAAATTTTTTTTTGGGGTATATAGGGTGTTCAAAAGTATATAGGGGGTATATAGGGTGTTTATTTTTTTTGTAGAAAGGGGGTGTTGCAGCATTTCTGCTTGCGATCTTTTTATGTTCTCTTATTCTTTCCGGTCTAGTTTTCTTTTTAATTCAATAGTTTTCAAAATATTAGAACTTGCTCCATTTTTTCATTTTGTTTGGGTCAATCGCAATCAAGTTGACATTTTGATTCGACAAGATTTTTTTGAAGTGAAACGACTGATTTCTGTGAAAATGAATGCTTAAATTGAATTATTTTTATATTAAATTCATTATAACTAACGTCGGTCAACAGAGAGATTTAGAGATATATATTTAAAAATTAAAAATTGATTTCTAATTGTGCACATCAAAAGTTTCAGTGAGTTTAACAATGACCTAAAGAAAGACTGGGTAGCAGTATTTCGCTGTGTGAACTGACTGACAGACGAATACCCAGTTTGCGTGCACCCCAAACCACCAGTTCCAGCCACAATTTCATAGCGGATTTACCAGCGGCCTCAAGAAGACCTATAGCTAAGTCCAATAGTTCCATTCCCAAAATTTTTATTTTTTTATTTTTACAAATAGCCAATTGTGTCAGCAATAGATTTATCTGACAAGTAGGTAGGGTATTTTATTCGATATCGAATTTTTATCTTCCTATTTGCTTCAGATAATATTTTTTTTTATAGTTAAGCCACGTGTTTTAATTTTATGTATGTAATTGTTACCGATCTAAATTAACCAACACTTCTTTCCTAAACAAAATATCCGTACGTTGAAAGCTGTTTTTAAAAGTTAGGCCTTCCCATCTGTTTAGTTTTGGTTTACTTCTTAAATTTAATTGTGCAATTTTTATGTTCATTTTTGGTCTGTGTCGAATTTTTGTATCCGTTTATTTATAATAAAAACCTTTTTTTCATTTTAAATCTCGTCTACTTTATTTTTTTGTGTTTCGGCGATATCACAACCGTAAATTTATCGCTGAAATACACACTGTTCACTTCAAAGTATTTATTTTATTTTCTGCTACATCATCAACTTTACATACTTCCTTGATGGTTTTATAACTAATTTCTTTATTGTCCGGTGGACATCATTTCGGTGCTACAAAAAATCTTACGCCACTGTTAGGCATAGTACCTACTTTAAAACACAACTTCTGCTAAGCCTCAGGATTTATATTTACTTCACAATTCGTTCTACAGCTGCTGGGCATTCATCTCGAGTATAATGAACTTTTAAGCTCACGTACACCTTTACAAACATTGCCTGATACAGTGATTCCCTTGGGACACAAACAAAGACAGACACAAATACTATCAACTACCTAATTCTTTCCCACTTTCACATTGCTCTGCAATATTTTATTATTTTCCCCTATTTGCTTTCTCTAAAAATGAATAACACCTACATTTAAAAATAATCCTAAACTTATTAATTTATGATTAAACATAATCCACTCCAGAACAGTAGTTTTTTTTTCTATTTATCTACAAAAAACAAATTTATGTTAGTTCGATTCAGTAGTTTCTGAAGGTTTAATTTAAACTATACCAATTTTAATTTTTCCTCTCTCTGTTAGTAACAAAGACCCTGAATAGCCTAATGAAATCGACGAAAACGCAAGACACATTATACAACACATCCAATAAAATGTTGTACTTACTATTACTTAACCTGTTTGTCAAACTTGGTTATTAGTGAATCAACCTAAATTTCATCAAAATCAGTCCTTTGAAATCATGACAAATTATTTTTCAATTAAATCTTGATAAAACTATCAATAAAACCGCTCTAGTAGTTTTGAGTTAGCCGCATACATACATACATACATACATACTGACACCGTCGGGAGATTATTTGTATTATATGCCTAAAATTTAACGTAAATATAACACTATCTTAACACTCCTCTATAACTTTTCTCTCAATACATCACGATTAAACCTTCTACTAACCCTAATAACTATTTTATTTATTTCCTCCGTTTAACGCCTAGATGAAAGCTAGCTGTGAGCTCCCACTTTCAGACCTTTCTAATCCCCTAATCCTTATCTTAAATTTTTAGGCCACCTATCGAAACTTCCTTTACCTATTAAACTACCTATTTACCTACACCTACTAACTTTACCTAACCTCTAAATCTAACCTAACCTAACTAATCACGCTTATTAACAAAGCATCCGCCTGGCTGTACCTATTCGCGTTGCTCACCTACTCCCGCACTATTAATTCTAATCCCTATCATACTAACCCTACAGTCAACCTCGCAGTCCTAAAACAAAAACCCTATGAATCTATTCTGGTTAAATTACCTAATAAATAATTTATTTTCCTAACTCTTTAAAACATCTAATCCCTAATCCTGTAGTTTTAATGCTGCAAAGAACAAAAATGTTTATTAAATATAAACATGTAATATTTTAAAAGAACAATACACACAAAATATTCTGATAAAACCAAATCAAATTACCTATCAAAACCGTGCACACACAAGCAAAATACGACAGTAAGTTCTTGGTTTAGTCTTAATGAAAATATTAGTCAATAAGTTGAAATGAAAATTTGCTAGTAATAAAAATAAATGTAACTCTTGCCATATTTAATTTCTACGTTGTGTAATTTTTAATTCAGGTAATTTATCTAGCAGTTTTTGTTGCTACAAAAACACTTTCTAGATCCTCGGTCACGCGGACCATCTGTAACGGTACCAACCCACCCCAATGATTTTATTTCATTTTCAGAGTAGTCGATTACCTTTCTTAGCTGTGATCGTCTATAAAATTGCATCAGTAAACTAGCTTAGTTATTTTCCTTTGTCATTTTGTTGACAAACTTATTTGACTTCATATATTTGTCACCATTAGAGAGAGTACTTATGTCAAGACTTTTTTATCTCTTAGATGTTAGTTCCTCGTGATAAAATATTCAAAATGTTTTCATCACAAGGTTTTGTCCATAAACAAGCGGAATACAAGATGCTGACGCCGTATTTCATGCCAGGATGAACCGACAATTGCCAGCTTTACATACCATACTTGTAGATAGACAGAGATAATGAGTTACTAATAATAAAAACAAGAAGGCGCCTAAACGCTCAATCCCGAATTCATTAAAAGTTTTTACCCGTAACCAAGTGGGATACAAGATGCAGACGCCGTATTTCATGCCAGGATGTACCGACAGTAGAAAGCCCTTACATACCCAACTTGTCTTACAGATATAGCAATATTCTTTATTTGTGGGGCCCCATTTATATATTTGCACTTTTATTATGTATTTGTAATTGTGTATTGCTGTAGTCTATGACTCAAAGTCCTAATCTTTATATGGTATGCTTAATATCGTGTTTATAGCTCAGATTATATAGTGCAGTGTTTATTGATGCAATAAATCAAAAGAGCTCGACTTTAATAATGGAATTGAAGTCGTTGTGTCTTAAACTCAATTACTTTGTTTAGAATTCCAATGAAAAATCAAGTATTTTATATTGGAATTAAATTACTATATATTAATGTTATATTTTAGAAGAATAAAAGCAATTCAAGAATGTGATCAATGAATCCAGCTTTACTTTGTCAATAAAACAACTACATCGATTAATAATTGAAAATGCTAAGATTCTGTAAATGGAGAACTAGCTTTATAAGAATGATATTGAGAGATTATAAATGAGGCTCGAGTCGTCTTGATCATGAGAGTTATGAAATTAAACCAACCAAGACCTTTTAGGAGATTTATTGGGGTAATGCAGAGGAAATCAGTACATATAAGCAAAGCTTAGGTGTTTTATAAATATTCAGAAATTGTTATGCGATCAACAATAGAAATAATTCAATAAATATGGAAAATAGCTCTTCCACCGCTACTTACTATAGTATAGAAGCCACAACAGTAGCGGTTTCTATTCTTTAGTAAACCCTTAGCCTCGGGGCAAGCCCTTGTTTCATACGGAGACAAGTCCCCCTACCAGAGCTAGAAGACACCGAGAGATTCTACTTTACTGAGACTTGATTAGGCATTATAGATTTAACTGACTTAAACAGTCGCATAACAATCTCTTGCAGAATACAGGAAGTATAGAGCGTCTTAGAACTAACACAGTTTTTCTTAGCTTTTATTGCGCCGGCCGGACACAAACACTACAAAAACACAACATAATAACAAGATTATCTTAATTCAATTCTAGACTAATATTTATATTACTATACTCGGTTACATTTTAGTTATCTAAAACAGAGAAAATGGCTGAAGGCCCACACGCGTGAGAGCAGTCTCATGGTTAAAACTTGAGTGTCCACCTCTTCCTTCTCTTCATCTTCAGCTCCTGCGCAGCCTGGAGCCGCCCACATCGTCCTCATTGGTAAAACGATTCTTCCCGCTTCAAAGTAGGTCCACGTTTCATGTCGTCATTGGTGGAGCCTTTAGGGGTAGCCTGCGACATTGCCTCTCTCTTTCTCGCAAGCTTCTTTGATCCACGCTCTTTCTTGCTCCAGGGGTTGAACACTTGTGTGTCCGCTGGCTATTATGTTCCTGGAACTAGAAAACATTTGGCGAGCATCAATACCTCTTAAAATAATAAAGATAGGAAATAATATTGTTTCTAAGTATAGAGAATAAAAACACATAAATTTATTAAATTTATGGGTCACAAATGTTCGTTTCCTGGGGTGTTAAGTATTTCAAAGATTTACGCATTGCTTCTCAGCTTACACTTTTAAAATTGGTTGTAAAGGATAGTAAATAATTTTCCACGTTAAAAACGTATGAGTCACCGACTTCAATCCCAACAACAGTTCGCACAAAGTAGATATCTAGTTTTTTGCGGACTACAATGCCTATTAGCAAATAACTACAAACAGAAATGTCATTCATTTATTTAGATGATGTTCTAGTTTGTAGTATATTTTGTTTTTGTTGATTTTTTTTAAAAAGCGCTGAATCAGTTTCGATAAAATTTATATGGGACCTCTTCAGGAGTATACTCTTTCGAACAAATAAAGAATTTTGAAAATCGGACAACAGTTGCCGGAGTAATCGCGTAACAAATATACAAAAAAAAACATACAGTCGAATTGAGAACCTCCTCCTTTTTTGAAGTCGGTTGAAAATGTGTTCCTTTGAATTTGGCTGGTGCGGCTTTCTAATTTATAACATTCAATTTGATGTGTAGGTTGTACCGTCACAGTAGCACCTCCTCATTTAATTGCAATCTGAAATAAAAATTAATACTGATTCATGAACATATTCCTAAAATAATTCTTTATTCAAATTTACAATAAGTAATCAAAATACATTATATTATTCAGTCAAATAAATCAAAAGATCTACAAAAAAGAGATCACTGAAACCATAATTATGAAATGTCTTAAATTTCATTTTATAAGTAATATTATTGTTATTACAAATTAGATGCCTTAAAGTCTGAGTGTCATGTTATCTGATTAATAACTAATTAACAGGATAATTTGAGGCAAGGGATTTACTACAAAGTTATATATTTATTGAAACTTACAATATTGGCGGTGATGAAATATTTACAGGAAGATCCTCTGTTATCACTTCCTCCACCACAATGTTATCCTGTAAAAAAAGTAAATAAATAGGTATATCTGATTAAATGTGCAGTGTACAATATGACAAACATTGATAAAGTGTGACCAATTAGAACCATATGGTGGGGTGATGTATTGAAACAGATTTGCATTGTGCCTAAACTTAGACGTTTAGAACTAAAATAACATACGACCAATTCAAACAAAAAGGCTTTTTGGGGTAATTGACCAGTTAGGAACTTATTCAGTGTGATTTGCTGATACCCGAATCACATGTTGTAGTTATTTACATATTTTGTTACTTCACTAATGGGTGTTGTAATAACTATTTTCAATAATGCATGCATAATTTTATAATAATAAAAAAAAAGTAAACACCATACTCAAATCCAATATACTACTCTCTCTGTTTTTTGATTATACTATGGCACTCCTTTGTGTCATGGATCCCTAAGCACACATACACAAAGACAGTCAAGAACACCCATGACCTGGCAGCACACAAATATTTGCCTTAACCAGGAATCTAACCTAGGCCCAATCGATCAAGAAACTGTAATTTTTACCACTCGACTAAACGTGCTGACAAATATACTAAAGGTCTACAAAGATATTTTGGCCCGCGGTTTCCATGGTGACGCCTTTATTTCCAATACAAGTTCTACTAGCTACAACTGTCACCTGTCGGCCACAAGATCTTTGTAGACCTATATGTGATTATACTTACATCATCCGTGGCAAATTGATCTTGCCGGACATTAGGTAGTGGGCCCACGTCTGTGCCAATAATGCTGGCGACCATCTCCTCTATTCTAGTTAATTGAGGAGCATTACTGGGCCCACCACCAGTCGCTTGCTGATTTGCCCTTATGTTAGTTAATTTAGCCTTAACTTTGCATTTCTGATCATTCCAGACCTGAAAAAAAAAATTTCATTTAAATATTTGGTGACACTGTCGCAAAAGGTACAACAATACAAGTGAGCTGCTCTTTTAGCGACACGCCGATCAAATATTTTCAAACCATCTCTAAATTTAAGTAATACTACCCAAATACAACTTACTTTAGCCCCTTCCCGCGGTGTTCTGGATGGGCCTTCGCTGTTAAGGGTCAATGCGATCTCGCGCCACATCCGATTCGCATTAGCGCGACCCTCCTTGGATCTCACTCGTCCAAGAGCGAGACCGCGGTGGCGCTGCAAGTATTCTAATAGCAGCTCCATTTGCGGCGTTCTTCCATTTTTTCCTGGAAGTTATAATTAATCACCACTAGTTTTAAATTGAATTAAATAAAAGAAAACATTGAAATGGACACAATACTCACTTCACAAACACATGAGCAACCCTGGAATTTCGTCCTTTAAGTGCCCACAAAACACCCCACTTCATAATCTTTCTTTGAAGCGCTTGAAAATAAAGTTTTTATAGCGTAAAACCGTGACAAAAACTATTTCTAAACACGCAAAACTTGACTGTATTTGACATAAAAGGTTTTTTAAGGAGTTTATGGCCTTCCTCCGAGACCTTTGGACCAAAAATTTTAAATCGATTATAATAGTAGCGGTTCATCACTAAAAATGTGTTCCAGCTTTGGCGCAGTTTCGTTTCATGTTTGAATGTTAGCGCAATACCAAACTTCACGTAATTGAACTGCAGTTGGACCGCAAATGAACCGTGATCGGAACTGGATCACAATTGTATTGGAATTGAACTGCAGAGCTTTTTTTAGCGCGATTGGCCTCCAGGTAGGTGTATACAATATTACATGTTTATGAGTTAAACGATTAAATTCGTATTGTACAGTTAAGACCCATTGCATATGAGCAACGGGAGGTTTCTTTGTTTTAAATAGTATTCCCGGGAGGTAGTCATATACACTGAAAAGTACGTCAAGCTTAACTCTTTAGACTGGCCCTGTATTGTACGGCGCGCAGTCAAGTCAAAGTCAAAGTCAAAAGTGTTTATTTTATTGAACATATAAAATGATACTTGAACACGTCAATATTATGAATTACATTAGCATTTTTGACTTTGCGCCTATTCGCAAAGGTGCAGTCTTCCTCAGGAGAATAGGCAAGAAACTCCGAGGGCCGCTCTTTTTAAGTCAATCATATAAATTTTCTTACTTTTAATTTTAATTGACTTAATATCTGAATAACTCTGGAGCTGAGCAATTTATTCCCATGGTTGCTTGTCTAACAGATAATCCGAAATTCTATAATAGCCCTTTTTACAAAGTTTTTGTTTAATTATCGTCTTAAATTTTTCTAAAGGTAGGTTTTGAATACACATGGGAATCTTATTGTAGAAGCGTATACATTGACCCATAAAAGAGTTTGTTACTTTGTAGAGACGGCTGTCTAGTATATATCCAAGTTGTGTTTGCTTCTAGTGTTTACATTGTGCCTATCACAATTTTTCTTGAACAATTGTTCATTTTTCTTTACATATAAAAGATTATTAAATATATACTGGGACGCAAATGTCAAAATATCTATTTCCTTAAATCTATTTCTAAGAGACATTCTAGGTCTCATTTGATAAATCGCGCGAACAGCCCTTTTCTGCAGGACAAATATCTTATTAATGTCTGCAGCATTACCCCACAGCAAAATGCCATATGACATTAGGCTGTGGAAGTAACTGAAATATACAGTTCTCGCGGTTTCTACGTCCGATAATTGACGGATTTTTTAACCGCGTAAGCTGCTGAACTGAGTCTGTTCGCTAACTTATCAATATGAGGACCCCATTGAAGCTTTGCGTCAATAGTGATACCTAAGAATACAGTAGATTCTACAACTTCCAGTTTTTCATTTTTAACCTGTACATTGATATTAAACTGTTTAACGTTAGGCCAGGTAAATTTAACACATTTGGTTTTTTTCTCATTCAAAAGTAGGTTATTTGCAGTGAACCATTCAACTACCTTTGAGATCGCAATATTCACGTCGTCATAATTAGTGTCATATCTTTTCACTTTAAATAAAAGTGATGTGTCATCTGCAAATAATACGATCTCATGGGCCTCTTTAACAAGAAAAGGCAAATCATTAATGTACAGGAGAAACAAGAATGGTCCTAAAATTGAACCCTGCGGGACGCCCATACAGACTGTGGACCCAGGTGATCTAGTGCGGTTAACCTCAAGCTTCTGGATCCTATTACACAAATAAGATTCGACAAGCCTAAGTGCATTTCCTCTTATGCCATAGTGATGTAATTTTCTGATAAGAGTCTCATAGTGAACACAGTCAAAAGCCTTGGACAAATCACAGAAGACTCCAAGAGGATCATGTGAATCCTCCCAGGCCTCAAAAATGTGACGAATAAGCTCAACACCGGCATCGGTTGTTGAACGACCCCGTGTGAATCCAAATTGATTAATATTCATAAGTTTATTAGCATAGAAGTGAGTAGTTATTTGACTAAGGATAATTTTTTCAAAAATTTTGCTAAGTACTGGAAGTATTGAAATAGGTCTAAAGTTGGTGGGGTCAGATGTACTACCAGCTTTAAACTGAGGAATTACTTTACTATGTTTCATCAAATCAGGAAACACACCACCATCGACACAACTATTGAAAATAAACACTAAATGTGGAGCAATACAATCTATTATACAATTTATTACTTTTACTGAAAGACCATCAAAGTCCGCAGTCTTTTTCATGGTATAAATAAGAGCTCAGCTTAAACTGGTAGTGATAAGCGTGACTTGCTATTGACTGTACCGAGTTGGTCAAAATGAATAGTTGCTTACGAAATAAACAATAATTTTAGTGAGTATATCATTTAGCGATTGGTCATTTCACGTATTTACGTAATGTACGTTTAACACTACTAGGTATACTACTTTCGTAACGTATTTGGTATTTATTTTTGTTCAATCGATACCTAAAACTCTTTAGCGGAAGGCTAGTGTATGAATTGGGTAGGTACCTACAGACTTTTTCTTATTGATATAAGGTTAGGTTATTAATCGATATGATTTAGTTACATCGAATATACCAGACTATAATGGTACCTATACGACCTACAAGTACCGTTTTGACTGTTCATTACACTTAAGTAAGTATTACGTACGTTTTGAAACTGGACTAATGAATTTATTTGTTTTCTACCCTTAACACTCCTTATTTACACTAAAAATACCTATACTGACACTAAAAATCCGTTGAATCATACCTAACACTTAAAAAGATAAATACGAAGTATAATAATGTCAAATACGTCACGTAGTACGTATACACCACCTCTTAATGATGAATTCCGCAAGAGGGAAAGGAGCAAAACACCCGTACAACAAAATAAAAAACGTCGACACCGTTCAGTATCTCCTCGGGGACGATCGAAGTCCAGGTGTAAATCTAAAGATAGAAGAATGATGCGTAAATATCGGCGTAATCGCTCACGTACTTTACAGCGTGGTAAACGGCGAATAGGAAGAAGTCGGTCTCGTTCTGATAAAATCCGGCATTACCGCAAAATATATAGTACTAGTACCTCCGAGCTTAAAGAATCAGTCCATGAAAACTTGGCTGAAGAAAGTAAACGAAACCGCTGAAATATATGGATGGAGTGATAAACAGACCATATACCATGCATTACCAAAATCATCTGGCCTGGCTCGTAAATGGTACGAGGGCTTACCATCTGTGAGACTCTCATGGAAAAAATGGCAGCGAAAGCTATTAAAGAGTTTTCCCGACGACCGTAATTATGCCGATCGATTGTATGAAATGCTTCAAAGAAAAAGTCTTAGGGCGGAATCTCTGGTGGAATACTTCTACGATAAAGCGAAGTTAGTAAGCCATTGCAATATCAGAGGCAAACAAGCAGTAGACTGTATCATACATGGCATATTTGATCAGAATATCAAACTTAATGCTCAAGGAGCTAACTTTAGAACAACAAATCAATTATTAAAATACTTACGCAACATCTCCGTAAGAAACCCTAACAAAGACGTAAAGAAGCCGAATTCTATCAATAAGACGCACCCAGATAATTCTAAAAATAACGACTCAAGTTACAATAATGGCAAAACTCGAAACGCTCCAGTACGCACGTGTTATAATTGCTCTGAAGTTGGCCATATAGCACCTAAATGCCGTAAAGAACCTCAAAAATGCACTAAATGTGGCCGCCTTGATCGCCTTTCTGATTATTGCAAACGAGACCAAAACACACAAAGTGCACAAATACCTCTTACCAATGACATTGCGAAGGGATCAGTCAATACGATACAACGCATCACAGCTCAGAATGAAGTCGGAAAAATATATAATAAGATTATCAGAGTGACCAACAAGCAAAAAACCGCTTTCATTGATTTCGGAAGCCAATGTACGATTATCAAAAAATCCGTGGTTGAAGAATTAGGTATTACCATGAAAAGCGCCGATTTGCCACTTATAAAGGGGTTTGCCTTTGGATCCACGCAGCCTCTAGGGAAGATTACAATTGAAATTAGTCTCGATTTTATACAAGCAGAAATTGAAGCTTATGTTGTTCCAGATGAGTTCTTAAATACGGACCTACTTATAGGTCAAAATGTAACCGAAATTGACGAGATTTTCGTACACAAGACCAATTCTAGTTTAATTCTTTATACCAACCGGAATGAGCTGAAGAAAATATACCTGCACAATATAGAAGATGTTGCAGTAAAGAACATGCAACTTTTACAAGTTCGATGTGACGTTGATTGTACTGGCTATATATATGTACCTAGCAGCACGTCTTTCAAAAGCGGTGAAGAAATCGTGATATTACCCGGCGCTTATTACATCGAGAAGGGTACTGGACATATAACAGTCGTAGCTTTTGGAGACCAAACGGTTACAATAAAAAAGGACAAACTGTTAGCACGAGCAAAAGCTTTACCAATAATAACTGGCTCGATACCTGACGGACCACTCATCCAATTTGAGGTAAATAAAATGACTTTGAGTAACGAGAACTTAACATCTAACACCGAACCTATTGACATGGATATGTTACATACAGGACCTGATATGACTGACGGACAAAAGCAAAAATTACTTGACTTACTGAACGAATTTAGAGACTGTTATGCGATATGAGTGAGTTAGGCATGACAAACATTTCAGAAATGCATATACAACTAAGCGATGACAGTCCGATTTCGTATAAGCCATATCGGCTTCCATACAGTGAAAGATTGTTTGTGAGAGATATAATTAAAGAACTTTTGGATAATAAGATAATTCAGGAATCAGATTCCTCTTATGTGAGCCCTATAGTGTTAGTCAAAAAGAAGAGCAGTGAATACCGTCTCTGTGTTGACTATAGGGCTCTAAATAAGAAAACAATAAAGAACTCTTATCCTATGCCCGTTATCGACGATCAACTGGATCGTCTCAGCGGATAAGTTTATTTCACGAGCTTAGATCTAAAGTCGGGGTACTATCAAATTCCTATGGCCGATGACTCCAAACATCTGACTGCCTTTGTAACGCCTGATGGGCATTACCGATACACACGTATGCCGTTCGGATTGGTAAATGCCCCAGCCATGTTCCAACATATGATTAATAAGGCTCTTGGACAAGACAGATATGATCTGGTGATTCCGTATATGGATGACCTTCTGTCCCCGGCAACGAGCATAGAAGAAGGTTTACAGAATTTGCGTAAGATTTTCACATCTCTACGTAATGCGGGATTGTCGCTGAATATCACTAAATGTCATTTCTTTCAAAAAAGACTTAATTATTTAGGATATGAGGTCTCCAGTGATGGATTACGGCCCGGTAGTAAGAAGATAGAGGCGGTTGCCTCATTTCCCACCCCTGCGAACGTGCACCAAGTTCGACAATTTGTAGGGTTAGCAAGCTTCTTTCGTAGATTTATCTCCGGTTTCGCGACTATAGCTAAACCCCTCACCATGTTGAAAAAATCTAATATACCATGGAGTTGGGGAAGAACGCAAGAAGAAGCTTTTAAGACTATTAAAACTAAACTGACTGAAAGACCTATATTGGCACTATAGAATCCGACATACTTGACTAATGTACTTCAGTCGCTGAATATCACTAACTCGCGACGCAAGTAAACTTGGTGTTGGCGGTATGCTACTCCAAAGGCCCGATGAGAAGTCACCAATGAAACCAGTAGCATACTTCAGCAAACAAACGACAAAAGAAGAGGAGTATCTGCATTCATACGAGTTAGAAATGCTCGCTGTCGTTCTTTCACTAAAAAGGTTTCGCAATTACTTAATAGGGATCCCGTTTAAAGTATACACCGACTGCAATGCGCTTAGGACTACTCTCACAAAAAGAGATTTAGTGCCTCGTATTGCCAGGTGGTGGCTGTTGATACAAGAGTATAATTTTAACATCGAATATAGACCTGGAGATAACATGCGGCACGTAGATGCCCTAAGTCGGAATCCAGTTAAAAATACAGAGCAAAGTGACACAGACAACACACGTGCGTTTGAAATAATGAACATTACAACCACCGAATGGTTACAATCTATACAGATGTCGGACCCAAAATTAAAATTAGTTAAATCTATTTTAAATAGTGATAGTAAGGAGATAAAATCTATAGAAAAGTGGATGATAAACTTAAGTGGGTTGTACCAAATAGTGCTCGATGGCGAGTATGTCAACTGTGCCATGATGAGGCTGGACATTTTGCTCTGGATAAAACACTGGACAAAATGAGACAGGACTACTGGTTCCCAAAAATGAGTCGCTTTGTGCGTATATATATGTCCGCATGCCATTACTGTGCCTATAACAAGGCTCCTACGACCAAACGTAGCGGTTTTTTGCACCCCATACCAAAAGGGAACACACCTTTTCATACCTTACATATGGACCATCTGGGGCCATTCGTACGGTGCAAAACTGGGAACTCTTATATACTAGGTGTAATAGACGGGTTTAGTAAATTCATTTTTATTCGTGCTGTTAAAAATCTAAAAAGTAAAACAACCGTCAAAATTTTGACCGATATATTTTCTATAATAGGTAGTCCAAAAGTCATAATATCCGATAGATGTACAAGCTTTACATCATCGGTATTCACAAAATTTGTTAAGTCCATTGGCGCAAAGCATATTTTGAATGCGCAAACGGACAGATTGAACGTTACAATCGCTCTATACTGGGATCGTTGGCAGCTTCAAATCACGGTTTAGATGAACGTAGTTGGGATGAACACATTAGCAAAGTTCAGTGGAGCTTAAACAACACTCGAAATAAGGGTACTGGTGCTAGTCCTTCAGAAATTGTTTTTGGTCGTAGAGCTACTAATCCCATCGAAGGGCCCTTGGCAAATGCTGTACAGGATATACAGCATCCTGTATAAGCAAAATACTGATTTTCATCTGGCTACGGACATTGAAAATTTAGACGCCGCTAGAGAAACTTTCCGTGATTTGGCCATTCATAATACGGATAAAAATCAACAAGCCATGAAAAGTTACTATGATAGTAAAAGAGCTCCTACCAAATTATTTTCGTTAGGGGACCTCATGATGATACCAAATTATCATACGCCAGCTAATGGGAAGAGTAAGAAGTTGATATCAAAGTATAAGTAAGTGCAGTTCTCAGTAATGATCGTTATGAGATCTCTAGCATAGATGAACGTTCTAAGCGTAAGTATAAAAGTGTTGATGCATTGAAGAAGCTGATGCATTGAAGAAGTGGATAACATTTGTTTCGTCAGGCAAAAGTGACCAAGAGGAAAATACCAACACCGATAATAACGACTCAAGTGATGACAGTATCCAGACGTCCAATTAGGTATACTATTATGTTATGTATTTATAATTCCCTACTAATTAACCTACATTCCTATCCGTATTTTATGTGACTTTGAAAGTGTGTCCGTTCCTAGTCCCATTAGCAAATGTTTCAGGCCAGCGACTATCAACTTTGAAACTGATGTGCCTGTCACTGGGTTGCTGATTTTGTAGTATAAAACGGAATGGGAATTAAAATGTTTAAGTTTGAAACTCTGGGTCGATTATCTTAGTGAAATATCCTGCTCTGATGCAGTGATCACTGTAAGACGTAATTATTAGTGAAATAGGCTGCTGTAATGCAGTGATCACAGCGTAGTATGTTGTATTGTATTTCTTAGTGAGATATACTACTTGATGTAGTGATCATAATTATGTGGTAACACTTAGTGAAATATGCTGCCTGATGCAGTGATCACAATATATTTTTATAGATTAACGAAATATGCTGCTGATGCAGTGATCACATATATATAGATTAATGAAATGTGCTGCATGATGCAGTGATCACAAATATTTGTAAATCGAGGAAATATGTTGCTTGACTGTAGTAATCATAATTATTGTGAAACTTTTAGTTATGACTGTATTTGATTCAATTAACTAGCTACTACAAAATCTAAAATATAATACAATGAAAATATGTATAATTATTCTGAACAGATAATCTTTATTTGATCAATATAGGAATTATTTTAAACAGAAATCTTTACGTCATGCTCATTAAATAATCTAGGAAATAAATACAGTTTGTTAAATCGAAACAATAAATATACTTAATAGTGTAACAATTGACTACACTTAATATAATATACTTACCCATATATTTTATTTTACAGATCTCCCAGAACTAAAGGAAGAAAAATCAATTGACACGATCCGAAGACAATTTTCAAAGAAGATGGTTACCGATGGTTCATGAAACATTTATTTTGATTACAAGTCTAATAAATAAAAGTGTAAACATAAATCAATGAATAACTAGAATACTGGACTGATCTGACACTTATTTTGTTATTGAGATTATTGTTGTGTTTTTATATGTATTTGTTATTATTATTATTTTTATTCTAATTGTTTAATAATTATCACTCGAATGGCCGAGGTCGGAATAGGGACATTCCGGAAGCAGGATGACCGTCTATTAGCATTTAACGTATTTAGTTGGGTCGATTTAATCAAATAAGTATGGCAACCCGTTTTAGGCGATTTTTTATGATTAAAAGTGGCAACACCAACGGACATTCGAGTGTCATTCGCCGCAAGGAACGTTATGAGAAACTATTTTGTAATTTTAAATTACCAATATTACAGAATTTCAGTCTAAAAAGGTATATTTCATTGAATTAGTTTATATACTGATAGCACACATGGATATTTATTGTTTATTAATTAGTATTAACAGATATAAGCAATATAAATAATCATGTTTTTGTCAAGTAAATTAGATTTAACAACACATGAAGAGTGTTTTGAACTCTTCTCGTCATCGCCATCAGCAGGAATAATTTATGTAGACCGCTGAATCGCTGCAAAAAAGATTAAAAATTTAATAATGCGTTACTTTTTTTTTCACCTTACACAATTTTTCTAATATATTTAGTAACCTCAATGTGTCCTTTTAAACGGTGTTCATGACCTTATGTTGACTTTAAATTAGTAAGCGAAAATTACAGTATGTGACTCAGCATACTAAACTGAACAGCTTTTCCTAAGAGACGTCGGTCATAACTAAAAAATATAACCTCTCCATACAAATTGAGATATCAGCCTTAGTATGCGAAGTCGAACATTTTTTGAGAATTTTATATAGGTTCCTTGGGTGAACAACTCCCAAAAGTTTCGCAAACTAATTGAAAGTCATCCCATATAATGTCGAGATTAGGGATATGTGGTTTAATCTATTTAAGAGTGGATTAAGTAAATAAATATTAAATAAATAATTTAAATGGTTATAAAACTGAATGCAAATATAAGATGAAGTTGTGAAACAATCACCTGTCGATCACATAGTGCAAACGATTTTCGACCTCAGTAACATTTTAGATTTGTTTTAGTTTTCCAATATTTAAAAAAAAAAAGTGAATATGTGCATGACAAATAGGTAAATTATAAAGTCGAAAATATTGTATTGTAGCTATTTCACTTTTTGATCGATAGGTGATTTACGCTATTGCAAAGGATTTTTGACTTTATTTACTTTTTCAGATTACCTACATTGTTTTCAGAAACAAATCTAAAAGTTAAATAAGGTTGAAAATCGTTTTGCACTGGCTACTTCACCTAAGATCGATAGGTGATTGTTTCACAACGATTTAAACAGTGTTTGACCTATACTTGATAACAGAACCGTTTTTCCCCCGAAGGGTAAAAAACGGATATTTAGGTTTCTGCCGTAGCTTGAACCACATTTGAGATTACTACCCTGTAACTCAGCCCATTTCATTAATTTTTCATGTTTACTAGCGCCACCTACGACTGTCAAGTGGCACTAACGACCGCTCGGTGTCAGCGCCATGCTGTTCTTTTATCAGTACACGATATAGAAGCCGGCAAGGCCTTCGGTGTGGTTCAAGCTACGGCAGAAACCTAAATATCAGTTTTTTACCCTTCGGGGGAAAAACGGTTCTATTTAGGTGTTCGTGCCTTCGCTTGAACCACATTTGAGTCGTGTTTAATCTCTGCCGGCGCTGTACCGGGCGTACTGTGACACGGGGATATCGGACACTTAAATGAAATAGCAGGAATTATAAACAAATTGTATTAAATTAAATACAAGAAAGTTAACAAAAACGCTACAAGATTTCTTCTTACAATTTATAAGTTGCTTTGATTTGCTTATAACCTAATCAGTTCAACAACAAAAAAAAGTAAACAATATTTAGTATTCATTGCATAACCCTTGCAATATTTTAATCAATAGGACTGAAACAATCAGCTGGATTATTACAATTAAGTTGCCTTACAGTGGCTTGTGATGATTGGACTTCCCTGAAATAATGGTTGAAGACCGTATTCCTGGACCTCCAGTTTCCTCTTTTTAGAACTTCATCAATGTCCATATTTTTATGGATCCAATTATTAGTAGCTACGCCTGCTCTGATACTACCCGCAGAGGACTTGATGTTTGCTTCTTTAAATAGGGTTTTAATCCACCCTGCAATGACAGTTCGTGATGCATCTTTCACTTGTCCTCTGGTAGTGATGAAAAGACTATCTAACCCTTTCGATTGACGACGCGTTTGTGATAAAGTAATGACACGTTTAATCCAGTAGATCAGGTCAAGTTTAACTACTGAATTGGGTTTGATGCGCCAACTTGATTGTCTGTATGGGACGTTATCTGTCTTAGAGCCAAATTTTGGCCAAAAGATGACCTCTTCGTCTTTTTCTTCAAAAAGACTTTATGCTTAACAGTGTGAGGTCATGAACTCTTCTGCCTGATGCAAGCAAGAGTAAGACGGAAGCATGTCGAGATACTGCAAATAGGCTCTCGTTGTTAAGGTTGTAGGATTCAAGGAACTGTAGTAATTCATCAACATCCCAAGACCAAACTTTTTTATTAGTTGGGTTCTTAGAAAAAATTCCCTTTAATGTGTGAGTAATGATTGGATCCGAACTCAAAGATGAATGATTTTGCAGATTTGTAAATGTTGCAACGACGGATTTATGTAACATTATAGTTCTGGGTGCTAATTTTAGAGCTTCATGTAAATAGCACAGGAAGCGGGCTAAGTCCGTTGGTTGTGGGTTATCAACCTGTACTTTGTTGTCTGATGCCCACTTACACCACTTCCCCCAAGCTGGATGGTAAGTTTTTAAAGTGGACTTCCTCCAAGAGTTTTGCAACAGTTCTACTTCAGAGCTACTCCAGTTATTAATTTCTTTGGCCCAACCTTTATTTTCCAGACCTGCAAATCTAGGTGTTCTGCATCCGGAGGCGGCTGGCTTGTCTGCAGGTTTATAAGGTTGTACGAGAGCTCCGGGATTCTCTATAGGTGTCAAACAGCTAATCTCTTTATCTCTGGCATCCAATGTGCTCTGTGCAAGTAAGGGACCACTAAGAGGTAAGTCCCTGTTGACATCTTTAAATGATGGAAAACTCTCGGGATGAGAGCTGGTAGCGGAAATATCCACCCCAGATTGTAATGCCACGATTTGCTGAAGGCGTCCGTATATTGACTTCTTTTGTCGGACGCATCTTCGCTTACATGTTGTGGCACTACTGCTGAACGGTTTGACGCAAAAAAATCGATTTCTGGCAGCCCAAAGCGATGAAATATTTCTTTTGTGATCTGAGGTATCAAGTGCCATTCTGGTAGCTTTTTCGTTCTAGATAAGCTGTCCGCAAGCCCGTTGTATGGGCCGGGGATGTAACGTGCAACGAAGTTGCAGTTGTACTTCTCGCTCAACAGAAGGATATCGGTTGCTGTGCCCAAGAGTCTCTTTGACTTTGTCCCTCCTTGCTTTGTAATGTACGCTACTGCAGTTCGGTTGTCTGTCTGCCACACAACTGTCTTGTCTTGTAATTTGGGACCTAGGCACTTCAGGGTTTCGTATACTGCCCACAGTTCTTTTTGGTTGCAGTGCCATCGAGATTGAGCCCTGGTCCAATGTCCCTGTGTCCGCTGCATCTGTAGTTATGAATAAGCTTGGATTGGGGTGATGGATAGCAGTCCATCTGTGCGTATTTTTCATCCACCATTCGAGCTCTGCCAAAGTTGTTTTTGAAATTGGAAAACGTTTGTGTGGCTGTAGTCTTGGCAGATGGTTTGATTCTATTTGCAACTGTCGGCAATGTAGTCTGCCTAACGGCGTTACAAATGTCATAAAGTTTATTTTCCCAGAATCACCTCCGCGTCGTGCCAACTCCATTGCTTTTTGTTTAAAAAGGTATGAGTTAGCTTTAATATCTGTTTACCATATTCCTCAGCTCTGCCATCTATTCTAAAACTAGCGACATTGATAAGGATATTACCTGCTTCACTGGGATATTATTGGAAGCTAGAGATGCGTCCATACCTAAGTCTAAAGTGATTCATCAACTTCCACCACTGCTTCGAAATTTGCGAAGGGCTATCAAAACCAAAAATTACCTTCGCCGACTGGATCAACGTCAAACCAATGTGGTTATTTGCAAACAAATTCGAAGTGAAATTAACTCACTACAGAAAATCATAAATAAGGGTATTCGGGACTTCAATGATAAAATATGGGCCAACAAACTAGCTAAAGTTGACAAACCCTCTGCCGACCTCTGGAAAGTTGTTAAATCTCTTCGCCCCAAAAATCGGCTTCTGACATCATCGTGTGAAGATCAGTGCGAGGTATTGGCTAACGCTTTTAAAGGCAACACCCTCCTTACGCAGTCTTGGCGTAGCGATAATGATACGGAGTGCCAGGTGGACTCATTTTTATCAAGTCTTGAGAATTCTGCATCTTTCTCTTCCATTAAAATTATTCGGTCCTGGGTCATTAAAAAGCATATATCTCGGCTTAAAACAAATAGGGTCCCAGAATTTGATGGTGTAGCGAATATATTGTTAAAAAATATCTCCCAGAAAGCCATCGTTCTTCTGACCAAACTATTTAATGGTTGTTTAAGTTTATCATATTTCCCTACCTCATGGAAAATCGTTAAGGTCATACCGGTACTTAAGCCAGATAAAGACACTACAATCTCCACTAGCTATCGCCCCATTAGCCTATTGTCTTCATTGAGTAAAATCTTCGAGTCTATCATATACTCCCACTTATTATCAAGCACTAGTAAGCTGCTAAAAAATGAACAGTTTGGATTTCGTCAATATCATTCCACAGCACATCAGCTTGCCAGGGTCGCCGAGCATGCTTCTTACCATCTCAACTTTCACCAATCCACGGGCATGTTCTTACTAGATCTTGAGAAAGCGTTCGACACCGTCTGGCATGCTGGCCTGCTGCATAAGCTGTTACTTAATCATGTGGCAGTTGGGCTCGTTAAGCTTATAAAGTCTTATTTAACTGATAGGAGACTTATAGTAGAATTTAATAGCGTTAAATCCGCGCCTCAGAACCTGGGTGCCGGGGTCCGTCAAGGGTCGATATTGGGGCCTTATCTATTCTTAGTATTTGTAAACGACATTCCTGTACAAAATCGCACAAACCTTGCTTGTTTTGCCGATGATACAGCATCATACACATCGTCTAAGGATATTGATTTAATTATAGGCAGACTACAGATGTCACTTACACTACTGCATGAATACTTCACTAAGTGGAAGCTTCAGCTTAATGAAATGAAAACTGAAGCAATTTTCTTTACTCGTAAGCGTAAACCCCCCGACAGGTGCCTGAAAATTGGAGGTCATCCTATTGCCTGGTCTAAGTCCGTGAAATACCTTGGAGTCACTTTAGATACGAGGCTTAACTGGTCGAAGCACGTTGAATTAACCGATCAAAAGGTATTAAAGCCCTAGGTGCTCTTGGGCTCGTTTTAAACCGACATAGCAACTCAAGCCCCAAAACTAAATTAGCTATTTACACAACACTAGTTAGACCATGTTTAACATAAGCAGCTCCAGTATGGAGTAGCACATGTGATAGCAATTACAAACTAATACAAGTTGTGCAGAATAAAGCCATAAAAGTATCATTTAATCTGCCCTGGCGCACTAATCTCCTGAAGCTACATTCATCGATAGCTTATCCTACTCTAAAGGAACATATACAAATGTTGACTAGAAACTTTTACTCAAAAAACCCACGGCACAGTAATTCCCTTATATCATCAGTAGGAAACACACGTTATTGTAATCTGCCTTATGTCGACAGCTACAAAATGTATCGATTACCGCATCACTTGATGTTGGATAAACCCTAGTGCGTGCGACGTCACCCATTGTCTCGCGAAACCGGCACCGGTCCGTTCACTGGCTCGATGCAAAACTGTTTATGTGTTCCACTTCTACCTTCTTTTTATACTAATTTATTTAAATTATATCCGTTATCTGTGAACAAGTACTCCTGTTGTTATTGTAACTATTCTACTGATGTAGGTAATTTTAGTATAAAGTGTTTTCTAAAAATGCGCTACTGTGACTAAAGTACATATAATATAAACTTATGGAGAATGTTTAACTTCATTATGTAAGTATTCACATGTTGTTAAAATAGATTAGTTTGCAATGTAAACGTTTTTCAGAGGCGAATTTAGCCTATAAAACAAAACTTAGCCATTAAAATGTGTAACCTTAGTTTTATAGCCTAATATTACTATTGTTATGACTCATTATTATAAAATAAAGATATTTTAAAACAAAAACAAAACCTTTGTGTCTGAAAGCATTTTCCTATTTCGTTGAGTGTCCCAAATAGTCCATTGAAATGTTACATTTTTTAGGCCTTACCTTGCGTTTTTTAGAGGACGCAATTTTATTTTTTTGATGTGTAGGGGGGGTCAGTGTAAAGCTAAAACCAAGTTTGTGGGGTCGCCACCCTTGTCCCACGGCCGCCATCTTGAAAATAGGGGTTGAAATGGTTTTTACGGTATATCTCTTAAACTATTTATTTTATAAAAAAAATTTGTTAACATTTTTTGTTGCAAATTAAATTCTCTACAACTTTGGTCCAGTAACTTTTTGTCGTAGAACTATAAATAAAAAAGTTATAAGCATTTGCATCATTTTTTCATTAAGTCAATAGCTAAGGTTTTACAGCGATCCGAAGTGAGTACTATTTTTCAGTACTCTTAACTATACCTATATTATACATGTGTACTAATAATATGTCATCAGTTATTGTTTTTTTTTTAAATTTTTTAAATTTTTTTTTACTTTATTATAATTTTTTTAATTAAAAATTTTGCAATTTTATTAAAAATTAATTATTCACTTCCTCCAACACAAGACACAGCTCGCTTTCATACTTTCCGAGTCTACCATCAGGTCCAGTCGTGGCTTGGTAATTATGATGATCCTGAAGATTGGGGCTGGAAAAAATGTGGAAAATTATTGATGCCAGTGCAGAACTCAAAACCTCCAGCACCCCCTGAGCTTCTAAAATTGATTTTTTGCAAATGCAAAAGAAACTGTGGAGCGATGTGTGGATGTCGAAAAGCAGGACTGAAATGTTCTGCAGTGTGCTTCCATTGTTCTGGAGAGACTTGCAGCAACGTAATAGAACTCTCAGAATTAATTGATGAAAATGACTTTGATGATGAACCGCCAACATTAACACCCCTTCCTTCGCCAGTTCTCCCACTGGTATTTAATTTAGAAAGCCGATCAGATGCTGAGCCGCAGCCTGGTCCATCGAAACGACTGAGGACGGAGTAGTTGTAATTTAGAAAATCACCGTGGATTAGGCCTATCGGGGATACCACGTAAAAAAAAACGCGCCTCTAGACTCTACCTCGTGGGTGGTGGGGAAAAGAGTCAATAATTAATTTTTAATGAAATTGCAAAATTTTTAATTAAAAAAATTATAATAAAGTAAAAAAAATTAAAAAAAATTAAAAAAAAAAAACAATAACTGATGACATATTATTAGTACACTATAAGGTATAATATAGGTATAGTTAAGAGTACTGAAAAATAGTACTCACTTCGGAGCGCTGTAAAACCTTAGCTATTGACTTAATGAAAAAATGATGCAAATGCTTATAACTTTTTTATTTATAGTTCTACGACAAAAAGTTACTGGACCAAAGTTGTAGAGAATTTAATTTGCAACAAAAAATGTTAACAAATTTTTTTTATAAAATAAATAGTTTAAGAGATATACCGTAAAAACCATTTCAACCCCTATTTTCAAGATGGCGGCCGTGGGACAAGGGTGGCGACCCCACAAACTTGGTTTTAGCTTTACACTGACCCCTCCTACACATCAAAAAAATAAAATTGCGTCCTCTAAAAAACGCAACCCCAAATGTAACTTTTCAATGGACTAAAATTATTCCAAGAGCTGAGGGAAGAGAGGTCAGGCTTTTCTGGTTGAGAGCTCACATCGGAACAGCCGGAAACGAACGGGCTGACGAGCTTGCCAAAACAGGCGCTTAGAAATCAGTTACTGCCCCAGACTACGACAAAGTCCCCCTGTCATACATTAAAAAAAAGATCCGAGAGGAATCTGTCCGCAAATGGCAGGATAGATATGATACCTCTAGCACAGGTTCAGTCACGAAAACTTTCCTGCCGTATGTCTATTCAAATGACCACAGAGAAGATAATATGAGATTTGTTTGTGTAAAAAATAAAATAGACAGCAAATAGTTTTAGTAATAATTAATTGATTACTTAAAAACAATCTGCACGAAAAGATGTAACATACATGTTACATATACAAAATATATTTAGCACAAAACAATATTCCACGTGTATCTTTCGCATACATAATTTTACATGCGGGAGTGCAACGTACGACATTTTTATGATTCCAAATATTTAAACCGAGTTAAAATTTTTGGTCCTGCATACGTATCTGTACTTCTTAAGTCAAAGTATTGGTTACATTTCATAAATAAAAGATCCATTTAATTTACATTTCCTTCGATGTGGGACGTCGAAACAAGAATTTTTATTTTTGCATTTATTGGACCTAAAACCCATTAATTATACAAAAAAAAACTACACATAGCCTGTACCTTGCTCCGTTTGTTTACCTCATCAAGAAACAAAGAAAAAGACCCAAGACCTCAGGTCACCAGCCGATAAATTGCTTTAAGTCACCAACCTACCAAGAAATGCGTAATTAAGCCTATCAATTGTGCATAAAAAATGCATGGACCTTTAGCTGACTCAATATCGTCAGGTTAATGCCTGCGGCGTTAGATTACCGCGTGCCGGAATGAAGCTAATGACCGAAACAATCTAAATGTAAGACGTTACGTCAGTATCAGTTGACCGAGATCAGTTCAAGGTTTTCGCACCGATGACTCGTTAGGTAAATAGAATAAGTCGGTTTGCAGACTGGTACTCCCTAAATATTATTATCGTATGTAAACAAGTTATGAATGAATCGTACGATGTATAACAAACTCAAGATCGTAACCTTGGTAGTAAACGTTTGTATGTTTGTATGGTAATTAGGTTGCATAAAGTAGTTGCATAATGTTTTATCTTATGCAACTTTTTCAAGAACAATTCGGTGGACAACTACATTAAGATATAACGGTTATAGTTTGCTCCCGGATTTCAATTACCGATTAATAACGTTACACCTCCCCATCTACTGGGTGATTTGGCTAAAACTGCTACGTACATGTTTTTATAGGATTAAAGTGAGTGTTGACGTACTAACGCATCGTTAAATATATAAACCTGTCAGTTGCAAATATTATTAGAACGTTTTCGCTTGTATAGGGGAGAGTAGCCTAAAGCGGGTACCCCGCCTAAAGCGAGTAAGTTCTGTTTCATCGCAGCACTAAGTGCGAATATTAAAGTATGCATTTGGAGTGATCATGGGAATACTCCTGAGCATTTATAAGTTGTAATTGCCTGTTCGATTCCTAGTGGGAAGTAAAAAAATGCCAAATAAAGAAATCGTTAAATTTGTTAAAATTACGAATGGAATGTGTAATCGGATAATTTTACAGTTATTATATTTATCATAATGTTGATGAAACCAAATTATTTTGGCACCATTTAACTCTAAAAAACAATATACGTTTGGACGGTTTCCTTCTTATTTTTGATTTTATAATTGTTCATCTGAAAAACGTGTACCAGGGCAAAGCGGGTAGGGCAAAGTGGGTACCTTCTTGTGCTGCTCTAATCCAATTTTATACTTATTTCGTCATACAATATTGTCAAGAAATAAGTAAAAATAAGGAAAAAGTGGAAATATATTCTTGATTAAAAACTTAATATCAATTTAAATCGAAAAATGCTCATTTTGGTTAAAATTAATGAAATAGAAATGAGATCATTATTTTAATATTTGCAATGTGTGGAAATCTTTTTTTTTTTATGATAGTTGAGTACACAATTGTACAGCAAGATTAGTTTTGTCATTCGATTCCGTTTTTTAAAAGTGCTTACCCGCTTTGGGCTAAGGTGTAGGGCAAAGCGGGTTTTTGAACTGTTTTTGTTTTTTATTAATAAATAATTGTTAGGTCCAAACTAAGACAATATTCCTATCTAATAATGAAGTTCGATTACTACTGTGTCCGATGGCATGATATTTGTTAAGTAAGTCAAAGAAAAACTAAATCTTTTAGGCCTTCTCCGTTAGCTTACCCGCTTTAGGCCACTCTCCCCTATGTCACGAAAACGAGCTAAATAATGGCCTTGTTTATTAGACAGAATTGCAATTTGTTCACTTACATCTTATATTTGTTGAGTGCACGACGTAACCATGGAAGGAAATGTTTTTACAAATGGCGATGACTATACAGAGTATACCGAAACTGAGGGAAATATTTTTCACTATATTTGCCGAGAAGATGTTAGAGAGCTTTTGGAGGTTGTGCAATCCATGCGATGCAGAGACGTATTGTTCCAATACGACGTTTATGGTAGACAGGTTACTCATGCAGTAGCTGAGTTTGACCAAGTGAATTCCAAGTCTAAGATAGAAATTCTTTAGACGGTGCTGATATAAATGCTCGGGAGCTTTCAGGGGGTGATACTTTGCTTCATATTGCGGCGAATAGTCAGAACTACTCTTTAGCTGAGTGGATTTGCAGGCAGTCGGGTGTTAATTTAGAAGCTATTAACTTTTCGCACGTGACTGCCTACCACGTGGCCTGCAAGATTGAAGATTTGAGAATGATGGAGCTTTTAAGGACCAATGGTGCAGTGTGCGACGAACCTGATGAAGAAATTCTTGAGCTGACTTTGGGGTAATCAGTGATGTTCTGCGGGGGAATGGAAAGTCATTTTAAATGATAACCTGTGAACTTTGCATGAATCTGTTATCATGAATTCGCTTATACTTAACGAGGCACGAAACAAATGATTCAGTCGTGCTCCAGCAGTTGAATTGTAAACTCAAAATGTACCGACGAGGGATAACTATGACCGGGTCCAAGAATGAAGAAGGAGAAAATTTGGCGCATTATTTGTGTCGTACAGGAGATGCAAACGATCTAATTTATCTTCATGACCTAATAAATGATGACAACAGGCACTACCTGATGGATTATAATGGAAAGCAGCAACAATGTGTTCATGTTGTTGCTATGGAACTTCTAGACGCTGTGGAGAAGATGAAGCTTTTAGTGCTATGGGGCGCTGATATTAATGGAAAAGAATTAAACAATGGTGACACTCCTCTGCACATTGGAGTGAAGATCAGGAATTATAAACTGGTAGAATGGTTGTGCCAGCAACCGAGTATCAACCGGGAAGCGATGAACAAAGATTGTATGACACCATATCACATAGCGTTTGTGAACAAAGACCAGAAGATGATGGACCTGCTGAAGAAAAACGGAGCCCAGTGCAAAATCCCTTTGCAATCAGAATCTAATTCCGTGGATGAAGACTATGAGCCGCAGAACAAGAGTTTGAAGTCTATGTGACGTGTTGTTTGTTTTTATAACCTAGTTGATAAGAATAGTTATCTATTATGTGAACGTTAGCTAGGAATTTGTTTACCAATTCGTTTACTGAGTCACTAGCACTTATGAATTATAGCCGGAATGTAAAAATTGATTGACGTCAGCATATGCATCGAAATTCGAATTACGCATGCGCAGGAAGATGCGTTTATTTTTGTCAGCGGTCATCGCACTTGTCACTGCACAAAGAAGAAATAGTCTTTGTTCAAATCTATAAGTAAGGATTAATTCTAATGGTTTTGAAAAGTTAAAATGTTAAAAGATACAGACTAATTTATAAATAAGGGATTTTTTAATATTTAAAACCATTCTCAAGTCTATATAGTTCAGAATCATGTATAAAGATATGAATAGAACTGTCTTATCGATTTAAATATCTTATCTAAGAAAAAATAGGTGGACATAGTTGTTAAATAATTAATTTTTTAATGTTAGTCATTGTCCTGAGTTATATAATATGTCTTTGTTTCAAAAGCTTTATAAGTTTACTTTTTATCTTTATTGATTACAGACTTTATTTGTAACATTTGTTATCTATTTTTGTTCATTCTTTCAAAAGCTACAAGAATGTACCATCTGTACACGTATAATTCATCTTTGAGACTCTCCTTGGCTAACATTCATCCATGACTAAAATTCACCTTATACGAAGTAACAAAGCGGTTCTTAGCTCGCGTTACTGACCACTTTATCGCTTGGGGACTACATTGAGCCCTAACCTTGCAGAGGGCGAATGAGTAGAAATTATGAGGTTATTGATTCCTTTTGCCTGGAATATAAACAAACGTTGCACCGGAGTCTCTTCATTCTGTGAACATTCACCGTGCCATACATTCCGAAGAATAGCAGGAGTAACAATGGCCTACTTCGAGTGCATTGTACCAAGGGCCTGGGATTCTGTTCCTGAGTTTTTCATCGACCTGCTCGTCCATTTCTTCCTAGAAGCGCATTTCAAACGTTATCACACTCTCTCCGGACTATTGTTGACCCACGACGGCATCTCGGCGATTTCTCAAAACTACCAGGGTGCTCTATGGTTCAAAATCATAGACGATAATGAAGATCATCCGACTACTGAAAAGTATATGAGGATCGAAGTCGCTAGGATCCAGTGATCTCCAAGTGTCCCAGTGCTAGTGTTAGAGTTAAGGTTACTCTTAATTTTTCCAATTGTCCCTTAGTGCTAAGTAACTTAAAGTTAATTCTAAGGGGTTAGTCTTGATTATATTTTTTATAAGAATTTTCCTGTTGTTTTCTTCCAATATTTTGATGCGCACCCACAGAAAATCTCAAAAATTTAACTATGAATCAGAGTAGTCTTTTGCTAAGTCCCTAACTTTTGAGTTCGAAACACTTCCTTGTTAACTTCTTTTATTTTTTGGGTTATTTCGTAGATTTTATTTAACCTCTATTAGTAACTATGCCTCAATGACCTATCTAATGGCGAAGTTTTGTAATTGGCTTAGAACAAATAACCGTGTATATCTATAGTTTTTTTTATTGGCTGTAAATCTTCCAAATACAATAAAATAAAAAAATTAAAATAAATATAAAATAAGATCTCTCTTTGCTGAAAGGGTCTTGCTGGAAATGTATGGGCCACTGGTGCCTTTTTTTTATTGCACACTAACGCTACCTTGTTAGACGTGTAGAGAACTTCCATACAAACAATAGTTACTATTGCAGCTCAGCTCTAAAGTACATCCGTCTCGAGTTATACGCCATTATCTATAACGCAAATTTAATAGGAAAACTGAGAGTATGAGCTACTTTTAACGGTTCTAAACTATTTATTTCATAGTACAAACTTTATTAGTCTCATGTTACGTCACTTTGGCGTTAGTGGCATAGTGCGACATGAAGTCACACTACACCACGGCAATGATACGAGTATTTTATTAACAAAACTGAAGATATTAGTTCTTCTTACTCCTTAATCCTGTCTATTTTATAGTTTACACACTATCCGGACTCAAGTTACGTCACGTTGGCGTTAGTGGCATAGTGCGACATGAAGTCTTACTTCACCGTGGCAATGTTACGAATATCTTATTAACAAAACTGAAGATATTAGTGCTTCTTACGCCTTAATCCTGTCTATTTTATAGTTTACACTCTATCCGGACTCAAGTTACGTCACGTTAGCGTTAGTGGCATAGTGCGACATGAAGTTTCACTTCACCGTGGCAATGTTACGAGTATTTTATTAACAAAAATGAAGATATAAGTGCTTCTTACACATTAATCCTGTCTTTTTATAGTTAAGACACTATCCGGGACTTAAGATACGTCACGTTGGCGTTAGTAGCATGGTGCGAAATGAAGTCTCACTTCACCGTGGCAATGTTACAAGTATTTTATTAACAAAACTGAAGATATTTGTGCTTCTTACGCCAATCCTGTCTACTTTAGATACTATCTGGACTCAAGTTATGTCACATTGATATTAGTAGCATAGTGCGACCTGAAGTCTCACTTCACCATAGCAATGCAATGTTACGAGTATTTTATCAACAAAACTGAAGATATTAGTACTTCTTAGGCCTTAATCTTGTCTTTCGTATAGTTTAGATACTATCTGGACTCAAGTTACGTCATGTCGGCGTTAGTGGCATAGTGTGACATGATGTCGCAATCCACCATTGTAATATTACGAGTGTTTTCTTACGCCCCAATCCTGTGTGTTTGAACACTATCTGGCTGACCAACATGTTAACTGTAAAGTAGTCAGGATAAAGGTGTAAGAAGCAAATATATCTACAGTTTTGTTAATAAAATACTCGTAACATTGCCAAGGTGAAGTGAGACTTCATGTCGTTCTATGCCACTAACGCCAACGTGACGTAACTTGAGTCCGGATAGTGTTTAAACTATAAAATAGACAGGATTAAGGCGTAAGAAGCACTAATATCTTCAGTTTTGTTAATGAAATACTCGCAACATTGCTATGGTGAGGTGAGACATCATGTCGCACTAAAGACGTAAGAAGCACTAATATCTTCAGTTTTGTTAATATAATACTTGTAACATTGCCACAGAGAAGTGAAACTTCATATCGCACTATGTCACTAACGCCAACGTGACGTAACTTGAGTCCGGATAGTGTGTAAACTATAAAATAGACAGGATTAAGTCGTAAGAAGCACTAATATCTTCAGTTTTGTTAATAAAATACTCGTAACAATGTCATGGTGAAGTGAGACTTCATGTCGCGCTATACTACTAATGTCAGTGTGGAGTAACTTGAGTCCAGATAGTGTCTATACTATAAAAAGACAGGATAAAGACGTAAGAAGCAAATATATCTACAGTTTTGTTAATAAAATACAACTCGTAACATCGCCACGGTGAAGTGAGACTTCATGTCGTTCTATGCCACTAACGCCAACGTGACGTGACTTGAGTCCGGATAATGTTTAAACTATAACAGGATGAGTACCGAAGTCGAAAGTTAGGACTTAGAAAAATCACCAGAGCTCCGTTGTTGATGGAGTCATAGCTCAGGACTTTGATCACTAGTTTAATTCATTACGAAAAAAGCCATTTACTTTTAAATTTATAGACCATAGATTCTATTGTAACACCCAATAAATTAACCATTAAAACCGTATAAAAATTCACAATACATAGTATTTCTTCTGAAGAATAATATTAACGATCTGTACAGAGTTATGGAACACCAAATACGTTTCTCAGTATTTTTAAAAGTGAGATAGAAAAAGATTTTGAAAATCATTCAATTTAACGTGAGACATATTCCATACTATTTCGTGCGTAGTCCTGTCTAAGTACTCACAATCCACTCGAATCATTGCCAGATTTATTACAGCAATCTGTCTTACTATTTGCACACTAAATGACAGCAATGAGCTCAATTGTGACCTGTGCTCGACATCTCCTTCTATTGATTGTTTCACCCTTATTGATTGAATCTTCACACCTACTAGGGTTGACTCTGCTTTGTGCAATCATTTTATATCTCCGGAGTGATTTTGCAGTGATAAGAATCTTACACCAACAGAAGCTGATAAGACAGAAGAACTGGGTAAGTATAACTTATAATTACTGTCTCTTTTATTTACCTTTGGATAAGAACTTAATGCAAATGCATTTAGCAAATGATAACCCTGAATTATGGAACAATTAAAGCAAATTGACGCTTCAATTGGAAACCACTTCAACTTGTGGTATAATACTCTGCGATGCAGTTTACTATTGAATCGCAGTCATCTGTCTCTCAAAGGATACCGTATCGCAAACAAAAATCGCAATGTTCATAAACGGACAATATCACTACATCGCCATTGTTCCAAAAGAATGGGAAGATGAGAAGCAAACGAAGTGTGAAAAAATTATAGTCGATAGCTGCTTAGACCACAGGAAAAAAACAACATGCATCTACGGGGCTGTCACTGAAATTTCATCGGTTTCAACAAAACTAGAATATTTCAATGCGAGCAGGCTCTGGTTCAAGAAAATTGATGACAAATCTTCGATGCCAAACTCCAAATCTTACTTCAGGATGTTGCTTAACCTGAACGACTAAAAATGTAAGTTTTATTTTTCTGTTTGACAACCCTGAGTTTTCATGCGATCATAATGCAACATCTCAGAATAATACATCACAAATATCACTCTAACACTTGTCACGTCCATAACGAACGAGGTGCATCTAATTGCCCTTGGTAATAAAGATTCTTTTTATTTGTTTCAGATATTGGGTCCGAAAAACATAATTTTAGTTTTGTAATTAGGAATTACTTTGCTATATCTTTAACAAAGTTTGGAAAATCCAAAAGAGCACGCCTCATAGCAGTCACTCAATTTTACAAAAAAAAATAATAATAATTAAATATTACATATTTATTAGTGTATTATGAAAAGAATACAAAAAATTACTTTTAAATCTTTCGCGCCATTGCCCACCCAGAAAAGAAGGTACTGCGCAAGTCTCGTAAACGAACCTTATATTTACATAGATGTAGATATACAACCGATAAGTGGATTTTAGTTTATTGCTAATTATAATTAAACTGCATTGAATTAGGCCGTGATATTCGAAAGGACTTAGTTTTAGATAATACTGAAGCTTATGAAAAAAAAATGGATTCGATTAGTTGAGTTTTTCAGGCGTTATCGTGACCACCCTGGTTTCCATACATACTGACACACGGACGTCCACGAAATAATTTTTTTAAACATGGTTTTTATATATTTAAAAAGCAAAATGTGTTTTAAAAATGTCATAAGTGTTGAGAATAGTGTTTTTAGTTAACATTTATGTGTAAATATTATTCTACAAGTGCGATAGAAAATAAGTAGAGATCATTTTAGTTCAAAAAATCCCTTGATTTTTTTAAAGCGAGAGTAGAGCACTACCTCATGCGCTTCGCTTATGAGGCGTGCAATAGACTTAAGCTTTGTTGTAACATGTAACTAGTAAAAAAAATAAATTTTATGTGTAAATTATGTTGTATCATTTGAAATTAGAGTAATTGACAGCTGGTTGTGGCGTGATAAATGGTCAATCAACGTCAATCATAGCAAGTGTAGATGATAAATCGAAGAATTGTTCGGTTGTTGCTATGGCACATTGACCTTAGAGTCAATTGTGACTATTTATACTGCATATGAATAATTTTTGTTCTTAGACTTTAAAGTTGTCAATATAAATACTGAACAATCTTTGATGATCTTATTACTGTTCTAGTTCTAGAGTGGTGAACACGTATAGTGATAAGATTGACTTTTATAAAATAATTGTGACGTTTGATAAGTGAAAAAAAAACAATATTTGTGGTTAGTTAAGTATTTAATGACTACTTGTTAACAACTAATGTGTCAAAAATAGTGTTGAGAATCGTCATTACTTTTTCTGGTTACGCATAGCCACATATTTATCAAGAGTTTTAGCCGTTTCTTGAACAGACTTCTGCAGTTTTTGGAGCAGCTCTTTCTCCTTTGCTTCCTTCTCCTTATCTCGACGTAATTCATTTTTTTGACTCGAAGATTTTCCAGAGCTCGAAGAACAAGGCGCTGCGGGATTTATTTGAGTCATAGTTACGTAAGGGTTGGAAGCAAAGCTACTTCCAGATGACGTTGATGATGTCGAAGATGATTTGGAAAGCTCACTGTACTGACGCTTGGTAGGGCTCAAATTTTTGAAGGACTTGATCAAGCCAGAGATCTTCTCATCAGACGCCTTCTTGAAAGTGGTTGTCTTGCGGTCAGCCATTTCGGTTACTCAAGCCGGAAGGTGTTTGTAAGCAGAAATCTTATCCTAGATCGATGTCACTGGAGTGATCCAGCCACGCGAAGCAGTCACTGGAGAATAGCTTGCTTCCAGCGGAAATCAGCAACTTTCTTGATTCGCACGAAGGAACCTGATGGATCACTTGGACAGTACCAAATGACAATAATGACTAAGATAAACTAGTCAACTTGAGAGCCGATGCCTCGTTTAAATAGCTGTCAAGACTGACAAGCCATTGTGATACACTTGCGCTTCAACTGCGATCAATCAAACGAGTCTACGATTGTCAATTGAACATCATTATCTCAAGTGTCCTGAATATTCATGAAAAGGTGTTGATTGAATCGCATCCTAAGACAACTTAAAGTTGCTACAGACAGTTTTTAGAGTGGAATTTCTAAACAAAAGTACTGTCAGATATTGATAAGCTATGTTGAGGAGGCATTTGTGCTTAGTCCCTAATTCATGGGACAAGTATCCTTCGGAATTCATAGGGCTAGTTCTTCATAGTGAAGTTGAGGCCCACTATCAGAAGACTAACCAGATCGAAGGAACAAGGATTCAGATTGATAATACGAGTGCCATACTTCTCATACATAATAAACAAATATGGTTAAAAAATGAAAGAGATACTCGACGGAAACCTAAGCCCCAAAAATACACAGGAGTCTTAATGCCGTGTATCAAAACTACTGAATCGTGAGTAAAAACTTTTTTGTTTGTTTTTAACTGATATTCCGTAGTAAGACGATGTAACGATGCTTTTTTTGTTGCAGCCAAAATCCTTGCTGTCGATACATCTAGGCTTTAGAAATATAACATAATTGGTTGGACTTCATACTAAAAAACGCTATTATTAAAAATCTTATACAGAAATCGTAAAACCTTAGCTTCGGTTCAAGCAAACACTTCAATCAAAGTTGATTGCTGATCAATTATCTCGATGACCAATGAAGGTTTATAAGGAATCGAATTCACTGACGGGCCATCAGTCACTAACTTGCAATTAGAGAGATTGCATCGAAATGTCTAAGCACATTTGTCTGGTTCCAAAAGAATGGTTCAACTACTATACACCAGACGTTCTAGAAGAAATGACGTTCTCAAGAAAGAAATGTCTTGCAATTTGGTTACCAACAAAGTTGAAGGAGTGAGGATCCACGTGAATGGTGTCACTGCTCAATTACGCTATCATCATGACCAACCATGGTTACGGAAGGAACAGGACAAGAGGAGCATACCAAATTTTAAAGAATATTCTGGTGTTTACATGTCTTGCAATGGCTGTCGAAACCCGTAAGTAAAAACCATTTTAACAGTAGCTACTTCATAATAGATTTTTTGATTGATAGGTAATATCATGGTTTTGTGTTGAGTTGAACGTGTTGAATATTAAGAAGAAAACTTATCTATGATAGCAGAAATTCATGTTTAGAACTAGCAAAGAATCGAGTGAAGAGGTCTTACCAAAGTCTTATCAATTGACAATCTTTGATTGAAGCGTCTCAAGTACCACTATCGCCAATTTAAGACTAATTTACTCAAAAGCTTTCGATTTATGATGACCATGATTTTCTTGACGTCATATCACTTGGCAGTTGAGTTTTTATTATGGTACATCAACATATCTGCTGAAGGTATGACTACTTGTTTAGAATGCATAGACGAGGCCACGCTCAACATTTCTCTTCAGGGAACAGAGAGTACATTGAAAGGTTTATGTCATAGTAAAATAAGTTTATTTTGTTTCAGAAACCGGCCAAACTACTTGTAAACTCAGTACATCTGATACCAATTGAAAATAGTGCCATAAATTATAGACTTTTTAGTGTAGACATACTTTATTAATAAATTATTTAAAACTATGTCTTATTGCACTTAATGTTATTAAACAAAATTTAACATTGAAAACACCTATCGATACAGAGATGCATAAATCAAATCTCAATTAACAGATTGGCGACTCATTAAACAGTTGATATAATTATGATGCATCTGACTATTTCAATTGATGACATTGAACTAACAATTTGTCTTCGAGACCTCTAGAACATCAATCATCGAGCTATCAGCCTCAATTTAGTTTTACAGCTGTATTGACTACATTGTATGGTTTTGTATTATTTTTCTCTAATAGAGTAACGTTCCACAAAAAACTGAAACGATGTGGTTAGAAACCACATATTGTTTTTTATAAATACATTTTCTACGTCATGGATGCTTTTTTCCTTAACTCTATAAAACAAAATAGAATTAAATTTACAGAACGTTAAATACTTATCTTAAACACACACTGAATAATTATAACTATTTTGGTTAGAATTCTAGACCTCTAAGTGATGTGTTTGAATAGTTAACAAGCACATCACTTAGAGGCCTTAGACTCCGACCAAATTGTCTGCTCGGAAATGGTAGGCAGATGACGAATCCGCTTCACCCGCTGTTCAACTCGATAACCAATTTTTGGGGGCAGGTGTACGCAACTGGAATAGAACTCAAGTACTGGTTCTTCAGTTTCTGGAAGTTGGTGCTGTTCAGCTGCTGGACCAACTTGCTGTACTCTTCGAAGTTTTCGATGCTTTGGTTCACTTGGCACACGCCTTTCCCGAACTTGAAGCAAGTGGTTGGAACGGTATTGAGTCGCATGTAGGGTTTTTGGTAGATCAGCGTGCAGCAGGGAATCTTTGACTCTATGCACTGGAAGATAAAAAATAAATATTATACACACTCTAAACAGTCAATACCTCGAATCTGTTAGTAAATACACTTACTGGCTTTCCCAACGGTAGGCAGTCGATTTGTTGTTGCGTTCTCATAATTGGTGGAGCTCTGATGATGTATTGTGGTGTTCCGGATACTATCATAACCACCGTGATAGGAATCAAGATCACGTTTACGATTGCAGCCATCTTCCAGAACTTCGTTTGTAAAAAGTGATAGCAATTAGCACTGGGAATAATTCTACTGCTTCTAATAATCACATGTAACAAGAAAGTACAAATTGTTAACTTACGTCCGACGCAAGAGCGAATATCCCTAAGCAGTCGTCGCAACATCTGCTTCAAGATCCAAAGAGGAAGTAAATTTCTGAAGCAATCGCCATTATTTATATAAAAACTCCCTTAGGGGTTGGCGTCATGTTCAATGAATTATTCATATTCTTCTTAAAGAAAAAAGAAAAAAAATATTAGGAAAAAGCGATAAACAAAATCCCGGAAATGCCAAAAAGTTTATTTGTGTTACTTCCACTTCGATAAGTATTTATTGTTACATCGGTATGTTAATATGAGGAAATTATTCATTTTCTTCTTGGAAAAAACAAATTAAAAGATAAATATTAAGAAAAAGCGATAAACAAAATTCCGGAAATGCCAAAAAGTTTATTTGTGTTACTTCCACTTCAATAAGTATTCATTGTTACATCAATATGTTAATAAGGATTGCATTTTTTGTTTGTTGTTACTATCACATTAATAACATTGTTGATTTATTTGGATTATTTTTTTGCTGTCAATTCGATTAACAAAGTCAACCCTGGAAGCATTGTTCCAAACATTTCATTATAAGTAATGACAGGAAGTCTCCACAAATGATCAAAAGTCAACTTTACATCCAGCGAATGGGCTATAAAAAATCTACAAAATCATAATTACTTCCAATTAAGTGTCTCCATACTCTATCCTTCAAATAACGACATGTTTTTTAACCTACAATGAACAGCAGAATGTAGGTGAGTGTTTTAAAAACAACATCCATTTAGCTGGAACGATACCACTTAATAGGTTCCGCTCGTAAAACACATGACGTCATTAAGTAATTAATTAGTTGAAACTATCATATTACTTATAATAAATAATATTACGACTGGCTGAATGAGTAGGTAGAGAATAAACGAGTGATTAGGTCAGACAGAAAACTGCTGTACTGACAGTAGGCTTAGGTAGTTAACCTGTAGTAATAACTTAAATTAAGTTTTAATCTCATCATTACATGATCATTTTATGTTAACCTAATTAAGTTCGATGCGTACACGGTGTGTTTTTGTACGCAAAAACAGTTAGTAACCGAGTCTGACTTTAGGTAACCCTCGTATCGATAACCTAACTAACCTCGTTTTTCCCCGTTATCGACTTCGTAAATTCCCACACCAGAGGTCAGAGTGATAAGCGATCAGTATAAATAAAGCTAGGTTAACACTGAGCTCTACAGAAATAATGAAATAATGTCTAAGGTACTAAATTATAAGTTTTATGTATCTAAAATGGTTGGAAGATATTCGAGGATAATAATGATGTTGTTATACTGAAATATTATTAAATGTTTAACAATGAGTAACAGATAACATTTTAATCAAAGCTTAAAACTAGGGATAAATAAAACTCATACAATATGACCAATAGAGTGTAAACTCTGCCTAACATTCGTGATATTTCGCAGTTAGTGTTTCGCACTTGTCTAGATCAAACTCTTTCTTGTCGTATATTAATAAATTGACTTACATTCGCGTCTTCAAAATGCGTAGCGTTCTTGCGTTCAGTCTTTTAATATTAAGTGTAACCAGTGAATATAGGAGGCAGGAAAGCAATTCCTCTAATGAAGAAATGGTAAGTGATACCTGATAACAACATTGTAATTGGATGAAAAAATAGCAAATTGAAAACTTTATTTTTCTTAGGATGACAACATGGTGCCATCTAATGATCCTATTTGGTGGTTCGTGCGGTCTCCGGCAGAAGTGCTTTGGTTCCGGGAAGTGAGAACAGGGTATCCGCGGATTGATATGTTTGGAGAAGATGTGTCAAATATGCTTCAGGTGGGTTTTGTTGACAAGATTAGGTAATTTATGCTTTTTTTATGGTGTTCATCTTCTGTTCTCTTGTTCTAGTTCATACTACTTGGTACACCGGAGGATGTAACTTTGGTTTTAGCCGGCTGCCCACAGCAATTACTCAGGGAGCTCTTAGAAATTCGGGAACGAATAGCTAGGAGGAATGCCATACGATTTGTAAACAACGCATTGCAAAATTCTGTATCCTTTCGATTCTATCTGAACCATTTATTTAGAGATGGGCCGTTCACTGATGAAGAGCGGCCTTTGGAGGTAGTCTGCGATCTCAGCCATACTTAGAAACAGCATCCCAGTATTGATGTCTAATAAGATAGTTTGTACTGATGAGCAATTTTTTAAATAAAAAACGTTTTTTACTTACAGTCAAAGTTTATTATACCATAAAAAAATAAACTTATTGATAACATTAATTAGGAATAGATATAATACAGTAAAAATGAATACAAATTTTTATCCTACGGTGAGTATCCCTGATGTGTTAAGATCTATCTTTCGTCTACATATAAGTAAGTACTAGTTTCATACATAATATTCATGTCTTCCTCCTGATTTTGGTTCGACTCTCCGCAACTTGTCGATAGATCCAAAGGACAATCACTATCGATGTCTTGATATGTTAAATTTTCTGATCTCTCAGATTGTAAGCTATCATCTATGGATAAACCTGAGTCTTCAGAATTCGATTGCTCATGAAGCCATTTATAATATTCCGACTGAAATGTGCTGCTTTTACCGACTTCATCCCTTCGTAACAATTTCTCCAGAATAGAATTATAAGAGCTTTCAGAATCTGTGCAGGTTCCTTCTTTATCACATTCACCTTTGGGACAACGTATCACGCTGGAGTAAGAATCTGCAACAAAAACGTTAAATTACACTTTCTATTCCAACTTCCGCTCATTTATGTTAGAGATTCGATTTACTATTCTCAAGATTTAAATAATAAAGCACTGACAAGGCTGTTGTAAATTATGAATTGAAAAACAGTTATTGAACTCACTTGTGCTGTTGTACATGATTTCTCCCATACACAAATTCCAATCTTCTCCGAAACTTTCGTAATTTTTAACTCGCTCTTCTGTAGTTCTCCATGGTTCACTTGCATTAGGATAAGCCACTAACACTAATGCTGATTCTGGATCCCGCATCCTGATCCAGAGATCTGGTACACCGTGAACACCATTTTGTAAATCGCCGTATGTTGCAAGTAATTTTACCATGTGATATATCCGAGTCTGCTGTGTGTCCATCTAGAAAAAATAATTACTGTCAGAAAGCGCAATGGCAAAAAAGAAAGATAAAATTAGTAATGTTCAGCCTGGGTGATATATTTTTTAAGTTGATAGTTTTGAAAAATTTAATTGCTAATCATGAAAAACTCAAAGGTCCATAGTACTAAGACATAATTGAATTGAAGTAGACTTTTATCTATGAAATAAAAATATAAAATATGCTTACCTTAACAAGTTATGATTCAATTCCAATTGACTCTAATGGTGCTATGGCGAGCTGTCAAGTAACAAACGGCTGTCAAATATTGTTGGTTGACATTAAAAATTAATTTTAAAAAATATGCACGTCTCTACGGGAAGCAGGCGAGCTATGAAATGAGTAAATGTCGAGTTTGGGTAATATATAGTATTAATATTAGATCTGGTTTTTCCCTGTAGATCGGTAGGTATGAGCGCATTTCATTGTTAGTCAGTATTTTGATAACCCATGATCCCTGAGTAATTAAAAGGGTAGGTATTTCTAACTATTTCCTCTTGTTAATCATGTGTTGTTAACAATGAAACAGAAAACAATTCATGACTCTGCAGTCATATGCCTAAAACATATATTGTTTATGCTTTCATAGGATATGTATTTTTGATTCAGTATTCAGAATAATAAAAATTGTCAAAATTTACACGCAAGCCTCACAATAGACTGCGGTGACAAACTATAGAAATAATTTATCCTACATCGACACGTCATACTTTGTTAGAAAACCAAATTTTTGTTAAAAAATTGAAAGGGTAATGCGGCATGTGCAACAGCACTGAAAAAAGTTTTTTTCCACCTAAAATACCAAATATTTTTTCTACCGTAGGCATATAAATTTATAGGTATGATTGCAGTAAACTTCTGGGAATCAACAAGTCTCATTATCTTAATTATTCTTTAGAAACGAGGCTGACCCCCGTGAACTTATTTCGTAGTATGTATAGTTCGAGTTAAACAAACAACCGATTATTGGCAATTAATAATGTTATCACTAGAAATTACTCCGAAATCCCTTAGTTTAATCCCCACACTGAAAAAAAAGTTTTTTTCCATCTAGAATACCAAGTATTTATTTACCGAGTTTTCTTGCATTCAGTAAACGCATTCTTGATTTTAAAAAACTGGTTTTTCTACCCTGAAAATACCAAGTTTTGTTGTAAGGCCAAAACCAAACTCTATGTTACCATTTGAGTTAAGTCTGCCATCTTGATTCCAGTATTTTGATAATAAGAATACCCAGTATTTTTCGAGGTGTTTTCTTACAGTGAGTAAACTTTTTCAAAACTTTAGTATTCTTATCACAAAAATACGAATTTTTTTAGTAGAGGTAAGAATTTTCTTGGTATAAAAAAACTGTTTTTTCAGTGAGCCTACGCCGTAGCCATGAGAATGACGACTTTTAGGTTAATAATTTTGAAGATAGAAGTGCCAATTCATTTCAGCTGAATATAAATACGCTGAAATGTTGCTTGCACTTCACTTTATTTTGAGGACTTAGGATTCTTAAGTATCTCATCGTAAGTAGTTTAGTGTCTTTAATTACATACCTCGTTGAAGTTATTTTAATTTTATTAACTTATGCCTCGAAGTCATTCCAAAACATCATGAAACACGAGGACAAAAGTAGGCTTTTGCATCACTGGAATATTCTAATCAACCACAAACAAGCTGATAGTGGTTGAAGCTTATATGCGTAAGTTGATAAGCAGTATATAAGGATAACCGGACCGTTGAAGCGGTCAGTCAAAACAAGACAGTTAAATTATAATGGTGTTCAACAAAGTGGCCGTTTTGTTTCTTGTGATTGCCGGAACTTCATGTAAGTATTAGATACTCTAGAATTAACTCAAAGCCAGTTGATTGAATATAATCTAAGCTCTGGTAAGTGTGAACTAACCTTAACATTATCTTTGTTCTCTCAGGGGTCCAAGCGCTACCCATGCAGTCTGAGATGAACAACGATCAGCTTGCAACCCGAATCGGATTACCGGCTGGTAGATCCAAAAATGTCATCGATGAGTTCCAGGCAAAACTACCCCTTGATGACAAAGAAATGGAATCACTCATTCTCACAGGAATCTTGATTACCGTAAATAGAATAGAATAGAATAGAAAAAATCTTTGTTTTATAAGACATTCAGGATGCCACTTAAAACAAGTCAAGATTACATGAAATACATACAAACAAATATTAAAGGATTTAAAATACATACATACGCATTCGTTCTATTGACCCTACTATGATATACTTGCCGAAGCAACCACTGTGCCAAATGATACAACTGAGTCTTCACCGGCGCTGAAATCGGTTGACGATCTGCTCGCTGCAGCCAGAATAGTTAAGAAGTACATAAGAGATTCTGAATTGCTCAGTGATAAGGAGAAAATTCGCTGTAACATCACATTGGACTCTATTGTAGCCCAATCTGTGAAATCAGTCGTGGGAATCATGTGGGATCCGTTACATCCGTCAGAAACCGAAAATCGTCTAGATATTCGTTAATTTGAACACTAAGCCCCCACGGAAAAAATATATATGTTAGGGTATATCCTTAAAATATATCCCAAAATATATCCATACATATATGAATTTTCGCCGAAATCATATATATTTTAATATATGCTGGATATATCTCAAAAAAACTTGAAAATCTATTGGAAATCGGTATAGCCAAAATGGCTTATTTAAGCTTAAAATGACCGTTTTTACGTTATTTTTGATAGAAAAAATTTATTTCTTCCGGATATATGCACGGATATATTCAGCATATATGAAATGAATATATTCAAAATGTATGCAGCATATAAGAAAATGGTTTACAACCGAAGGATATATGTTTTCGGCGAAAATTCATATATGATGAATGTATGATAAATATATGCTTGGATATATTTTCGGATATATGTTAGGATACATCCCAACATATATATTTTTTCCGTAGGGGAAGTCTTGCACTGACCTACAAGTCAGCAATTGCTACAGATTACTTATTAAACTGCATGTAGTGGATTTATTAGACAAATAAAGAATACAGAGAATCATTTTTTAAGTTTTATTTTTCTAAATCATCCCAAAATAATCGACATTCAGGCTTAAAATAGTTTCAAAACAGTTTGAAAATTTAAAAGTATGTATCTTACATATTGTTACATTGCAAGTTGTTCAGCAGAATTCCATACATTTTTATACGATGATTTTATGGGTCATGAGTCATATGCTACATTGTTCTACAAAAATTTGCAACAAGCAAACCAAATAAACATTTGACTAAACAAAATGATATCAATAACTTTTATATTAGAAAACGGCGTGACTATGAATAATAATGACCATTAGTCAGCTGTTTACACTCTGTAACATTGAGCTTATCGATAATAATCTAAAGTAATAGAAATGAGTGTTTTTGACACAAAATGAATACAAACATATTCTACGCTTGTATCTATAAACATCTTTAGATTCTACTAATGAATGCTAGGAATAATGAGGTTATTTAGTACTTCTTTTTAGACAAACTCAGCTGATACCTTATGGCGTTCTTGATAGACTTATCACTCGATGGATGCCAGTGCCGGATCAGCCCATAAGCAAGGACAAAATCCACAATAACTGCACAAGCCCTGATGTCTAATTGAAGATTATTTGGAGTATAATTGGAGCCAATATATAAACACTTTCTCAGGGCAGTTTTATTAAAAATGTATTTGGTCAGAAATCTCGCCAATTCGGTACATTTTCTTGAACATTTTAGGCAATGGTTAAGTTCTGCTATCGTAATGTAAACGCCGGTTTTAGGCATCAGCTCGATGAGACCAGGGGCATACTGACGGTGCCTCAATGTCCAGCGCTTGTTACCTTCTGAGTTTGTAGATAAGCACGTAGCCACTCCATACGTATTGTTTACATCCTGATCTTGATCATGAGATGGTTCTATGTTATTATTGGTCTTGGTGGACTTTAGAGATAAATCCAAAGGTATTTCATCATTCATTGGTGATCTTCAATTATCAGAGATCGGTCTCCTGTGAAGCCATTTGCAAAATTCCCACAAATAGGCACTGTCTTCACCCATTTTGCTACTTAGCAAGAATTTATTCTACACTCACGATCACGGTTGAGACCAGTCAATAGTTATATTTAATTTCGAATCACATTAGCGTACAGTCTCCAGCTCTCAAAACACAGCCGTCTACTCAGGCAACTGAATTTGGTCTCAATTATAGCCGTTTGTAAATTGTGCATCGGTTTTTATTGTCAATTTAGTATCGTTAACGATGCAACGTATCTGATTTCGAACATCTATATACGATAGATATAGCCTAGGATAGTAAATGCATCATCAAGACAATTTGGTTAATACCAAGTTGTTAATAATAATCAGTTGTAAAAATGCGAAGTTGACTTCATGGAAAAAAGTAATCATATTAACCCGAGTTATTTAAATAACAAAACTCTTATCAGCACTCGTTACTCGGTAAAGCTGTAAGCTTTGGCCTCGATAAATAACATTGGACTTTCCCAAGTTCAATGTTTCCAGTAAATTGTTTTATAAATAGCAGATAAAAGTTTTAACGTAATTAATTGTTGTCAAGGGAAATTCTTCGCATGTTGGTATGCTAAAGACTATAAATTACCAGGTATTGCCACAACTATTTATAAAAGCCTGTCTATTCGTCCTGGACATCATATCGCCACCGGACGTGGAAGTTAACAATCACTGAAAATGAAGACAATTGTGTTCCTGTTGGCGCTGGCTGTTTTGGGGGATGCAGCTGTATTCCATTCAATAAGGCACATGTGGAGCCTGAAACGCAAAGACTCGTTGGGCTGCGCAGTATTAGGAGAACGTGTAAGTAACTCTTTTTAAATTGTTTTTTCAAACTGTTGTGATTTTGATGTTTTTTTTTTATTATAAACTTTTATATCAACCAGGCTTATTTTTGTTTTTCAGTGTTCAGAGAAGCCTTGCTGTTCCTTCTACAGCCCATCATGATTCAACTTCGGGACACTCCACTGTTTCCAGTTTGGAGTTAAATTTTGCAAAACAGATCGGTCAATTCCTAACCGCAGAGAATACTTTCGACTTGTAGCTCAATTGAATGCCACTAATCACCAAGAGATAAGTGATAGGTACTGGTTGTCTTTGAAGCCTACTCCACCTACTCCGAAAATAACTCGAGCGCCTAGTCGAATATTAAGATTCGGACGATAGACATATTTTTAGTCATAAGTATCTTTTTTAATCAATTACAGTTCTGATGTATAACTTGATTTGTCTAAATAAAATGATGCGCATGACCCAATAACAATAACTAAATATTACACTAATAATAACAAAGCTTATTTCTTCCTTTTGTCTTTAGCATGCATAGCGCCAACATAATTACATAGTTAGCCTAATCTCAAATGGTTGCGAGACTTTCGAAGCTTTAAACGCCATCTGTATCATGACTGTGAAATTCATGCGTTCTTATCGACGTAAAAGTATAGGATTGCTCGCTACAAAATAGCAATAGGTATATGATGCAATATTGTGATTTGAAGTCAAGCGATAAGGTAAAATATTATTTGTGGTCCTGCATCTGTTCAGTGACTCATTAAAACTAATGGGGAAAATCATACATATTATGTATTATAAATAATTAAATTCGTACTCCATTTTTTCAAGCAAGTGGAAAAGGTGTTCAGAATGAAACTTTTTTTTGTAATAACTCAGTAAAGTTTATTGCACATAAAAACATTGAGCAAATCAACATCAGAAGAGACAGACATTGTCTAAAAAATTATAACTAACTTATTCTACAGTTAGTAATCAAAAGAAGACTTTACATCTAACATCTAACGAATTGCTACTTTTATAATAATTTAAAGAATATGAGATTTACAGCTAGTTTTTGCACAATGCCAGCTGATGCCGCATAGCACTTTTGATATCATACGTACTCGATTTGTTACAATTATTTAATTCCCCATACATTTGGACGAATTTGACAATAGCAGCGGTCGCAACAGTACTTAATCTAAGATCCCACTGACCCTTTATATTTATAGTTAATGTACAGACATGTTTTCAAAGCGGACTCTGAAAAAATATGCATGGTCAGAAGTCGTGCCAACTTAGTGCACTTATATGAATTTTTCAGACAATAGTCAAGTTCTGCTAATCCAATGTAGATACCAGTATTGGACAAAAGCTCAATAAGTCCAGGCTTGTACTCTCGATACTTCAATGTCCAGGATTCGTTGGTATCACTGGAAGTTCTAAATGAGTTATAAGCAGGTTTGTACAGACGTTTTACAGATAAATCTAAAGGAACATCATTATCATTCTTATCAATGTCTTCTTCATCTGATATGTCAGAATCTAAACTGATAACTTCGTCTATTCTGTTCGTCATTGACAATCGTAGATCATCAGAATTCGGTTGCTTATCAAACCATCTGTTGGATTCTGGGGAAAAGGCTTTACTATAACTCATTTCGGAGCTCCGCGAGGCTTGGAACGATGCAGAAGATTCTTCTACACTACGCTCACGCTCATTGAGGCCCCGAATCGCACTGTCGTAGAAATCTGTACCAAAAACATAATTTTATCAGAGATTGGCTCTCAACCTCTGCACTTAAGTCTTCAGAATGTCAACTCTAGAACTATTCTCATTATGACTTAGTGACGATGCAATGATAAGACTCTAGTGGTGAGGATTCAAAAACTGTAAACTCTAGAACTTACCAGTGGTATACTTTATCTGGGCCCAGTACAAATTCCAGTCTTCTCTTGGACTTTCGTAGTTTTTGACCCGTTCTCTAGTGATTTTCCATGACTCATCAGGATACGCCACCAACTCTGCTGCAGATTCTTGGCTTTTTCCTTTGATCCAAGATGCTGGCACACAGTGAATGTTACTTAATGGAATGTTTAGTGTCGTAGGAAACTGGACGATATGATAAACACGAGTGTGCTTTGTATCCATCTGGAAAAAAAAGCATAAGTTATCAAAACATAATCCAATTAAGCAGGTTCAATTAGCAGAAATGCCAAAAAATATAAACTTACTCTCGAAATCGTGTGTGATCCAATTCTCAGTATGAGTCAACCTTTTGGTTTGCGACAGTTTTCCTGTTATAAACTTAATGGTTGAATGACGTCACATGAATTTATAAAATAATTTAATTAAATATAATAGCGCTGCAAAAGGCGTGTAGACAGAGAGCCTGCGGGTTAAGCACTGAGTTATCAACAGCAGGGACAATGTATTTGAATTGTTAATTATGTTTATTTTTATATGAAATCAATAAGTAGGACTCATCAGCACGACTCGGCTTAGCGGTAACTCGTGACCTATGAGTCATGGTTAACTATGTGTATTAAAACAAAGAACTTGAATCTAACTGATACTATGATGAAAACAACTATGCGACATTTGCAAGGTATGACTTTAAGAATAAAAATCGCAATGATACTAAATGTCAATTTATATTGTATGTACAAATCAATTTCCTTAAACATATAAAACAAGTACTATATTACAATCTTAGGCTAATTTTTGGCACACTCATTTTTAAAGCAAAATCTACTATAGCAGTAGTTACTTTATGCTGTTATCTTGACATGATCTTCAATTAACTCCGGAAAATGCTTTTCCAAAAGATCTCCCGTAAAAATATACTCCTTAGTATTCGGTGTTTCATGGTGTGGAAAACTAAGCCACCAGTATAATTTTTCATTAGATATTTTCAAAATAGCATCCTGATCCCCAATCGTCACAACAGCGAACTGCAAGTCTTTTCTATCTTTGACAACTAGATCAACATTGCAGTTTAATTCATCAATCATTTCAACAATGTTTGATGCATTATACCACTCCTTTGGTATTATCATCTCATATCGCAGCAGATCTTCAGTATCTACCAAATATTCGTTTCGGTCAGACAAGTCGATTCCTTCATCTTTTTCAATTAATCTAATTTCGAAGTCCATGATATTCTGGATTTCTCTTTCTAACTCTCTTCGTTTCTGGTGGTCACTATATTCTTCTAGTGAAATGTGGGTAAACATCACTTATTAGATTGCCACTGTAGAAATAATCTATAGGATTTGGTACGGTATCGCCTTCTTGGATAAAACACCAGCACAAATCCAGATGATTGATTTGGATAGTTGTTTTTGTATCTCCAATTTGCAGCTGTGAACCATCGAAGGCTTTACCTTCTTTACGGAGCCTTTTTATGTGTTCGGAAATCTCATCAAATAGCTGATATTTTGAAAAATTCATGTACCACTCCTCAGGGATTATAACTTGATAGCATAACACGTATTCCATCTGTAGCAGATAAATTATAAATAAATAAGTATCTAATAATTTGAAGAAGTCAAAAACGTCAATATGAATATTTTTGAAGAAACTTTAAGGGAGAAAAAAACACAAAAGCTTGTGCAAGTATCAGTCAAAAGTTTGAATTAATATCAAAAATATTTACCTTGCTTTTGAGATTGTTGGTATTAAGTCGAATGTAGAGATTATCGATCTCAGGTTGTTATAGGATGTGTATTTTCGATGAAATATTTAGATCAATTTAACCCACGTCAGTTCACTCGCAAGCCTCACAATAGACTGTGGTGACAAACAGTAGAAGTAACAAACTTAACATCGACACGTCATACCTTGTAAGAGAATCGACAAATACCTAATTATAATGTTATTTTTATAACCTCTCAACTCTGACCGTTCAACAGAATTCCATACATTTTTATACGATCATTTTATGGGTCATGAGTCATATGGTACATTTTTCTACAAAAATTTACAGAAAAACAAACCAAATGAACATTTGATAAACAAAATCATAACAATAACTTCTATGCTAGGAAACTGCGCGCAACTATGAATAATAATGGCTATCAGCGGTTTCCTTCTGTGAGTTCGTCAAACTTTACAGTGTCAAGGTCACCGAGAGTGAATCTGTTACCTCATATCAAGTATATTCGTATCGCTAACAGATAAAAATATTATGCTATTGTGAATTATTTTACTGGTTCTGTAACAGTAGTTGTTATGTATTACGGACGAAATTTTAGGTTATAATAGTGATGTTTTATATATTGGCGTGGCTTTGCTTGTCTAATAGCAAATAAGGTGTTTAAAGTAAAAGAATTTGATATTACAGTTAGAGTTTATTGTACAGTTAAAAAATAATTTGGAAAACAACATTGAGCTTATTGATAATAACTTAAAGAGGTAGGAATGAGAATTTTTGGTACAAAATTAGTATAAACTTATTCTACGCTTAAAAACTAAATACATTTTTAAATTCAACTAATGATTGTTTGACTACTCGAAACATGAGGTTTTTTAGTATTTTTATTTAACAAAGTTTGTTGGTACCATATGGCATTACGGATAGACTTTTCACACGATGGACGCCAACTCCGCATGATACCATAATTTAGGACAAATTCAACTATTGCGGCAGTAGCTTTCGACTTTAACTGATGATTATCTAGATGATTTTGGGAATCAACGTTCAAGGGAGTTGTAGTAAAAATATGTTTGGTTAGATGTCTCGCCAACTCAGTACATTTTCTTGAGGATTTCAAGCAATTCTCAAATTCTGCTTTCTCAATATAAACACCAGAATTGGCCATCAGCTCCATTAGTCCTGGGGCATACTTAAAATACTTAACAGTCACATTCTTGACAGTTCCTTTGTTTTTAGGTGAATCATTTGTATTATTGACCAGGCTCAAATCCTGTAATGATTCCTGGACCGTTTTTGAAGGCATAGATAGGTCCAAAGGAACGTCATTATTTTCGGTATCAAAGTTTTCTTGATCCGATACTCCAGAATCAAAACTGATTACTTCGTCAGTCTCGTTCACCATCGACACGCGTGAGTTATCAAGATACGATAGTCTATCCATCCATCTTCGAAGCTCTGGCCAAAAGGCCTTGCTATCATTTATTTCGGAGCTCAGCGATGCAGAAGAATTAGGACTTTTATTTTCTGAGCAGATGCTGGATTCTTCAACACTACGCTCATGCTCCTTGAGACCCTGAATTGCACTGTCGTAGGAATCTGCAACAAAAACATCATTGCTATCTTATCAAAGATTGTCTCCCAACCTCTGCACTTACTCTTAGCTTCCACCCTTTCACTTTCAAAATTTGCATATCATTCTCACGATGACTAAGTGACGATGCAATGATAAGACTCTAGTAAAATGAGGATTTAAAAACTGTAAACCCTAGAACTTACTTGTGGTATACTTTATCTGGGCCCAGTGTAAATTCCAGTATCCTCCGGGACTTTCGTGGGTTTTGACCCGCTCTCGAGTGATTTCCTGCAGCTCATCAGGATATGCCACTAAAACTTTTATAGATTCTTCATCTTGCCATCTAACCCAAGATGCTGGTATACAAAGAACGCGGTTCATCTAATTGTCCTGCGTTGCAAATAGTTGCACCACGTGATAAATCCGATTTTGATTTGTGTTCATCTGGAAAATCAAATGCAAGTACTCAAAATACAGTGTTCTGTACAGCCAATGGAAAAAGTTGGTTTGGTAAGATGTGAGGCCTTGTTGCTAGACAACAACCGCTAAGAGGCGGGGCGTTGCTAAGCAACGGCTACTAAGGGGTGGGTCGTTGCTTGTTATGATAAAGAAAACACAACTTACCATGAAAAACACGCGAAATTCAATTCTCAGTATGAGTCAGTGTTCTGTTTGTAATCGTTTTGTTTATCAGCTTCGCAGTCGCAATGTCACATAAATTTACTATTTAAATTAAATACAATGTTACTACACAGCACATCGCGATAGTAAGCCAGCGCGAAATACAATGGGTTTATTTCATTTTCCGCAATATATATGTTCCAGTATTGTTATTGTACATAAAATAAATAGGTATATTAGTCGTCTGTGATATTATTTGAACTCTGATCAATTAGCTGAAATCACGATCTATATTTTAATTTCTGATATGTGAATAATCATGTGTGGGATAAACAGTAATAGCAGATTTGTTGGTACTTATCAACATTTATTATGAAGAATAGTTCAATGTTTATGATAAAAAATACAAAGTTACTTATTCAGAATAAGTTATTCTAATTAATAAATTTAAAATGACTTATTACTTATTATTTATTTTGAGCCACTGCAACTGAAACCGTAAGGCTCTTTCAATAGATTTTCTGCTCGACTGTTGCCAATTATTCTTGCGTCCCTGTTGCAAAACGAAATCCATGATAGTAGAAATAGCGCGTTCTTCTAAACGCCGATCTTTCTTCAAAGCGGTTGTCGAAAAAAAGTGCTTCATCAGTAGCCGTGCCAATTGAAGACAGTTTATAGAAGACATTACGCAGATTTCAAGCTCAGATATTTCAATATAAACACCGCTATTGGGTATGAGCTCGATGAAGCTTTGGGCAGAGCTTCTAGTTTCTATCTCCGAAGAGCTAGTTTCATTAGCTCTATTGCTTTCAATCTTTATTTCTTCCTCTGCTTTAGATATCAGATATTTAAGCACTGAAAAATCTTCCATAGTCCTGATTTGGAATGGATTCTGATTAAAAGAAGATGGAAGACCAGAAACCCATTTTTTAAAGTCCGTCAAAGAGATTTCAATTGGTAATTCGCTATTTGGCGGTGCTAAAGAATGTGAAGGTCCTGGTTGTGGTGTCATTATTTCAGGAGATGAAAGCCCAACACATTCTCGTTCGTTGATGTTACGAATCATTGAACTGTAGTTACCTGCAACAAAACAAAATCATTTTTATTTTAAAACTATCGCAAACTGATAAGTTTTGAATTGATATCAAGTGTTCATTAAGTATAAAATCTAAAACTTACAAGAGCAGCCTTCAATTCGCGCCAAAAACGAGTTCCAGTTTTGTTGGGGATCCTCGTAACGTTTCACTTGTTCCATAGTAACTTCCCACGCTTCTTCGGGGTAAGCGATCACAACGGTCTCAATCCTTTCTTGAATACTGTCTACAATTTTTCTTGTATTCGACCACGTGGATCTTTCTTTTGTTCATCTGAAAAAAAACAATCTTTGTTCAAATGTCTAGAGCTCAACCAGAAAATTTGGCGTGACTCATGGATAACTTTTTATCCTTTTGTGCAACCTGTTTTTGTCAAATGACTTTGCAGTGTCTGTTTATACAGGTGTCACTAGTCTTGAATAATTCATTCAAAAATACCTATGCTATCGTGCATTTTCTGTAAATTTAATCATTTTAAAACCTGATTACAAAACTCAGTTTTACTAATTATAGATACAAAATTCTGATAACCCGTGACCCGCTCAATACGCAGATAACTGAGTTCTTATCATTTTATTTCCATATTTCTTGGTAAAGCTTAAAACAAACAACTATATTCATTAAAATTATGCGTTTATTAAAAACAACAAACACTTCAAACTAACATACATTTGCATAAAAAAGTTTATTCTAACCCACCATTTATTATCAATAGTAGTTGTACCACCGCATTTTTTATTTCTTCACTAATTAATTTAGTAGCAGTATCGAAGTCTATATCATTTCTGCAGTACAGATTTGTTAAACGTCTCATTTTGGTTTCCAGAAATTTTACATAGGTTACTGCCCGCGCCTGCAAATGTTTATAGTGCTCATTTCTCTCGGAAACTTGAGATGGGTCGTCATTGTCACCGAATATGTGAATGGAACCGAGAATACTAGCAACTAAGGGATGAATTATGTTGAATTGTTCTATAAGCGTGAGCCTCCTAGTAGCTTCAAACGTGCAAAAAAACGACTCGTCGACAACAGTATTTTTGATTCTGGTAGACGTTGAGACTTCTTTCGATTGGATTTCTCTTTTCGGAGATATGTAGTGCAGTGCGTAAAGCATCGCATCGTCATAGTCATCTGCACAAGAAAAACCAAAATTAATGGCCTATCCTAAGTAACAGACTTGCTAATGAAGTGAGTAATAAGGTATTGACTTACCTGTTTTGTAATATAGTCTTGTCAAAAACGTTTTCCAGTGACTATATGCTGGCAAGTTGTCAATAATTAATTGCATAGCCTTTTGCTCTTCATTTGGAGGTGGGTAGCGGATAAACAGATTCTTTTCTAAAGAAGAATTCAGCCACTGACTTGGGACATACTTCAAGCCAGCCTGATTACTGAGGCTTCCTATGATTTTGATTACTAAATATTTCTTCACTGACATCTTAAGCAAGCTCTGAAAAGCCAAAACACTTTGTTTAGAACAGAGTACACGTGTAATGAATTTTACAATAATTTGCAAAGAAACTTACCGTATTCTTGAACATAATTTCAACTTTCGAACTCAAATTTCACCAAAAAACGTGTGCTCCTAAGCTAGGAACAGGAAATTATGCTAGACTGAGAGGCTAACAGTCTTTTACAGTTACCCGAGGGAGCGATTGCATGCATAAGTAAAACTCCAAGCGAACCATTTCCATGAAAAATTTATTGTAATCAGCATTATAAATATGTTAATACAAAACAGGTAGAACGTTGTTATGGCATAAAAATAAAATATTTGAAGCTACTTATGCGGTAGCACTTTTAGAATGCACTGCAACGCCGATGTGACTCCCTCGCACTTAGCGGGTAATTCTTTTTGCAAGTGTTCATCCAATCTTTCTTGTATAAATCGTATCCCATCGTTGATATCATCTGCAATTGATCCGAGAAACTTAGATGTCGGAAAAATGCACTAAGAAGAGTATCGAAAAAACAAACTAACCTGTTTCATACTCCAGCGTCGCTGGATAGACCTCTGAGACGTTCATCTGGTGAGTGCGAAGTGACACTACGTTTTGCAAAGGACGAGCAACGAACACATTTCTGCCATCACGAAACACTATCCACGATCTATGGATGCACCGATAGGAGAATTTATCAAACAATTTTGGAAAGCTTACGAATTTCACAACCAAGAAATTAGTATCTGTTTGTGACATATTAACGTCTTATCTTATCGGAAGTCAAATTTATAATGACGGAAAAACAAATTATTTGCTGTTGTGACCCAATCGCGCAGACATTTGTTCAAATAAATATTTAAATGCAACAAACATGCTGCAGAGCGTTGAACTTAGACAAAAAGATCTCACCTTGCCGCGTCTTTCATTTAATGGTCAAATGCGTCATTTATTCAATTGTTGCATCATCCACGGCGATCTTTATTGAAACATATGCTAATTATATAGAAAATTCCTTGGTTATAATTTTATAAATCTATAACCAAATAAGTACAATACTAACTACACACATTACGTTAAAAACAGTTTGATAGTGACTCATTGCTAACCACAATGTTCTATTTAAATAAAGCGTAACATGATGACAAATTGTTTTAGAGTTCACAATAACGTGTAATAAGTTCAAAAGGTTATCGTTAAAATATTTAGTGTTTCTAAGTATCAAAACTTTCCAACAGCGCTAAAAGTTTGGTCATCTTGAATACATTTGTTTATTCGTTTCGCAAGTCTGATAGTGAATTTACAAGTGCGTATTTGGATACTTATTTAGGCATTCAGTGGAATGTCACATACACTTCCGCAGAAAGCAAATTCCGCACTAGATTTTTCGCAAGTAAATTTTTATGCAATTTAAACGCCAAGTGTTTTATAAATTTCTACTTGGAAAACTATCATAGATAAAATAGACAGGACTTAGGCGTAAGAAGCACTAATAACTTCAGTTTTATTATTATAATACTCGTAACATTGCATTGCTATGGTGAAGTGAGACTTCAGGTCGCACAATGCTACTAATATGGTAGGTGATGCTGCCTCTTGGTCGGCGGGTCCTGGGTTCGATCCCCAGTCGGGGCAAACATTTGTGTAAAAAGCAGATGTTTGTTCTCGGGTCATGGGTGTTTGTGTCTTTATGTGTTTCCAAGGGACCCACGACACAAGGGAAAACCTTAGTGTGGGCCTTTGAGTGTGTAGCGTTTATTTATTAAAATACTCGTAAGATTGCCACGTTTAAGTGAAACTTCATGCCGTACTATGCTACTAACGCCAACGTGACGTAACTTGAGTCCGGATAGTGTGTAAACTATATAAAGACAGGATCATGGCGTAAGAAGTACTAATATCTTCAGTTTTGTTAATAAAATACTCGTAACATTGCCACGGTGAAGTGAGACTGCATGTCGCACTATGCCACTAACGCCAACGTGATGTAACTTGAGTACAGATGGTGTGTAAACTATAAAATAGATAAGATTAAGGCGTACGAAGCACTAATATTTTCAGTTTTGTTAATAATATACTCGTATCACTGACATGGTGTAGTGTAACGTCATGCCGTACTATGCCACTAACGCTGAAGAGACGTAAAATGAGTCTAATAGAGTTTGTACTATGAAATAAATAGTATAAGACCGTTAAAAATAGCTCATTGTCTCAGTTTTCCTATTAAATACGCGTTATAGATAATGACATGTAACTCGAGACGGATGTACTTTAAAGCTGAGCTGCAATAGTAACTTTTTTTTTTAATTATTATAAGATGGGTCAAAGATGAGGTCGACGATGGAGCGAGTTAACCCAGAAAATGCCTATAAAGGCACTGGTACTTCCACGCACCGAAGGAACACAGCAAGCTGTTTGGCGTCGGACTTAGGTAGGAGGGTGGTCGCGAACCAGACGGCCCTTTACAGAGCCTACCACACCGTATGAGACCATAGGACGACACCTCAGATTCAGAAAAAAATGAAGTGTCGTTGCCTGGGATGGATTACTAGGAGGCAGGTCTCATTTGTGTTTCCTTAGTCGCCTCTTACGACACCCACGGAAAGAGATGGGGTGGTGTTATTCTCAACCGATCACCACACGGCCAGCAAACTATTGTTTGGATGGAAGTACTCTACACGTCTAACAAGGTGGCGTTAGTGTGCAATCAAAAAACAAAAGGCACCAAAACTAGGCATTGCCCTTTAGAAAAAAAAAACATTACGTACTAGTGCTTTATTTTTATTACTCACGGGCTGGGTAAAACATATCATTATAAAACTTAAAACAATGACATAAGACCCACTTTATGAGCAAATGTGTTGAAAAAATGTTTTATTTTGTCTGTTTATGTGACAAACAGAACTGCGATGAGTAGGCTTGTTAGTAGCCTAACCCAACCAACCCTTTAGAACTGCGACCCCCGTCAGAAACGACTGTGGTTGCATTTCAACTTCCGGTATTTTGAACATCGATTTTTAAACATAGGTATTTCATGTATCGGTATTTTGAACTTTCGGCATTTTAAACCTTCGGTACCTATATTGAACTTCAGGTTTCAACCATAGGTATATCGTGTGTAGGTATTTCGGCCATTCGGTATTTCGAACTTCGGTGTTTTAAATGTCGGTATTTCAATCGTAGGTATTATGAATTTTTGGTATTCTGATACGTACCTATCCGATTTCCCACTCACAAAGGGTAGTTATATGTAGTAATGTAAGTAGATTAAAATAAAAATTTAGGTGTGTTCCACAAACTGGTTTTGCTGTAAATTATAACTTCTGGCTCTGTCGTCTCAAAAGGTTGCCGACCCCTGGGTTAGCCGCATACTTGATCATGAATAATCATAATCAATTGATCATGCCTACACAATGAGAATTGAGGTATGTACTCGGAGCCTTTTAGCCCATACACGTCCCGACCAAGGGGCACTGGCCTCACTTCGAAAGAGTGAAGGTTGGTGGAACGCGCGCCTTTTGGAAACCAAATTTTCTCAGATGTGCGGGTTTCATTACAGCTGAGCAAGTAGTAGTAAATAAAATATTAGAAAGATAAATTTAACGGTACCGGCCCGAGTCAGAATTTGAACCCGATACCTTCCGGTGTAACCAGCCTGATTTGTACACTAGGATCAGAATTTGAACCCGGTACCTTCCGGTGTAACCAGACTTATTTGTTCACTGGGATCAGAATTTGAACCCGGTACCTGCCGTTGTAACCAACCTGATTTGTTCACTTGGATCAAAATTTGAACCCGGTAGCTTCCGGTGTAACCAGTCTGATTTGTTTACTCGGATCACCGCCCGTCGATAATTTAATCATAAACAACGTTGTTAATTATTCTTCAGATGAACGCTCAAGCCAAAAAGAAAGTAGACGTATTATCTAATGACGTGCTACCATTTATCATACGAGAACAGGATCGTCGTATCACTCTCTACAAGCGGATCATGGCAGCAATTCAAAGCGGAGAGAAGGGCATAACTATAGCTGAAGTAAGAAATAAACCTCCTGTGATAATAAGAAGAGGTAAGGGGACGTTTTTTTAATTTATTTATTTATTTTTATTTTAACAGTTTATTGTACACAGGAAAAATCACAAATGTTACAGACAAATAGAAAAACGAACACAAAAGGCACAGCTTATTTCTTTAAGAAATTTCTTCCAGCAGACCTGGGACAGTGAGAGGCGTAAAATAAATAAAGACAGACGTGCACAATTAACCACTGAAATCTAAATACTAATATAAACTACATAAAAATACAACTACACATACATATAATATATAAATAATTTATATAAATACACAGACATATATTTTATACATACATAAGCAATACATATAATATTATGTTCATTATACTGAAGGGAAAGCAACAGATACATAATGTTCCTTTAATTTCTTTCTAAATATCGGAAGTGTCTCGGAATTGCGGATGGGGTAAGGCAGTGAGTTCCACAGTCGGGCTGCATGAACGGAAAAGGAATAGGAGTAGAAGTCAGAGTGATGGGAAGGGATACAGAGGAGTGACCTAACGGAAGGACGAGAGGGCTGGTCAACAGGTTTTGAAAAAGAGAAGCGCTCGCGAAGGTAATTAGGATAAGAAGGATTATGAAGGACATTGAAAAGAAGAGAAAGGAGGTGAAGATTTCTTCTCAGACGAATAGGGAGCCACTTGAGTTGCTCGCGATATCGAGAGATGTGGTCGAACTTACGAAGTCCAAAGATAAAGCGAATGCAGAGGTTCTGCAGACGCTCAAGTTTATTCACGAGCTCCTCAGTGGCATCAAGGAAACAGGAATCAGCATAGTCAATGAGGGGGAGGATAAGGGATTGAGCGAGAGTGATCTTGGTTTTTAAAGGTAAAAAGTTTTGGAGGCGTTTGAGGGAGTGAATTGAAAAGTGAACTCCTACTGAGTCCAGCAACATGCGCTGACCAAGAGAGATTGGATTCAAGCATAAGACCAAGATTTTTCGCAGTGTTGGTAAACTCAATAGGAGATCCTCTATAGGTAATCAAGGGCACACTATCCAAAACAACTTGGCCTAACATATACCTACTACCAATTAACATTGCCTGTGATTTTTTAGGGTTTACAAGCAACCCAAAGGAATCAGCCCAGGAACAGATCCGATTGAGATCATCGTTGATGTTATGGATGGCAACGTTAATATCACTGAGATTAAAGTGAAGATATAGCTGCAAGTCGTCTGCGTAGAGATGGAAGCTGGATGATATTAGCGAAGTAACAGAATTAATAAATATTGAAAAAAGAAGAGGAGAGAGGACGCCACCCTGCGGCACGCCAGCAGCCAGCTCGCACCAATCAGACATAATCTCATTGACGCGAAGCGGCCGCGAAGATAAGAGTTGAACCAGGCTGTCACCGGGGAAGAGAAGTTACATGACTCGAGCATAGCCAATAAGATGTCGAAGTCAACTGAGTTGAAAGCACTGCTGAAGTCCAGAAGTACAAGAACAGTGAGTAGCTTGTTTTCCATTGTAAACCGGATATCATCTGTAACTTTCAGCAGCGCTGTCACAGTGCTATGACCAGATCTGAAACCAGACTGGTAGGGACAGAGGAGTTTATTCGACACGAGATACTCAGACACCTGCTGATGGACAATGTGCTCTAGGACTTTTGAGAGAAATGGTAGGATGGAGATCGGACGAAATTCGGAAAAGGTCGTGGGATTACTTGTTTTAGGTAGAGGGATCACGTACGCACGTTTCCAGGAGTCGGGAAAGGAACACGAAAATAAAGAGAAATTGAAGAGGTGAGTAAGGATTTCTAGGAGTTCGGGAAGGATTAAGGATATCATGCGGGAACTTAGTTCATCATTGCCAACAGCAGTAGATGTTATAGCGAGTATGTGTTTCCTAACTTCGTCTCCGGTGACAGGGCGATGGGTTAACTCTTGACCTCAATCTTGACCGGTTAGTTTTAATTAACCAGTTAACCCAGCGAGTAAACCCAGAAAATGCCTTTTAAGGCCATTAGGAGTACTACACACTGACGGAACACAGCAAGCTGTTTGGTGTTGGGCGTGGTTGCGATTTATTAACGACGATTTCGTAGGGTACCTACTAAAATTACACAAAATCTACCCGTCCGTTAAGTCCAAACTAAAACTTTATTTGCAATATAAGATTTAATTCCACGTTCGTTTTTCGTTGATTCCTTGCATTACACTCGAACAATTTTATTGTAGTAGTTAAACTGGTTTTAGTGACCTACAAAGGTATTCACCGATTATCACAGTGTTATTAGTGTGTTACTAAGTGTGTCGGATAATTAAAACAGTGTAAATTACTCCGATCTAACAATGCTGCGCACACTGTCACCTAAGTATTCATCTAATCCAGATTTGCATACCGGCGCCAGACTTGAATAAAAAGACGCCTTTGTGAACTTGAGAAAACGTAAACAGCCTGAAGATGACATTCCTGCCAAAATTGTAACGATGATTGAGCAGAAAATTAATAGCCAGCTATCCGAATGGAATACAAACATCGATGCTACTATTGTATCAACTATCACGAGATCTATACAGGCCTCCCTCAACACTGAGCTAGCAAAAATAACGGAAAAACTCGTCGATATGAATAAATCTATAACTCTTCTGCATGTCGAAAATGCAAGTATCAAAGATAACATAAATACAATGAGTACCCGTCTGGCAGAGATGGATTTAGGCCTAAGCGCCATGAATGTTCGTCATGAGTCGTTTGAATCCCGTTTGTCTACACTAGAAACTCACTCTGCCGTTAGTCATGATTTACCTAATCAGGTATCATCTTTAGAAAATAAATTAGCAATCATGGAGCAACAGGCAAGGGATTGTAACTTAGAAATTACAAACGTACCGGAGCGGCGTGGAGAGGACCTGGTGACCATCGTGATTAACCTGGGAAAGCTTGCCAATCAACGTGTGGCCCCTACCGAGATTTGCGGCTCATCGTGTTCCACACGCCGATCCCAAGGACAGCCGCCCCAGGAATGTGATTGTCAAATTTCACACCAAAATTCTGCGTGACAACATGCTCGCTTCCTGTCGTGCACTTAAGAACCTCACTTCTGAACAACTTTCTATTACAGGCACATTGCACAGGATTTATGTTAATGAACATTTAACATTAAAAAACAAGCAATTGTTTCGGGAAAGTCGACAAAAAGCAAAATCTTGTGGCTACAAATATGTGTGGGTCAAACACGGGGTCATCCTGGTACGTAATACGGACACATCACCGATATTTACAATTCGATCGCTACTCGATATCAAAAAGATTAACCAAAATTAACTGTGTATTAAAAATTGTGTGTATTTTTTTTCTAATTATAAGTACCATTTTGCCGTATCACTTATTATTTTTCACCAGTGGTCATGTATTATCTTACCGTCCTATGGTCGCTAAACAAAAAATACTTGTTATCAAAATATAGGCAAGATGACTGCAAAAACCCAATAAAACCAACCTGTATTTGCGGTCCATTCGTTTTGTCTCATTCGCAATTTACATTAATCTGCTGCAACTTAACTTGGCAATTCTCATGGAGCGGGTCGTTTGGAGCGGAGTATGTAAGCACTCATTACACCCGGTTGAACGTAACATGTGACTTTTATAATTACTTCACCCCGGTTCTTTTATTAACACTTATATTTACAATTTATCCCAATGGCTAGCACAAAAAAATTATCTACAGGGTGACTTTTTAATCACCAGCCAAATTTTTTTTACGGTGTCAGTAACGTTGATAGAACGTAAATAACGAGGAAAATATTTTTTTTTTCCAAAATTTTCAGATTTTGTTACCCCTTTTTAACGTCTTAGAGGATAAATTTTCTAAAACGCAGAAACACGGGTGTCACAATTGTTCTGTAGAGTACTGTTACCAAGTTTCAAGTCAATTGGACGATGTTACTTTTTTTTCCATATAAAAATTTTGATTAATTTTTATGCTTCAGACGATCTAGCTTGAAATATTTATATGAAATATAGAAACAAAAAAATACGGGTCTGTTAAATTTTCATAAAATTTACGTACAAAAAATTTGGATGGTGATAAAAAAATCTTCCTGTATATACTATCAAAACTGTCGCGGTATCAGAACTAAGTTGCATGTGCTATACATGAACATTATATCCAACGACTATGACATAATAATACTAACCGAAACTACATGCAGATATTTTCGACAATGAGTTTATCGACCCTAGGTATTGCGTGTACCGTTGCGACAGGGATCGCAGTGCAACCAAGCGGAGGGACGGCGGAGGTGTGTTGGTCGCCGCGCTGAGTTCCCTCGGAGTGGTTTCCTTCTCCCCACCGCCGCCCCGCGATGCTCCGGCGCACAATTCACACCCGGACTCACCACCACCGATTGTTGATTACTTGTTATTACAAATGGGTTCCGGCGATATAATAAACTTTTTATAAATGCCGTGTATATACCGCCTGGCCTAAATCACCTGATCTATGATTCTTACTTTAACTACTTGCAATCTATCTTGCAGTCGTGTGCAATGCAAAACTTCTTCCTTGTAGGCAACTTTAATGTCCCAAAACTTCTCTGGGAAGATATGGATGTCCTACTAAACCTATAATTAATAATAACACATGTTTGTCTTCCAAAAGAGTGGTTGATTTTTTGACTACGATGGACTGCTACCAACTAAATTACCTTAAAAATTGTGACAACCGTAACCTGGACTTATTTATAACTACGTGTACTGACTTTGATTTATTGCAACCTATACTGTCGCTTGTTCCCGTTGATAAGCGGCATCCCCTTTATTGTATAGTTTTGCCCTTGTATAGGCACGAAAAAGGAATAAAACAGAATACTAGGTTACTATACTGTTATAATAATGCTGACTACGACTTAATCAATAAAGAATTGTTAACTATAGATTGGAATCAGTTATTTTCTAACAAATCCGCTGAGAATGCTATCGATTATATTCTATGAGACAATTTGTGGCCTTATACGCAGTTCTGTACTTACGAAAAATACTCGTATAAAAAAATCCCAATTTCCCGTCTGGTTTAACTCTTCACTTATACGACTTAGTAAAAATAAAAATCAGGCATGGATTAAGTGGAAGAAATTTCATAATTCATATGATTACCATAGGTATAATAAATTTAGAATAAAATTTAATTCTGAATCTAAAACCTGCTATAATCTATAATATAATAAAACTGTAGAGGTCGAATTTCTGTACATAGAAAAAAAATGCTAAAAACCGAGTCAGGGGGATGTAAGAAGAGAAATAAAACAAATCCCGATTTTTTTAGATTTTTTTGTTTCTCTGTTTGTCTGTTTGTCTGTTTGTCTGTTTGTCTGTTTGCACGGGCTAATCTTCGTAACTGTTGGACCGATTTAAATGAAATTTTGCATGGTGGTACCTTATATCCCCGGTCAACATTTAGGCTATATAAAATCTCGAAATTTAGCCAGTAAATATAAAACCAACAACAAAAACCCCTGAAAAAATTCAAAGCTAGGTGTTTTTCAGTACATTTTACTCATACCATAGAGATCAACGTATTTTTGACTTAAACATGGCTAAAAGCATGGACATGTTGTTTTTTAAATTTATCTCTTTCGAGAAAGGCAAAGGAATCTGCATCCATACAGCCAGGTCTTCAATATATGTATTTCTTAGCTATGTCTTCAATTTATATTTCTTTACTTCTCTCATTCTCCGTAAGCCGATAGTGTTTTGTTTACGAAGAACTATGACGGCAAGAAACACTGCCGCTGGATCGGAGCGGATACACTGTATCACTTGAATTACTTTTTAACCGACTTCCAAAAAGGAGGAGGTTTTATGTTCGACTGTATACAGGGTGGAATTTTGTAATGCCACCTGAAGGGAAAGTACTCTTAATACTTTAGGTAGAAAATTGTACTCAAAGAAAACATTCCTTTATTTTTGAAAAGAAAGAAAACTGCATTCAAGAATTTTCGAAAATTCGCTTGCCACAACCGGGAATCGAACCGACTAAAATCTGTAAGAATACCCTGTACTTTTATTGCGTCGATCTTTAGGGTCAATTTAAAGGATGAAATCTTTCTAACAAACTTGGTAAATTAAATGAAAGGAAAACTACGAAATCTTAAACCATTGTATATCTTTATTTTATGTATGTTCACCGATTTCTCCGCCAGTTGTGGACCGATTTTCAAAATTCTTTTTTTGTTTGAAAGAGTATACTCCAGAAGTGGTCCTTTTGTCACCAATTCAGGATCTGATGGGATCCCATGAAAATCAAGGGCAACCCTTGAATGGAATAGGCACTTACAATGTTTCTCAAGTTATTTCTATTATTTACGCCAAACATAGAAAAATATACACATCAACACTGTCTAGGGATACCTATTGCATGATTTTTCATACAAAAGAGGTCTGTTTGAGAAGCTATAATACCGTACTGGAGATACACGGAGTGATATAATTTTCAGATGATCAAGTGCCAAACATGAATTTTCAATTTTTTTCAATGAATTTAATTTTTCTTGAAATTTGAAATTTGTGAAAACGTGACTAAAATGAAAAAAAAATTGCGCTAATTCCACCATTTTCATACGAAAAGCAGAAAAAAGTGCATTTTTGTTTTCGTTTACGTCACGTTTAAAAAAAAATCAATTTAAACAAAATTCATTGACGGGAATTGAAAATTCAGGTTTAACACTCATCTTAAAATTATGTTCCTCCATTTGTCTCGAGTATGCTTTTATAGCTTCTCAAACAGACCTTTTTGTATGAAAAATTAAGCAATATCCCTAGACAGTGTTGATATTTAACTTATTTTTTCATGTCTATGAGTACGTAGTTTGATAAAAGGACCGGATTTATGAGATATTTTGTATAGGTAATAGATCCATTCTTAATTTTTTGTCGAGAAGTTTGGTTGAGTGGTAGAGTTACACAGCCTGTGAATCGACGGTTTCTGGGTTCGATTTCCGGTTTGGGCAAAGAAACCATACGAGGGAAACTTTAGTGCAGAAAGTTACAGTGTGAAGTGCTAATTAATTGATTTTATGATAGATAGATAGATTGACACTTTATTCAATTGACATAAAACAGCACAACACAGTAATAGACAAACAACAAACATACAAGTAAACATGAATCAGCAAGCAAACAATGAAGTAAACAGAGTAAGAAATAGAAACAAATAATTTCATAAAACTATTTTACACCGTGTTATCTGTATCATGCCAATCAAATTGGCGCTGACTCAGCATATTGCTGCAGTACCAGACTGCAGCGCTGGTATTCTGCCATGATGTTACTTATTGAGTTTTCTTTGTAGGTAATAATAATCTTTTTCAAACTTCATAAATTCACCTTTAAAAAAGTACTTTATAAAGAAAAACTGAGGGTGCTGCTCTATAATTAGATAGATGTTATTTTTAAGAGCTTTCTTCGAATATAAGTGAGTCGGAAGAAATTAAAATTATTGTAACTGACCCACAAATATCCAAAAATAAAACAAAAACTTTTGTGCTGAACTGGCACTGAACAAAAAATTTGGAATGTGCCAGCTGCCAACCAAATACATTGCATTGTTGGTACAGAGGCCAGCGCATCAGGTTACTCCATTTTCATTGCAAAACCGCTCTTATCACAACAGCACAGAGTGCACGCGTGTGGTAACCTGAGTTGGGGCCGTCCGTGCATTGCAAAATTTATACAACGTATTATATACTCATATACAATATGCCATTTTTGAAATTTTCATGACATGTAAAGTTAGGTGACTTATGTTACCCCAACGAGGATTATAGGCGTATAATATCTAAAATATCGAAACTTTTGTCAGCTTCCCCATTTATAGTTCGGTTATTCTGCACTTTTTTAACGAACCAAAACTAAATACTTAATACAGTGTTAATAAGAACGAAGTTGATTAAGTATTTAGTCTTCAAATCTTAATTCGGCCCTGTCGGAGAAACTAAATGACATTATTCAAGGATATCACTTTTTGAAAACAATAAACGGCTTATTTTTTATTTTTAAGCAAAGGAATCTATGGCCGTACAGCCGGTGTTTTCAATGCATTTCTTATTTTTAAAGGCGGGAAACTCAATAGAAACCTTTGAGTATGTAGTATTTACTCTTTAGTCATTGATAGAAACTGACAATTGACATTTGTTTCATTAAAACGGAATATGGTCTATAGGTTTGATCTATGGCTTTGATGTTCTGACATGAAATAAGTGCAATTTATTGATTTTTGCTAGGACCAAGTATCTCTCTCTAAACGATTTTTGATTTTAGTTTACATCAAGCGTAGTATTGCGTATATAAGCCATGGATAAATATTATAATATTACTATTCTAATAAGTTTCTTAGTTTGGATCAAGTACTGACACCTTTGCTTATTTCTACAAATGTCGATTGAAGGGAAAAGCGTAGTCATTTCTATCTTAAATTTAATTTTTTTTGAATCATTTTTACACAATTATCGCAAAGCAAAATGAAAGCAGCGTGCTAGCTGAAATCTCAAATGCACGGGGGTTGTCTTAGATACTGACATAGGTGACCTGTTTTAGAAACTTCTATTCCTCTGAAAATCAAAACTAAGTCCGTATTTATTAGCATTTATTAGTATTTATCCTAAGTAATAGGTCTTTCAACATACAATTTTCGTAAATTTTTTACTCCACATATTTTTTTTTATCAAAATTGATTTTTTATATAAGTACAAAATCCTTACGTTTTTCACAGAAACGCGAAATACAATATTAATTAACCACTTTTTGTGGGATTGTTAAGACAACATAAAACTTTTTAAAGATGTTTTAGAGGCACCACTAAAGGAGACTCAAGTGTTAAGTGTTGATTGTCTATCTCTCTCAGTATCAAAATAACAAAAACGACTGCTACTTAAGTATAGATCAGAGTTTGAGTCGCGTTCTATAATACGGACCTTAATCTATCAAAAGCAGTAACAATGGTATAGAAAATATAACCGATAGAGGAAACAACTATGTTTGAGCTTTGTTTTTAGATCCAAAGTAATGTATTAAGTATCAACCTTATATGACATACTTAGTTAGCCAAGTTTTCAAATAAAAAATATTTTTAGAAATTGCTTTTCCTTATACGAACGAAATAGTTGCTATTCGTTCATATAACGAAAATATGAACGAAATAGTTGCTTTAATAGAAAAACGGCAATTCATGTATCTGTAGTTGTGTTTCAAATATATTTGAATTTGAATTTGAAAGTACAAACTCGGTCTATAAAAATACATACAACACGCAGACGAAGTTGCGGGCATCAGCTATACTTATATAAGTAGGGTCGAATATAATATAAAAAGAAATTTAAAATACTTTTGGGCGTACATTTCTAATAGAAGAAATTCAGGTAATATACCTAGTAGCGTCACATATAAAAACAACATAGCAGACAGTCCTAGCAATATTAGTAACTTATTCTCTTCATTTTTTAAATCTGTATTTGAACCATGTACTATTCCTGCTGATTACGACATTAAAGACATTAATCTTGTGGATATTGAGCTATCGTCTACCAGTGTTTTGTCAGACATTTGTCTCTCCCCGGAAGAAATTCTTCAATAAATTCGTGCACTCGATGTAACAAAGGGTATGGGTACAGATAATATACCTGCAATATTCCTCAAAAACACAGCAAAGACTTTTTATGTACCTATACATTACATACTTAATAAATGTTTGAAACAAGGGGTATGCCCTAACGTGTGGAAGACCGCTAAAATAGTTCCTGTGCATAAAACCGGGTCAAGGAAGAGTGTAGAAAACTACAGGCCAATTTCTATTTTACCCACTCTGTCGAAGCTTTTCGAAAGGTTGGTATACAATTCTATATACCCCTATTTACATAACGTAATTTTACCACAACAGCACGGATTTGTTAGGCGTCGATCAACTGTTACCAACTTGCTTATATATACCACGGAACTATTTGAAAACATAGATGCATATATACAAACAGACAGTATATACATCGATTTTCGAAAGGCTTTCGACAGAGTGGATCATCAAATACTGCTGGAAAAAATAGCATTTAACGGTATACGCGGTAACCTATGGCGATGGTTTAAGTCATATATAACAAACAGAACACAGAGGGTTGTTATCAATGGTCACGAGTCCGACTGTATCAATATTACATCCGGTGTGCCACAAGGTTCGATCCTTGGCCCATTATTATTTATACTCTTTATTAATGACATCGGTTCATGTTTTAAATACTGTAACTTTCTCCTATACGCTGACGATTTAAAAATATATCATACCATTAAAAACTATTCTGACCATATACATTTCCAAACCGATCTAGATAATCTTAAAACCTACTGCAGCAGAAACAAACTTGACTTTAGCTTAAATAAATGTAAATCTATCACATTTACCCGTAAGAGAAACATCAGTAATTTCGATTATGATCTTTGTGGCACAAAACTTGATAAAGTTCAGTCCATCCGTGACCTTGGTATTATTCTTGATAGCAAGTTAACAATAGATGCTCATGTTAACAGCATATGCAGCAAAGCCTTTAAAATGTATGGATTTGTCGTGAGAGCTTGCAAAGACTTCAAAAATCCGTCAACTTATATAAATCTTTATAAGTCACTTATACGTTCTCAACTGGAGTATGGTGTGGCAGTCTGGTACCCTGTGTATAATCAATACTCTAATCAAATTGAAAGGATACAAAGAAAATTTTTAAAAACTGTTGATTATAAATGTGCACGTAAATATCTTAATTACAAACAACTCCTACATAAATATCAAATTTTTAATCTTAAATCTAGGAGATTACAACTAATGGTTATTCTCATGTATGATCTTGTGCATAATAGATATGACTGCATTCCATTATGTAATAAAATTTGTTATAATGTACCCCATCGTGTAAACATGCGAGCCTGTCGCACTGTTGATACTTTCAAATGTCCAAATTGTAAAACAAATGCAGGAAATCGTTCACCAATGTATTCTTTACCATCTACATATAACAAATATTTTAACCATATCGACATTTTCTCAACACGTATAGGACACTTTAAAAAGATGGCACTAGCGTCTTTGAAGGATTTAGACATGTAAATAAAATATAAATATAATACTATCTAAATCATGATATGGTGCACCTATACACATACACACACACACACACACACACACACACACACACATATGAATGACACGCACAGACAATTTTACACAATCCACACAATCACTATAATTTGTCAACAATAATTTAATATTAAGTTTTGCCTATTAAAATGTTTACCGACACACACACACACACACACACACACATACACACACACACACAACACAACACACACACTACACAATACCTTAATGTAGGGAATATTTGTCCATAACTCACTTAGTTCTACTTAGTAATCCGTGGCTAGCGATGTTGGTTCCACAATGACCTAAGCTATTTTACCTAGTTTTTAAGGAAACCTTTGTGAAACTGGTTGTTGGCCCTTAATAAAAAAAATTAAAAAAAGATCTCATGTTATTAAAATAAAATAAAATAAAATAAACGCTACACACTCAAAGGCCCACACTAAGGTTTTAACACTTGTGTCGTGGGTCCCTCGGAACACACATAAAGACAAACACAAACACCCATGACCCGAGAACAAACATCTGCTTTTCACACAAATGTTTGCCCCGACTGGGGATCGAACCCAGGACCCGCCGATCAAGAAGCAGCGTCACTACCACTCGACCAAACCGGCCGCCGTTATTAGAAGCAGCTGAAACTGTTTTGGCGGTGGAACAGTAGGTAAATTATTTTTTATCTCTCTTGACCACAGTCTAGCACACGTAAGAAGAAGCAGTTGAGGATATAGCAAACTCATCTAAAAGATGACTATTCACTCGAACTTTGAGAATTAGGTTATATGAGCTTGGAAATACAGACGCAGGCAGAGAATTGGAGTTGGAAAATTTTTGGAATGGTTTACAAATCCAAAACCATTTGGAGATATATGTATTTGCTACGATATTTTCATAATTTCAACTTAAAACTGTGAAGAATTGTATTTATTTTTAATAAAATGTGATAACCTTTATATGACCCTTGTGACGTCACACAAGGAAGTAATAACGAAACTTGTACCAACACTTCATTTAAAAAAAAGTGTCAATCATATGCCATATTGCTCAGTGTTGCCAGATTCAGAGGTTTTCCCTAAAGCCTAGGCGTTTTTGCAAGTAAAATTTTTTCAGGTAATATCAAAATATCACGAAAATGATCTACTTATTTCCCACTATTGTAAGAATACTGAAAAAATAGCGAAATCCTTTTTAAATCTGTCAAGATAGAATGAATTGAATCTGTAAGCTATTGACGTGTTCTTTGTCTAATGTTTCAATTCACTGTTTATTTCCTAAAATTATTGTACACACGGCAGCACAGCAGGCTATGCATGTTGACTTTGACGTCGCCTTTATCTCACTCGTAATAACGCCGGCTTTCTTAGTGCAAATGGATAACCTGATGTGCTGCCGTCGGTACATAAAATTAGTCTTCGAGATCGCTTACTGGTACTGGTACGACTTTTTTTATTATTATTATAAGATGGGTTAAACTCTTGACCTCAATCTTGACCATAAGGTCAAAGATGAGGTCGACGATGGAGCGAGTTAACCCAGAAAATGCCTATAAAGGCACTGGTACTCCCACGCACCGACGGAACACAGCAAGCTGTTTGGCGTCGGACTTCGGTAGGAGGGTGGTCGCGAACCAGACCGCCCTTTACAGAGCCTACCACACCGCATGAGACCATAGGACGACACCTCAGATTCAGAAAAAAATGAAGTGTCGTTGCCTGGGATGGATTAATAAATAATAATAAATAAATAAATTGTTTATTCATTTACAAAAAGGCATACATGATTAGCATTAGAGACTACAAAAATAAAAAATAAGAGCAAACTTAACTAATTAATTAGGTATACGCCTGAACTAGGTGAAACCTGTGTTTCAGGCATTATACGATGGGCCGGTACATAAGCTAAATCCAATTTATTTCTGAGTATTATTCTATTCTGAGTTAATTTCAATAAAAACTTTTAGTTGTACTTAGTTTTTGATTGTCAGTGTTATGTAGGCAGCTTGTATGTGATTCCTTCATGTTTTTGTCAAATCCATGGATCTAATACATCAGGATAGAAATCTTCGAGCTCAAACGCGGGCCGAAGAAGAGATAGAGCAACGAGGCAGAACGTCTCGTTCTAGTAGGGTGACAATGCGATTACTCGTATTATAATTTTTTTTTTGGGAGTGCAAAGTATACGTAACAGACAAATACAGGCTTCCATTTAAGGATAGAAGTTTTCCTGTAATTTTATTTTTATATAACAAACTATCAGCAACATTTACGTTACTACATTTTGTTATGACACCAAATTGTATGATAATATACAAGGAGGACACAGAGTATTGGACATCGGGAATGTGTAGTTAGGTTGCAAAAAAATAAAACAAAAACTCACCTTTCGTCTCATCTTATAATCAAATCATTAAAACATGCTTTTAACTTAATTTCAAAACTTTTCCTATGAAAACATTTTCCCCAAGCAATCCATGTTGGATGTTTGTAAAATTGGAGTTTTGTGCTTAGAATTCGTTTTTTCCTATTTTATCTATCGGACCCTAGGGAGAGCCCGTTTAGTTCCATAGGATAACCAGTATCTATAAATTAATTTTGATCTTATGTTATTTTTTATTAGAAATTATTAAATAATAAATTCCCCCTTTCACAGAATAGAATAGAAAAAATCTTTATTTTATAGGATATTCAGGATGCCACTTAAAACAAGTCAAGATTACATGAAATACATACAAACAAATATTAAAGGATTTAAATACATACATACTAGAGAATCAATACATACCATCCATACATTAAATACATACATACTAGGGATCCCGCACCTTTTTTGCGGGATCAAAAATGCGGGATTAGTCATGCGGGATCCCGCGCTCGGGATGAAAATAAAATATTAAGAACTAAGCTTGTAAAATGGGCTCAGACGACGCTCTGATTATTTATTAGATAGTACAGCCTCATTAATATGTAATTTAAGACTTTCCCTATGGAATATGTGACTTTTTTATGGAGTTTGTTCATGAAATAATTTTGTTTTCAATCTTTCATTTACAGCTAAATCTAATTTGAATTTATATTTTGTGTTGTGTAATTCCGAAGGTATCGGAACGGAACAATCGATCAATATGCATGTAATTCAAATATGCATATTTAAAAAAAATAACTTCACAATTGTGTTTGTTTGAATATTTTTGATTATAATTTATTTTGAGTCAGAAATTAATATTTCAAAAGTGCAGAAAAACTGCAGAAAATTTAAATATCCGAAACGTGTTGCTATTGGTTAGAGTGAATATGACGTCAAATTTCATTGACAACAAAAAGACTTGAATGAATGTATACTTGTTTATTGGTTTTTTAGACCGTTCTATAGATGGATAATGTTGTTCCATGATGAATTAGTTGAAACTTTAGTCGAAATTTACATAAAAACAGTAAAAATAAACCAAAATCCACACAATAGTCGTGAACTATCACGCTAAGCGTGCCAAAATGGTGGCCATTTAATGTTCTTGTTTCAGTTAGCTACTTTTAACTTTTGAAAAAAAATTCTTATAATTACTTTTCATTGTAGATATTTTTTAACGATTATTTAGCGATGTACCTAAGTTATTTTTTAAATTATTTAGTGTACCATAAGCCTATGTTATACGAGACACAGTATAACAAAAACAGCACAAAGGCAAACTTATCCCACAAGGGGATTTCTTCCATTCAACCCAATAAAAATAATAATAAAATATTTTTAAAAAATACATGCATATTCCGTCGATTTATTGACAGAGAATGCGCCATTTGTTTCTTAATTGTTATGTAAGAAGGTAGGTACGATACAAAGGTACTTTTATTTGTAAAAGTTTTCATAGTAAGTTAAACGGGTGAAAAATTACTTGGGTAATGGTTAAAAACGAGCGTGAGTTTAGCTTATAAAGAGTTTTATAGTTCAAGTAAATTATGGAAACATTTTTTAAGAGCAATAAATGGGCTTAAAACAAAAAAATATTTAAAAATCTTGGCGTGCGGGATCAAGATTTTGATGCGGGATTGGATTCCCTAATACATACGCATTCGTTCTATTGACCCTACTGACTCTACGCCTATTCGCAAAGGTGCAGTCTTCCCCAGAGAAGAACAGGCAAGAAACTCTGAGGGTGCTCTTTTTAATCGCATTACAAATTTTCTTATTTTCTAATTTTAACTAATTCTGAAATAACTCTAGAGCTGAGCAGTCATTCCCATGGTCAGTTAGGTAATCAGAAATTTTGTAATAGCCCTTTTTGTAAAGTTTTTGTTTAATTACTGTCTTAAATTTCTCTAAAGGTAAACATTGAATACCGTGACGCAACTTTGAAATTTCACTCTCAACGCGCCCAAAGAAGTTTCATTTCAAAAACTCCAAGTTTGAAAAGGATGATGATGCTAACTGTACTTGGACGGGGGTGGTTTGAAATGAGCACAACATGTCATCAACTGGGAAAAAATGCTTTAAATGCAATAAAAAGGTCACCAGAAGCAATGTTCTTACTTGTTGCAAATGTAACAATACTTATGACCTAGAGTGTGCAAATGTATCGGGAAAGCGGTATAATCTTATGCGCTTCGATCGCTTAAATTGGGTTTGCGACTTGTGTTATAGAAAAAAGGCCAACAACTCAAAACCTAAGAGCAGTACTGCTGTTCCGAACAAAAAACATTACTTAAAAACGCGTACTGTGGAGGCAGGTATAGCTTCGCAGACACAGGCAAATCAGATTTTGAAGTCTCAGACGGAATCACTTCAAACTATAGAAGTAGATAGTGTAACCTTATTATTATTATTTAAAGAGTTCGAAGGGTTGGGGTCAAGCTTGTACGCAGGCCCCCGTGTCACTGCGACCTTGCCAGATCTATTGTAACAGTACCCTTCTATATCACAGTACATCCTGGAGTCCTATGCCAACCGCGAATCTGGCTATGTCCTTAGCGGGCACATCCTTAATGTCTTGGTAGGACAAGTTGTGGCCTCCAAGGTACCGATTCCTGCTGCAGTGCAGTGCGCTGCAGTCACAGGTTACATGAAGCGACGTTTCGTCAGCTTCATGGCAGAATCTACACAACTTGGTCTCGGTGAGGCCCATGTTGTGCAGATGTTTATTTAGTTTGTTGTGGCCAGTTAGAATCCTAGTAAGAATTCGAACGTAGCCTTTGTTCATCAAGCGTACTGTCTTTGACGATTTCTCATCGAAGCCCTTGATGAGTAATTTAGCTTGCACCTGTCCCGGGGTCTGAGCCCAAAGCTTATTGCTTTCGCTGTGCCCCCAGTGTCTAAGTGTAAGCTTGATTGCGCACGAGGGAATGCCACAGACGGGTTCAGGTCCCATGGTTGCACTCTCTGCGCCGGCTTTGGCCAGACAATCGGCCGCCTCATTACCCGCGATACCACTGTGGCCCGGCACCCATCCAAGGGTGACTTGGTTGTTTGTGCCAAGCCTGTTAAGTATCGCAATGCACTCTTTTATTAGTTTGGAGTTAATTATGTTCGCCTTAAGGGCTAACAGAGCGGCCTGGCTATCGGAGAAGATGAAGATTCTCCTACCAGAGTACGCTCTCTCTATGTTTTCGTAGGCACAGCCGATGATTGCGAAAATCTCGGCTTGGAACACGGTGGAATATGGCCCAAGATTAGCAAATTTCTTGGCCGTGGGGCGACCTCCAACGAAGCCCGCTCCGGCCACCCCGTCCTTTTTGGACCCATCCGTGAACCAGACGATGTCATTGGTTTTGACATCACCAGGAGCCCCTACCTCCCAGTCAGATCTATCTGCAATTAGAACTTTGTATAGCTTGGTAAAGTTATACTCCTTGGTCATTGCATCTGAGGGCATGCCAATAATAGGAAATTTCATGAGATCATCATAGGCGTTTCTCATGAAATACGATTTCCATCTCGTCCGGCCTGCTGTTTTAGCGCGTATGAGTGTCATTTTCGCCTCCATCTGTACTTGGATATGCAATGGAGTCAAGTTGAGCAGCGCCTCCATTGCCATCGTCGGAGTGGACGAAAGAGCACCTGTTGCGATAAGGCAGGCAAGTCTCTGAATTTTATTAAGTAAGGTGATATAGGTAGACTGAAGGGTTTTCCTGTGCCAGGCTATACAACCGTAGGTGACCACTGGTCTGACTACAGTGGTGTAAAGCCAAAGCACTACTTTAGGGCTAAGGCCCCAGCGTAACCCAGCCAGTCTGCTGCTCGCACCCAGTGCTATTTTAGCTTTCCTTACAATGTGAGTTACATGCTTGTTCCAAGTGAGTCTGTTATCTAGGATGATACCGAGATATTTGGCCTCCTTGGAAAAGCAGATGGGGGTACCAAAAAGGGAAGGAGGCGTTAGGGCTTCAAGTTTCCTTTTCTTGGTAAATGGCACTATGATGGTTTTACCCGCATTGACTGACAATTGGTTCTCAGTACACCAATCCTCTACAATGTATAGTGCCCTTTGCATTAGGTTAGAGACAGTGCTGGGGCATTTTCCCACAATCACTATCGCTAAATCGTCTGCGTAACCATGAGTCTCGAAGCGAGCTTCATTTAGTTCGCATATCAAGTCGTCAACAACTAGGGACCACTCGAGGGGTGAGAGCACTCCTCCCTGAGGGCAGCCTCTGGTAATTTTGAACCATAGGGTGGTGTCCAGTAGGCTAGTTGACGCTATCCTATTCCGCAGCATGTTGTCTACCCATCTAGTGATGGTGTTCTCAATGTTGCGGCTGTGCATACTGCGCACTATGATATCGGTTGGCGTGTTGTCAAACGCCCCTTCGATATCGAGAAAAGCACACAGAGCTATTTCCTTGTCTTCTATGGCTTTCTCCAAAGTGTCTACCAGGTCAGAAAGTGCCGTTTCAGTGGACTTTCCTTTTTGGTAGGCATGTTGCCTTACATGCAGAGGTTTAGGCCCTAGGTGGGCCTCTCTGATGTAAGAGTCAATCACCTTCTCCATAGTTTTGAGTAAGAAGGACATGAGACTAATAGGTCTGTAGGATTTGGGCTGGGATTTATCCTTATCCCCTCCTTTGGGTATAAAAGTGACCCTGACCTTAGTCCACGCTGACGGTATGTAGCCCCATGCGAGGCTGGCTCTATAAATTTTTATCAGCGTCGGAAGTATCACCTCTTCCCCTTTTTGAAGTAATGCGGGGAAGATGCCATCTAGACCGCCCGATTTGAATGGCTTAAAGCTGTTGATAGCCCATTTCACTCGGGCGGGCCTTATGATACTTGAGGCAAGTTTCCAGTCCTCTACCTTTGGCCTTTTGGCTTGAGGTGTCCGGGCCTGGAGTTTGCCTCCATCTTGAATGCAGACCGAGTCGGGGAAGTGCACTTCGGCAAGGCGCCTTAATGTTTCTTCCGGTGACTTCGAGTAGGACCCATCTGCCTTCTTTAAAAGGCATAGATGGGAGTCAGGGGCTTTTGATAGGATCTTGTGGATCCGTGATGCCTGCGCAGTGCTTGCGATCTCTTCGCAGAATTTGCGCCAGGATTTCCTTCTAGCCTTCCTGACTTCTTTGTTGAATTTTGTGAGCGTTTGCCTGTAAACATCCCAGCTCTTGTCTTTTTTGGCCCTGTTGAAAGAGGACCTGGCCTTAAGTCTGAGTTGTTCCAGGCTCTTGTTCGACCATGGAGTGTTTCTGTTTGACTCCATGGACTTTAGAGGACAGTTATTGAAGTAGGCGTCCCTGATGCTCTGTTCAAGTTCATCTGCCACCTCCTCCAACTCTCCTATCGACTTTATGGTCTTACGAACGGTAAGGCAACTCTGTAGACAGTCTTTATAGCCGTCCCAGTTTGTCGCCTTAGGATTTCGATACGTAGTAGCTTGTCTGGCAGAGCAGCTTGCCAAATCAAATCTAATGTGTCTATGGTCTGACATCGATGCTTCGTCTGACACGTGCCACATGTGTACACGGTGACTTAGAGGTCCCGTACTGAAGGTAATGTCCAAAACTTCTTGCCTTGATCTAGTAACAAATGTAGGTTTGTTGCCGATGTTAAGAGTAGGGAAGTTGTTAGTCAATAAGAAATCGAAGAGTAACTCACCTCTAGCGTTTGTGTCCGTGCTGCCCCAGGTCGTGTGATGTGCGTTGCAGTCGCACCCCACGAGTAGCTGGTTCTTCTGCTCGTGACAGTACTCCGCTAGTGTTGACAGTTCTCTGCAGGGGTCTCCATCGTTACCCGGCAAGTAGGCGGAACAGATGATAGGTCTGGTCCCACCCTCGCCAGGAATATCTACGTATGCAGCGACTAGGTCGTCTGTGCACATAGAAGTGATGGGTAAGAAGTTGATGCTCTTTTTAAAGAGCAAGCAAGCTCTCGGTCTGATGCCACTGGTATTGTAGAGGATCTTACCTGTGGAATTCAGACCCAGAACCGTATTGTCTTTGATGTACGGTTCTTGAATCAAAGCCATGTCGAGATTTTCGTTCTTAAACCTTTGACTCAGAGCCGCAGTGGCGGCAATTGAGTGTTGAAGGTTTATTTGAATGACTTTGAACATGATGTTAGGATAGGGAGTAGGATTGGATAAGGAGGGGGACTAAAGGAACGGGAGTAGGTTGTTTTGATAGGTTAAGTTGAGGTGTTTGGGTAGGTGGAGTTTGGGTCGAGGTTAGGGTGGGGGGGTTTACTGACGGGGTATGGGGTTACGAGCAGCCTTCTTGCTGGAGTGTTCCTGCGTCAGAGACGGTAATTGCACCGGCCTCCTCACAGGTCCTCCAGCGTAGGCTCCTCTCACTCCCGTACCCCGATATCCTGCACGACCGCGTTTTCTTCCCCTTTGGGGGCGGCCCGTGGGGGTAGTTGTCTTACCCCCTTGGTCACCCCCCCTCAGATTTGGCCTGATACCACCTCGGCCCATTGGTCCATGTGAGGTGGTAACTGTGTGGGTTGGGGAAGCAATCGTGCAGGATTGATCCCTGGTGGCCCTGGGATGGGTCCACCGAGACCACGTGATTGCCCTGACTTGATCGGGCTAGGTCGTTCGGCAACTGAGTCGCCAAACGGTCCAGCCCGTGACCAGGGTGGTTTATGCAAGACGGCATTTAGGAGCAGCTTGGAGGGCCCGGACCGTTCCCCAGCGATGCTGCAGGACGGCCCGACCCTCAGCCAAGTCGTTCTCTTTGCCATCTCGGCATAGTTCGGCCATGTCGAGGTGGACGGCATAGGAGGCGGTGGGGGAACCAGCATTGGAAACACTTGTTCCCCTGTACCTCCGTCCGTCTCCATTTCCTCTAGGTCGAGGAACAAGGGAGGTTGCCTCTCCTCATCCTCTGGCCTGGACCTGGTTCCTTTGAGGCGAATATGAATCGTTCTGAGCCCCAGAAAGAGTCGGAAGTCTCGAGCTGCAAGGCCCTCACACACCGCGCCGTCGAAGGAAAAGGTCACTAGCTGACCTTGACCATCGCGCTTAGCGTTGAGGATCCTCCAGCTCGAGAAATCGATTTCCTCATTCTGACGCGCCAGAAGATTCAGAATATCTGAGTTTGTGAGGTTGGCCTCATAAACCCACGCAACCGCTACCTGGGGTTTGGGCAGGTCTTTCTCGTCAACGACGATCAGGCCTGCACACTCCCAGGGGCAGAGTGTTGGGATGCACTCACGAACCCACTCACATGTGTGCTCGTCCGCGCATACCAACACAAGCCCCCCTGAGCGCGGTTTGGTGGCGAGAAACTTCGGACCAATCCCGGCCCCGCCGACCTTGATCTGCTCCAGAAGTTCCCTCTGGAGCATATCGATCTGCACGGTCGACATTGGTCCGTTCTCGCTCACAATCGCAATTCGCGGCGAACCGACCGCCTCCTTGTAGGACAGAGCAGGAGTGGGCACACCACGCTTGGCGGCCTTCCCTGGTCTCTCTTCCGAGGACGAGGGAGATGGCCTCGAGCGCTTTTTTGCCCTCTCCTGCTCCACCTGCACGTTTCTGGCTATCTGTTCGGCCCTAAAAATCTCGTTATCCTCCAGGGGAGTTTCGCAGAGGGCTCTTGCTTCCTTGAAGCTCTTGCCCCTCTCCATCCACCACGTCAGCCGTTTTTTGCTGGCGCCAGACAGACTTTTCCTTTTTTTCTTTTTCTTAGGCTCGGCAGAACACTCAGTGTCGCCGTCCGTGGGGGCCGAAGCCTCCTGGCCTGCTCCACTGTCGTCTGCAAACCTTATACTGACATTGTCGGCCCTGGGAGCTTGCGCATCCTGGCCAACGCCGCCATGATCACGTACTGGAGTCACTAGGACGGCACAGCCGGCCTCGGGGGTGTTGGCCCCCTGGTCAGCACAGCCATCGTTCGTGACCCTAGCATCTGAATCAACCTCTGAGATTCCTTTGGAACCGGAAGATCCCAGGGCCTCAGCAGAGGTTGATGTAAGAGAATCAATATCATTTAGTAAATTTTGAGTATCATTTTTTAATTTAATTGGAGTAAAGTAAAGAGAAGAGTTCAAATCCATTCTTGATCCCACGAGCAGCTAGGGAAATAAAAGTCCATCTCAGCAGAGCCCCGCATGCGGAGAGAAGGCTGGATAGACCTCGAGGTCGCCTGTTATCGAGGCCCCTCCGTTTGCGACCAAGCACCCCCTTGGCCATGCATCCCTAGGCACGGGTCGGGTGACACCTGTGGATTGGGGATTTTTGGAGTCGAGGTTTACTCCTCCAGGGAAGGGAGGGAGCTGAGGATAGGTAAGGATGCGGCTGGGTTGGGATGTAAGTGGCTCGGCATAGGTTTTTGTTGCGTCTGTTTCTGAGGGAACCAGACCAATAACAGGCAGCAACCGCGGGAAGGATTATCCTACAGCCTTGCCTTGGGGATCATGGCGAAACTAGCGCTACTCCCAAGGCCATTCGCCAGACACGCCACCGGACAGGTGACGTGAATAGGTGTACGTCTAACTCATGCAAATGAATGAAAGCAAAGCGGTGCAAAAGCAAAGCAGTGCGTGATGATTTAGACCTACCCCCGCCCTAGTGTAACCTTAACTAATTCTCCTACTCAAAATCAAACCTCAGAAGAAGTTTCCGTCACAACACTGAACACTTTCTTAAATCAAGAAATAACTAGTGACGAGGATGATTTAGAATTTTCCAGCCCCCAAAATGTTACTCAAAGATCGCGAAAACAAGTGAATGTGCCCACACACAACTCTTTTGAATCTCTGCCAGCAGATGAAGAAGTGTTAACCGAAAAGTCGTGTAAGGCAACAGTATCACAGAACAGAAGTTGCCCTGAGCTGGGAAAATATGTAGATTTGCACGACGAATTAAGAACAAAGACGAATAATCTGTTAGAAGTAGAGGAAAAATTGGCCTTATCTAATAAACTCCTAGATAAATACTTAATAGAAAATAATAAACTTAAAACACAGATAGAGTTACTAACTCATTTATCCACCCATAAAAAAATAAACAAAGGCAATTTGGTCGATACAAGCAATATCGAAAATATCACACGAAGACTAAATATGGAGTATTCTTCTTCACCATATACAACGAACACACGATCTGGCAATGGAGCGGCACAAATAAGATGCAATGATGGGAGACTCACTTTGATCACTTAAAAATTGTCGAACTACAAAAACAATTAAGCGAGACTCTTAAAGAGTTAAAGAACATTACAAGTGAAACAATTTATCAGAAAATTATTTGTAGTAATGAGGAGTTGGAAACTTCTGGAGATGAGAAAGAGTCAGAAACACAGCATAACATCACTCGTGAAGAATGCTTTGAGAGATCAAAAACCACTCAAGTTCTGAACGAAGATCAGGGAAGAAGATGTAATCCTAAAATTTGTATCATTAGCAATACCAACCGGGACTACGTATCAATGACAGAGAAACATTTCGAGAACGCAAGGCTTATTCATTACAAGTTTACAAATGGAGGTATATCACATATGTTGAACAGCCTTAACAACAAACTTAAAGGTTACACTTTACAAGATTTTTGTGTTATATTTATAGGGGAAAGTGACTTTGAACAAACACAAAATTATAAAAAACTTAGCAAATGTTATTGAATGTGGACTCAAAAAAATTCGTAATACTAACGCAATTCTCTGTCTACCAATTTTAAATGCAATAGCCAATCTTATTTGTTTAATCGTCGTAATGAGAACTTTAATTATCAGCTTTCTTACAAAGAACTGTTATACCCATATATTTTAGACTCAAATCTCAATCTAGAATATTCAAATTCAATGTTCTCAAAGAACGGTAACATAAATAAAAAGGGTCTCAGTGTCGTTTTCCAAACATTAAAAAAGCAAATTACCGACATCATGAAATACTATAACACTAATTACGATAAAATTAATTTTTTTCGAGTCTAACGATGGGGATATATCCCTTAACTTAGATGAATATCTACCTAAAAGAGCTGAAGTTAATATATTTCATCAGAATGTCTGTGGTTTGACAAAGAAAAAGGATCAAATTGAAATGTACTTAGAATGTTTAAAAAATAGACAGCATTATGTTTGCATAAGTGAGCATTTTTTGAATTCTTTTCAGCGCCTTTAATTAATTTTATGAATTATGATTTAATGGCCTTATATGTATAGTAGAGTTAATATGATTAGAGGCGGCACATTAATTTTTTGTGACAAAAGAAGAAAGAGTGAGGAAGTGACGATTTGTAAAACTCTAAGTAAAAAAGAAGTTTTTGAAATATGCGGCGTAAAGGATGAACTTACAAATTTTTTAATTTTTTGTTGTTACCAAAATGGAAAATATTTTGAAAATTTCCTAGAAAGGTTTGAATTATTCTTGCAACGATTTATGGATAAACATGCTATTATATGTGGCGACTTTAATATAGATTTGCTTACAGAAAACAATAAAAAAAGCGATTTTGTAACAATGTTAGCAAGCAACAACTTTAGGCATTTAGTTAATCAACCTACTTTTAGACGACATTATTCAGAATCATGCATTGACAATATCCTGACAAATTTACCTGATCATGACATCGCTCATGTTAATGTAGACGACAACGGACTTTCCGACGGTCATGCTGGCATGAGTTGTTGTTTGCCAGTTAATGAACGTTGTAAAACAAAAGAGCAAATAGTAATACGTGGTGGCGTTGCAATCTATCTTCGCTCGCACATTCCTTTCTCAATATTAAGTAAGTCACCTCAGCCGCCTCCACCTGGGTCCGCCGAGCATCTCTTTCTTGAGGTAGTATTGAATCACACTAAGATTTTGTTGGGAGTTTACTACAGTCCTTCGGACAAGGTAAACTACTTTGCCTCTTTTGAAACGCTCCTTGAAGACTTATGTCCTGCTTATGCACACACGATTATCATGGGTGATTTCAATACATGCCTCCTGAAAGATAATGCTCGTGCGCATAACCTTAGGTCCTTAGTCTCTTCTACTAATCTTCATATTCTCCCGATAAATGCAACTCACCACTCTCCAAATTGTAACCTCCCTCTTCTCGATCTGATTTTTGTTTCTTCTACCGATCACGTTCATCACTATGGTCAATTTGCGGCTCTGGCCTTTTCCTATCATGATTTAATTTTCTTATCTTATAAAGTCCGTCCCCCTAAGCCCAAGCCCAAAACTCTTCTCTTGCGTAATTTTAGTAATATGAATCTTGAGCGGCTGCGCGAGGATGCCAGTAGGATTGATTGGTCACCTATTGCAGAAACTCATTCAGTTGATGACCAAATAGAGGTTTTTAATTCATGTTTAATCAATTTGTATGATGTGCATGCACCCGTACGGCCTGTAAGGGTCAAACATCTACCTGCTCCGTGGCTGAATGATGACATCAGGGCTGTCATGAGTAAAAAAAATTTTGCAAAAGCTAGGTATAGGGCAAAACCGTCTGATGCGAATCGGGAGAAGTATCACAATACAAGAAATCGCTGCAACACTGTGATAAGGGACGCTCAAAGATGCCATATCCATAAATCGGTCGAGAATGGAGATCCGGCTAAGGTCTGGCGCTTTCTCAAAACACTCGGGATTGGTAAATCACATAACAGTGTTCCTCCAGGTAGTGTAGACTTGGATAGTTTGAATAAACATTTTTCATCTGCTTCTCACCTTGATGACGGTACCAAGGCTGCTACACTTCGGTCTTTAGAGTTATTACCAACCCCGGCCTATACCCCTTTCTTTCTTCGTCAATTCACTACTAGTGATTTTGAGAGGAATATCCGCTCCATTTCTTCGAATGCCATCGGTGGCGACAGCATTAGTCGTAATATGATCATCCCTATCCTTGATATCCTTGCTCCCGTCATCACTCTTATCCTTAACACTTCCATCCTTACAAGTGTGTTTCCTACCGCATAGAAAGAAGCACACATTATCCCATTACCAAAAAAAATGAATCCTTCAAGTTTTTCAGATTACCGTCCCATATCCATACTTCCTTTCCTCTCCAAAGTGCTTGAAAAGCTTGTTCAATTTCCTTCTTAATAACAATCTTTTCAATCCCCTCTAATCCGGTTTCCGCTCCGGTCATAGCACGACTACTGCTCTTGTCAAGATCACTGATGACATTCGGTTAGGAATGGAGAATCAGCAGCTCACTGTGCTCACTCTGCTTGACTTCAGCAACGCTTTTAACACGGTCGATTACGACGTATTGCTTAAGCTGCTCAGTTCTCTCAACATATTATTATCTCCTGGAGTGATTGATTGGTTTCGCAGTTATTTGCTCGGACGACGGCAGCGCATCCATATTGAAGATTCCTTCTCTACTTGGTATGATGTGTCTGCCGGAGTCCCACAAGGTGGCGTCTTATCACTTCTTTTATTTTCCATCTTCATAAATTCGATATCATCCTCTCTTTTGTGTTCCTATCACATGTACGCAGACGATTTGCAAATTTACGCGCAATCCCCTTTGAACAATATTGATGAAGCAATCCTGAAAACCAATCAGGATCTGGAATCTATATCCAACTGGAGTAGGAATTTTGGTTTGAAAGTCAATCCTGCTAAAACACAATCCATCATAATAGGTAGCCAGTGGTTTATTTCTAGGATAGACAATTCAAAACTACCATGTGTCATGTTCGACGGCGTCCATATACCGTTTTCTAAAACGGTCAAAAACTTGGGCATCATGTTTGACAACTGTCTTACATGGAAGCCTCAGGTGGCCGAAGTCAGTAGGAAGATGTTTGCCTCTTATTTTTCTCTGCGGCGTCTTCGTAATTTTCTTCCCACGAGGACTAAAATATGTCTCGCTCAATCGCTCCTGCTTCCCATACTGGATTACGCGGATGTCTGCTACCCAGACCTTTCCTCCGAGTTGCTCAATAAACTCGAACGTCTTCAAAATCTTTGCATTCGTTTCATTTTCGGGCTCCGGAAATATGACCATGTCTCCAGTTTCCGTTGTCTATTAAAGTGGCTGCCGATTCGTCAACGGAGAGACCTTTCTTCACTCTATTCTGTCCTAATGCTCCCTTCCACTCCTAATTACCTCAAAGAACGTTTCTCTTACCGATCCTTTTCTTTAAATCGCACACTTCGCACTTCACACACCTCGATATTCCTTCCCATTCCTCTGATTTCTACTCTCACTCCTTTACAGTCCAAGCCATCCGCAAGTGGAATGCTTTGCCAGAAGAAATTAGGCGGGCTCCCTCTCTGGAATCCTTTAAGAATCGCCTTAAAGCGCATTTCCTTAAGATATAATTGTCTTTTATTTTATCAACTGGTCTTTCTCTCGTTCTTTTGTTTACGCTATGTATGTATGTATGTATGTATGTATATATATATATTTATTGTTATAGGTAGGTATATACTTCTATTTATTTTATATACTTATATTTGATTTCTATTTCTACGTATTTTAAATAGTTACTAAGTTTATTTATTTATTTTTTAATCATTAATATTTGCATTACCCCCTTCTGTTTTACCTTCTTATTATTTCTCCTCTACCCCAAGGTTGCCTGGAAGAGATTGCTTTTTAGCAATAAGGCCGCCCTTCTGTACACTTTCTTGTTTTTGTTTGTTTTTGTCAGTTATATTTATGTGTGTGCAAATAAAGAGTTAAATAATAATAATAAGAGAACAAAGGTCTTTCTCGGAAAAAAATTGTATGCAATTTAACAGGAACGTTTTCAATGTAGAAATTTGAAAATCATAATCGGAAAAACTCATCAACTTGAAAATAATTTTTTTACGTGCAAAATTGCAAAAACTTTTAAAACGTGCCCTTTTTACTGCACTTACGTCAGATGTTTTTATACATATAACGATTGAGTTTTTCCGGAACCAGAGCACGAATAAGGTTCATTCTTTACTTTGGGCTTGTTCCTATTTTCAACTCAAAACTATAATTCTATGCATTCATTGAATAACGATTTGTCACTTGACATTCAAAATTTCTACGGAGGAGCAGATTTCAAAAGTATGAATTACATAAAACTGAAGTACAATGCATAGAGTCGTTAATGATTGTTTGGTGAACAAACAATAATCCTCTCATCATCATCATCACTTGTCCAATCAAAAGAACATGTTATATCTAAAATATGAATAAAGTAACTGTTGTTTTCACTTTTTGACACAGTGTAACACAAAAACCATGACGTAAACGCGACTCAAACACGTTCACTCTCTGACAACGTCTATGAATAACTCGCAAATAAACAGCTTCAACCGAATACGTTCTATAAATGAAATCAACGTGGTCGTCTATGAACGATAAGAGTTTGACAACTTTACGCTGGTTCCTTTTGGTCTTGGTTACACAATACGCAGCGTGTTTATGAGGCTAATAGCCTTCATTAGTTATAACAAAACTCATCTATATTTAGTAAACACATTCTACATCGATAAATTAGCAATTTATTGTAAAGAAACATATTTTAGGAATAAGAAATTGTTCTATGACCATGAATCTGATTGCTTTACTCTTATGGCCGCAATGGTTGACTTAGAAAATAATACACTGATCAATACTGATAGTTCTTTTATTCTCAGTAGATTACATGTTTATTCATCAATCTAATGACAACAAATGCAAGTCTTTTTTGGTCAAGTGAAAGCAAAGTTCGATGAAGATTAAATTATTTTGATTTAATTGTATGCAAAAAGTAAAACAAGGCATTATGCATGAAAAAGTAATGAATTGGATTTTGGATACTAAAATTTCGTTGTTGTATAACTTTTAAAACTGTCAACGGCACGGAAACAGATGCTGTATGTACTAAAGAATACAAACACATGTCAATCACACAGTATGCTGAAGTTCTACCTACACCATTATCACTATGAATAATAATTGCACCGGGTAAAGACTGCTTGGTCTGTATTGCTTCTGTTAAATTTTGTTGGTCCTGCCTATTGACAGCTAGCAGAAATTCAAGAAAAAATTTTGAATCCGGAATATCATTTTCTGTCCAGTCCAAATATTTGAAGTGGTGCACTGTCCTTGATTCTCCGGTTGGTTTGTGAATAACAGTCAAGGTTGTGCTGGTGTAATGGGGTTCCATCCTGATGCTTTCTGTCTTGATTATGAATTCTGCTTAGATGATATGATCTTGATCCGTAGGAAAGTACTGAAGGCCTAATAGTTCTGACTTAGTACCATTGAGCATCACAATCACGCAAGAGTTCTCTTGCCAGACCATGCTCCAAAAGTCATCAAAAGTACTGGCCATTGGTTGCTGCGTTGCGATGAATTTGGAACTGAAGTCGTGTCCCCTCACATAATTGGTATTGATGTAGTCTGAATCATTGTATGATTTCAAAACCACTCGAGAAATATCCCAGCATGGGTAATTCAAGTTACGATTCTTCTTCCTGTTTTTAGGCTGTCGAAAGATGTCACTGGTGCCTTCAACTGGCGTGTTGATGATGCCCAAGTGCTCCCGAAGAAGTATTTCTCTGTATTTCGGGTCTTCTGATCTTTGCATGAAACTGCGAGCTCCATAAATTCCTGAGAGATTTACAGCCATTGTTGAAGAAATCCAGGAGTAGGTTGAAACAGAACACGTGTGATCACAACAAATGATTCTGTTATACTGACTCTGTATTGAAGCAAATAAAATATTCGTAACGCGATTATGAGTTATGTTCCAAAGTTATTATATTTCGTGGTTAATTATATTAATATACTTTCCTGGTGATAATATTATTCAATGGTCAGGTATTAAACAATCATTTACCCCATTTGTGGTTTGCTGACCGCGTCAACTCATTCGGTCTTCTATAATTACTCAAAACGAACAACGCTATTTTTGACTACGCATGATCACATTTTCAAGTGGCAGACATCTAATCAACATCGACACCCTGTCTGCCTGTACAATTGACTTCATTCAGTGATAAACTGATGATGTCATGCTGGAGGCCATAGTCAAAAAAAGCCGATTGACATCCAAAACAATGATGACCATAGGATGGTCTAGGATAACAAATTTGATATTCTAAATACAATCAGTAAATTTTGCTTATACAAAATGGTCCTCGCTTGGGATTATCAACAGGTTTTACTCATACCAGCACAAAGCTTTTTTAGTTAGCGAGAGGAAAACTGCCTCAGAACATCACTCGGGAGAGTAGAGTATCTCCAGCAGATAAAATACTTATACTAGGTGTTCTAGGTAATCTACTAAAGAAGCTCAGGGGTTATCACCGTATCCACTTTGGAACGGACTTATTGCGCTTGCGTACATCGTGCCTTTAAAACGTCCTCTGATGCTCAAATTAAGATAATATGTTCAGAAAGATATAGAGTTATAATTATCTAAATTATATGCAGGTTTGCAAACGATAAAAACAAGTCTACATCCGGGTGGTCATTAACACACAAATAAAAAATCATCAAAAAAGTAGCAGTTGGTTTTTAAATTTCTACTTCGAAAGCTTTCCTTGTTAGCACCGGGTGGTGTTAATTGTAATTTTAAATTATTTTCTATGTTTTTACTTAGTGTTTTTGATTACAAATGTCACAATAGGGAATATGCATGATTTTTTTTATCGCATTGCAAAATATGAAAATACCGTAGTAGAGATTACAAAAAGTGAAATTAAAATTAAAATCGGCCAAGAAATACGGCCGATATACTTCAGCGATAAATTTACGGTGGTGATATCGCCGAAACACAAAAAATAAAGTAGACGAGATTTATAGAAATACAAGGGTTTAATTAAATATAAACACTACAAAAATTCGAAATCGGGACCAAAAGGGATAAACAATAAATACACAACAAAATAAAAAAAAAAAAACTTAAGGGTAGTAGGGTAGCCTATCTATGATTGGAGGTTTAGTTTGGGAAAGATGAACTGGTTAATTTAGAACACTAATTTTAACATACAATCGAATCTTGTGGCTTTACTAAATTTAATAGGTATGGGACTTAACTACTAGGTCTTCTTGGGGCCGCCGGGGTATCCACAACGAAGATGTGGTTGGATCAGATTGTCTTAAAATCACTGTGGTCTCTACTGCAATCCCATAACACGATGTCTACGTTGCTAGATTCCCATTAACGTTTAATCCTGATAGCTCGAATTCTACTATCTTAACCCCTTGCGTGGGCCTGGGTGTATCAGCTTCTTTGATCTTAATAGACTCCGATATGAAATTTGCTATCGTTGTTTTGCCACTCGTGAACAAAATTTTCACAAAACTTTTCTGTATAACATTAACATACATTTGAAGGTCCAAACAACAGAATTTTCAGTTTAATCAAATGCATAGTATTTTTTAATTATTTCTACAAAATACACTTATTTTTACCAAAAAATCCTCACGATTTTTTCATCAATCCACCAAAAAAAAAATTTACAACTTCAATCCCAAACCAAAAAGCAAAAAATGGATAAAGTTTTACAATTTTGAAATCTATTGAATAAAAAAGAAAACTAGACCGAAAAGAATTAGTGAACATAAAAAAGATCGCAAGCAGAAATGCTGCAATACGCATTTAAAACTATTAATTACGCACCGATTAGACAGAGAGATCCGACATGGACTGTGACGTCACATGTCACTACGGCCATATAAACTCCGTGTTTAATTTTGTTTTGCTAGAAAGAGATAGAAATAAATCTTTGATGGCTTATATCTTTTTTAATTTCATAGTTATTCAAAAATAGTTTTACTAAACTGTTTATTAAATGAATGAGGATTAATTTTTTAATAAAAAAAAATTATGCATATTCCCTATTGTTTCAGGTTATTAGGGTTAATAACCTGAAACGATTGTTACATTTGTAACCAAAAACACTAAGTAAAAAACAAAAAATTAAGTTGCATAAATCATTTAACAGTAAAAGGTTACGAGAACTAGGTTACCAAACTTGAATTGACAAGTAATAGCCAACTTAGTCGGTTTTTAGAGTTCCGTACACAAAGTGTAAAAACGGGACCCTATTACTAAGGCTCCGCTGTCCGTCCATCCGTCTGTCACTAGGTTGTATCTCATGAACCGTGATAGTTAGACAGTTGGAATTTTTGCAGACGATGTATTTCTATTGGCCCTATATCAACAAATACAAAAAATATAGAATAAAATAAATATTTCAGGGGGCTCCCATACAAAAAACTTGATTTTTTTGCCGTTTATATAGATAAGTCTGTCCGAGGCTGTATCTCATGAACCATGATAGTGAGAGAGTTGAAATTTTCACAGATGATGTATTTTTATGGCCACTATAACAACAAGTACAAAAAAATATAATAAAATAATTACTTATAGGGGGGCTCCCATACAGTACCGTGATTTTTTGTGCCGTTTTTATTCAAGTCTAACTCGCACTTTGCCGGTTTTTTTACAAATCTACCAGACCGCATCTTACTCGTTGTTTTTTATTTTGGGGACCATAGAAGTCGAGCGAGGCGTGATAAGAAGTACACTAGTGTCACTTACTTTCGTAGGTCTGGTGGAAGATTTGAGAAACTGTCAGAAGAAACTGCCAGCAGGTAAAGTCTTTGTAAAGTTTTTGCCGAGGGCAGTGCGGACTCTAACCACTCTCGAAGCTTTATCCTACCCCTTAAGAACTTTGACAACAACACCAATGGGCCAGTTCACACGACAATGAGCTTCAGTTTCAATAACTTAAATAACCACTTCAAAATTGCGGACGAAATTCTTTACATAATGTCTGACAATATTTTTCTCGAACGTTTAAAGATATTCCGCCTATCTTGTCAATGACAAACCAAAGGTCGCACGAACATAGCAAGCATTTAAGTACGTAATTCATCGACTGTAGAGTCCAATTAAGTGAAAGGCGATTGGCCTCGCAATTGCAAATTATTTATCAGCTCTATAAAAAGCCTGCTAACGTGGCCTTAAACACAGGTCCCGAATTTGCAGGTATGTTGTATCGCTGTCCAATTAATCGAGCTCCCGTAGAACCAGACGGCAATGGAAACTTGATGTGTCAAGGTGATATCATACCCACCCCCATTGTATTTGACTCTTGTCTCAACGCAGAGGATAAGCCAGTTTTCGTCACCAACAATCAATACTTCTTCTGTAACCGTAAGTTGAAACAACAGTTCAAGTAATTTAAGATTACATTTTTACTGTTTAGTATTTTTTTATTTTGTTTAAGATTACATTTGCCTGTAAAAATGAAGAAATGATTCATTTTACAGGCAAGCGTAATAATGAAGAAATGATTAAAGGGGTGTTCTAAATTAAACATACTTACTATACTCAGTTGTTGTTCATTATCAAGTGTTTAAATTATTTGACGAAAATTTTACATTCCAATAATTAGGTAATTACTCTAATCCAGTGTATTTCAAACCGTGGGTCGCGACCCCCAGGGGGGTCGTGATACCTTACTCGGGGGGTCGCAAATAAAAGAAAAATACAATATAATTTGTAAATCTTACACTAAAATGAGACAATTTCAGTAAAAAGACTGTGCCTGTATAATGATGTCTCCCGTCGCCTTCCGCGTCTACCCCGCAGCAAATTTTTTATTATGTTTTAAAATCTCCGAAGTAGTACATAGATTTAGCCTAAAAGGGTCGCCAGAACTTTATACATATATCCAAAGGGGTCGCGAATTCAAAAAGATTGAACAGCTCTAATCTGTTCTTACTACGAGTAACTTCTGAATTACTTGGTTGAACTAGCTCAAGTCAATAGATGTTTACTCTGGTATCCAGCCGACTTCGTGGCTGTTGGCCAACATCTATTGTTTGGGATGACTTCGTGGACCACTTCAAGAGCTTCCAGGGATCACCGGTGGTCCGCGGACCACTTTTTTACACGATAAATATAGCACATTTAAGGTACCTAAGCTACGCTTGATTAATTGATCATCGGGAGGATCAGTTAAATACAGTGGAGCGACTGCCATTGACCTCCGTGATGCTGCTGACACAAGAACTTGACCGAATCCGAATGTGATTACACATTCATAATCGGATTCGGAAAATCTGCACATTCTCCTGTTTCTTTGTTCTTTATTTATAAATTGCATATCACATGAGTTACACAACAAAGGTGGTACTTAAAATTTAAAGAACATACAGGTAACGTCCTGTAAGGACGTGGCAATTGTAGAAGTACAACACAGAAATTAACTTATATATTTATTTATTTTATTAATGAAGGGTTCGCTCTTGACCACAATCTAGCCCAAAGGCAAAGATGCGGTCGAGGATGTAGCAAGCTCACCCAGAAGGAGCCTATTCACTCGAACTTGTAATAAACTAACAACTCACATTTCTGAGATCAAAATATTATCTATAAGTAAACATAAAACATAGAACTAATTCATTACGATGTTTTTGCTCACCGTAAGAACACAGTACTAAAACAGTACTATTTACACTAAGGTCTTAAAACACAACCCTTAAATATGAAATCTGCATTAAATTCATATTTTTTTAAAGTTATTTCTTCACTGCATCCCAGGTATACAGCTTTGCTATATAATGGGCGAAAGGCGGACCACCTTTTACCATTTTACAACTTCTTCCATCTGATAACCTTTACAATTTGTGTCAAATGTGGCATCAAGTAATTCACTAGAACCACTGATGCTTTGCCTACCCCGTTAGGGATTATAGGTGTGGGCGTATGTATGTATGTTATTTCTTCACACAACAATTTTTGAAGTTTTTTTGATGTGTATTATAATAATACATGATGTTATTCATTAGGGCATAGGTTAGAAGGCCCGGACCAACCCCGCAATGGAACCCACTGGATAGCTTGCGCCACGATGGAGCGGACATCTTTGAACTACACTTATACCACGTGTACGCTCGTTGATACTAATGACGTGATAGTACAGTATCGTTACTATCCTGATAAAGTAAGTATCCTACTAATATTACATACTGTTATACCGTAATATAATGTTATAGTCGTCAAACCAAGTCTCGGCCATTGGCGGTTTGGAAACTCTGAGTACAGGGTACCTACCACGATCGTTTAAAAGCATTTCTGTTTAGGATCCAACTTTGAACTGCTTCGCAATTGGAATGTTTTTTTAAATGGTACCATGATGGCGCTGTTTTTGAACTGCTCGGTTGTCTATGGTCCATTTAAAATGTCTACATAAATTGTCGCTGATCTGCCTTTGAATTGCAACAGAGCCAAAATAAGCGATGCAGACTTGTTTAGGTCCTAAATTAGATCGCGCTAAGCGATCATGGTAAACCTCTAGGGCAAGTCAAGTTTGCCACATATTTGTTAAGATAAAGGAAACAATGTCGAAATTTCCGGGATTTGATAGTTTTCCTGTATTTGGACATAAAACTCTAGTTCTACGCTAAAATTTAGAAGTACGTCAGAGTTTTAGTGATCACTTGACCAGAGAATAATTAGCATTTGTCACAAAAAATTTGATTTTTTTGTATGGACACGTATGCAGCCCCCAACGCTTCGTGCCGTGCCGCTGTCAGAATGCGATGTACATTGCTGGTTTTCATGTTTTATGCTGTTCTTATATTTTTTATTAAAAAATTGAGTATGTTCGATTTTTTTTAAATTTAAAGCGGAAAATATAAAACTTATGGAAAAAATTAGAAAATTTAACCTGAGGAAAATTCAACTGAAATGTTATTCAGGAAGGTGGTTTAAATTCAGGATTTCGGTATTTGCTGAGCTGTCCCTACACCCTGTACCTGTACTAAATTTCAGCTCTGTAGGTCCTACTTTAGAATTTGTATGATCGATGAGTGAGTGAGTGTGTCAGTGTCAAATTAAAGAACAGTTTGCAAATGCCACTCATTTATTTAGATGATGTTCTGGTTTATAGTAATTTTTTGTTTTTGTTGACTTTTTTAAAAGCGCTGAATCATTTTCGATAAAATTTACATTGAACCACCTCTGGAGCACACTTTTTCGAACAAAAAAGAATTTTGAAAATCGGTCCATAATTGGCGGAGAAATCGGTGGACATACTCGACATCAGTCGAACATAGTATTTCCTCCTTTTTTGAAGTCGGTAATAATAATAATTTATAAAATACTAGCCAACCAAGGTGTGTTGAATCGTTTGTCATGGTAATACAGTAATGGCCTAATGAAACTAATTACTTTTGGATCGTTATTCCTTAAAATATAGTAATTCCTCAAAACGATCCAAGTGCTTCTGAATAAAATATGCAAACATGAAGTAATATTTTTAAGATCCAAATGCTTCTGAATCAGAGATGTACTATCACGTTCATATATGGAGGCATAGTCAATACAAGATGCAGAAAACAAATCGCTTGCGGCTGCTCGTATAGGTACTCACACATGGACACAAATCAGTACACCGCATACCCCACTACGCTTGTTGCTCTGATAACAAGCATAATTTCACGACCCAAAGTATAAGCCTTGGTGGAGCAGCGGTAACACCGTCTGCCTGCTGTAGCGAGGCGCGGGTTTGAGCCCAACTGTCAATAGCTACGACGTTTTGTTAGATATGTTTTGGTTTTCAAACATTTTTATAGTCATAGACCATACCATACAAAAATTGAATGCAATGAAGTTAGTTTAGATTCGTTCGGTTCGGTGTTCATGGGCAACCTGTTTGTCATTGCTAGATCATTAGCGAAGGTGCTCGTGTGTTCTTACCGTATCGGCAGTTTACTGAGATTTCTTTTTTCGACATTCATACAAATACATATAAGTTTGCAAGAAAGGCAGCGAATTGTTGTGCTGCACAATACAGGATATAATTATCCCATATTGCTAATGAGAGTGGTCTTACTGTGAGTATCATAATGTTTACTTAATATTAACACTGTTTTCAAATTTATAATTTATTTTGAGAACGTAAACATGTCATCTGAATGGTTAGCTTAACTATTTTAATGCATTATATTAGTGGTGCATAGTTTTTGTTACTTATTATATTAATCTTGTCATTTTGGTTTTAGTGGAGGACCGTGAAATGTTGAGTGAATCGTTACGGAATGAGGGTAACGTGTAATCTCGGCCGCGCAGTGGACGCTCGCGACTTATCAATGAATCACAGCGTATGGTGCAAAAGTATGAAAATAATGGATTCATACGGAAGATGGGTTCGTCGATTCTAAGGCTTAACAAGTTTAATTAAAAATTGTTATATGTGAAATTGTGATATTAATCTATAACTTATTCTTTTGTTATTATAAACTATGTATCTACTCACTTTGTAGTGCAAGTTGAGTTTACATTTTTTTTGAGGTTAAGCTTTAATACTCTTTTCTTCACGAAAACGAATTCTTAAGCTATAACCTTAATGAAACTGTAAGTGATCAAGTTGCAGTAAAAAAAAGTTATTTTGTTTGTAGGAAATAAAATTACCTAGTGGAATTTCATATTTGTTTTATTCAAATACTTTATCACTGATACATTAATGTAATATTATTATTCTTAATGTAATATTATGTGTGAAAATAGTTGTTAATGCTTTCATAAACAGAAATAAAATACAAAAAGAAACAACTCAGCTGGGAATAGAACCGTAAACCTTTGACCGTGCTAGGACAGTGTTTATCCGCTGGACCATACTTAACGCTAGTAAGATCGACAAAATAAAGATACACTACGTCGTGCTTACATTACCGATTGTTTGATATGACTCGACAGCAGCGGTGAGTGGAGGACAGTGCGATGTTGGATGAATACGTCCTACAAAAACTTCACCGAGGAGCCAAGAGATGTCGCTTAGCAAAATGATGTTCTTAGAGGAAGCTACAAGCTTGTGTGCGTGAGAAATCGTTTGAACTATGTTCAGAGGAACATAGTCCCTATTGCAACGCGCTAAGTGGTTTAACTATGACTCCATTATTGAACGGCACTGTACATATGAAGTTATTACGTTACACGATCCAAGTGCTTTTAAATCAAATATGCGAAATTGAAATGATATCCCTAAAATAATCCAAATGCTTCTGAATCAGACATGTTAACACAAAGTTATTTCGTCATAATGATCCAAATGCTTCTGAATCTTATGTTTTTGTAAGTAAACAAAGCATTGTATCGTCTTAAATATAGTTTTAGGCTTTCTAACAGGTTTTAATGGGAAATCAACGCAATAATATATCACAATAATTGGAAAAGAAATATATTTTTATCGCTCTGCATCAAAATGCTTGAATTTTGAATTAGAGCTAATGTAGAATTACCAGAGATATTTTGTTACTATAGGACTATTTAAAAGAAAAGCGCAAAAGTTTTAACCCCTTTCGCAAGGGGTTCGAAGAATTTGGTATAGGAGCCGGCCGCCATCATGGATTTCCTCCATAGTTTTCTTTTTAGACAGATAAAAAGAAAACTAGATAACACTCAAAAACAAAAAATGAAAAGCACAAAAAAACTAGATGTTTGGCACTGTTAGAAATATTAGATTTAGAAAGGAAATATTAAACTTAATAGAAATATTTTTTGTGTCTGCATGTGACAATGGATGAAACAGATTCACCATTATACTCCGGAATCCAATCGACCGTCAGCATAGTAGAGAGCGGCCTCTAAATTTCGGTAACTCAATCTTCTGTTGTTAAATTTTCAAAAGAAATTGAAATAAGTATATTTTTTATACCTAGTACTTTCTAAAATTGAAAAGAGGTTTTAATATGTGCGCCATCTCCAGTTTATGTGTGCCATCTCCAAGAGGTTTTAATATGTGCGTTATCTCTAACTGTGTGGTGATCGGTTGAGAATAACACCATCCCATCTCTTTCTGTAGCTATCCTAAGAGGCGAAACACAAATGAGACCTGCCTCCTAGTAATCCATCCCAGGCAACGACGCTTTATTTTTTTGAATCTGAGGTGTCGTCCTATGCATGGTCTCATGCGGTGTGGTAGGCTCTGGAAAGGGCCGTCTGGTTCGCGACCACCCTCCTACCGAAGTCCGGCACACCTTGGTTGGCTAGTATTTTATAAATAACTAGCTTTCCGCCCGGGACTTCGTCCCCGTGGCACTTTTTTAGTTTTTTCTTTCATAAGAACCTTCTCCTGACAATAAGGAACACAACAAAAAAAGAATCATCCAAATCGGTCCAGCCGTTCTCGAGTTTTGCGCTTACCAACAGATTTAGTGATTCATTTTTATATATAAGATTATTATTACCGACTTCAAAAAAGGAGGAAATACTATGTTCGGATGATGTATGTTCACCGATTTCTCCGCCAATTAATGACCGATTTTCAAAATTCATTTTTTGTTCGAAAAAGTATGCTCCAGAGGTGTTCCAATGTAAATTTTATTGAAAATGATTTAGCGCCTTAAAAAAATAAAAATAAAACAAAAAATACTACAAACCAGAACTAAATAAATGAGTGACATTTGCGAACTGTTGTTGGGATTGAAGTCGGTGACTCATACGTTTTTATAACGTGGGAAATTACTTTAAAGTGCTTTTATATCTCGTTTAAATTAAAAATAAAATTATGTTACAGTGGTCCATTAGACCTTAAATCTTTAGAAAATCGGCGTTGGCCTATTTCAAATTTAGCCAAAAGTCGTTTTATCGCAATTCTGTCAAATTTAAGATGTTTATCTGGCATTTTGAGACAACATAGTTCTCAGTAAGCTTGATTGTGTGATATATGCCTAACTCAATTTTAACAAAAATCTCACTTGGATCATTATGGGATAACTAAGTCCATATTAGGTTAACTAGCAGTCATAGACTGAGCTACCGTTGCACGAAACCCTACCTCACAAGGTGGCAAATTAGAAACGTGATGTAGTGATAGATACTACTCAGGAATACTAGATTTTAGTAGGTTGCCATCGCATATTCAGAAAGAACATAAATTTTTTTTCGTCTTCGTCATCATAAGGTAGCAGATCGAAACGTTTACCCATCGAAAGAGACACATTTTTAGAGAAAAAACAACATTAGTTGCCAGCCAAAACCCTGGCAGGATACGAGTTCAGCCATGTTATATGAGCCCCAAACATGGGGTGCAAAAGGGGTTAAAACGTTTCGTTTTTCTTTTCAATGCTATCCTATCTGTATAGCTTCACCGTATCCTTACAGATACAGCAGCACGCCGCGTCGCCAAGCGAACGATACGGAATTAGAAACGATACGGGGGACGATGTTTCGAAATAAACACAAACACTGTTTCTTGTTTCTATATGAAATTCTCTCTAAAATTACGTATAATTTGTTTAAATTGAATGCCTAAAAGCGTCGTAAACAGATCGGGTTTCAAGGTCATGTCAAGAAAGAGCGGCATTCATACAATGTAATAGAGTACTGTTACTATCTGATAACCCTCACAATTTATGTTAAACGTGGCATCAAGTGGTTAGTTAGAACCAGTATTACGCCTAGGATTTAGGGTTTTAGGTGAACACCACACGTATAAAGGTAGACTAGGATTACACCTAGGCTTTAAGACTTTAGGTCACTTAGTCCTAGGTGCAAGTATGGAGTACCTAGGCGGTACAGTTACATAAACTACAATTAGGTAAAATGTTTTATTGCGAAACACAACTTCAAAAGAGCTACTCTCTGAGTTTCTTAACTGGTCTTCTCGGGAAAGATTGCTTCTTTTCGACCAAAAAAAAAACAACTGTAATTCAGCCTTGGACATATTTTAGGTTAACTATAATTATGTTGTCTACACTATCTACACTAATATTATAGAGAAAGGATTTATATATTTTTCATTTTTGTATGTAACGAATAAACTTAAAAACTACTGGACCAATTTCAAAAATTCTTTCACCATTATTCCTGAATAACATAAGCCACCTACATAATTTTCCCGAATCCCCACGAGAACGAAGTCCCGAGCAGAATGCTAACGAATAATATAAAAGCTATTTAAAATTAACTGTCAAAAAAGATTAAGGGTATACCTTTCTGATGGAGAGTAGAAACTCGATGAAGTAATCTAAGTACCTCATTTATGTTTAAAAGAGAGTTTGTTTAAACGAAATGAACAGTTTTGACTATGTCACTAGCTTTGTTATTGTTTTGATTGTTTGTAGTCTTTTGTGAAAATCGTGCAAAAACATTGAGTATAATAAAAATATATCCACTGTAAACAGGCTTACTCTTTAATTTTTAATAGGTTATGTGCAGCAACGCGATTAGATTCAGTGTAAACATCTTGTAAATAAATTTTTCTTGTGTATCCGATAAAAACAAAAAAAATGTCTGAGGAAGGAAATGCAAGTTTTTCCAGTTCTACTCATTGAGCTATTACTACTACGTATAGAGAAGACGCCGCTCACTAACTCTGTGTTCCGTTCAACTGCGGTTGGCCGGCCGCAGTTCACTCAGTCGCTTGCTCTCTCTTGAGCGTTTAGGTCTTGTGTATTTTAAAGCAACAACCCGTGATAACTCAATAAATATGCCTTCGTGTGTTTTACGATATTGCACTAATAATTTGAGTAACACGTCTGTTGCGAAATCCATTTTATCTAAGGATCTCTGAGGGGCCTGAGGACGACGCGGGCGGCGGTATCATTCCTATATAAGCGCCAGCGCACGCGCTCCGAAACACATTCCACATCTGATTTACAATGAATCTATGTAACTTTTTACCATTGTGAAAACGTTTAATATACGTCAAAAGCTTTAAAAGTTGTATTCAATTCATGAAGAATCCCCCCATCTGCTAAGTATTTACAAATTTGGCGACCGTGACAGGACTACAAGAACCTGCAAGATTCGGATGTAAGAGAATAAAATTAACAACGCAACGTGGTTAATGGCGGACGCTGCAGTTAGCTACAACGCGGAGTTTACTACATATCAATGTTTTGCCCGAGGTAATGGTGACTGAAAGGCTCGTGTTGTCTGGGATAAATACAGGGAAGTACATCCAGTTTAAATCCTATAGGCTATAAATAGTTTTAGGTCTTACTCAAAACCTAGGTTGTGTAATTTTTGCTTTTTTCTAGCTTTACGGACTAAGTCCGTCTCTAATTAAGTGCTACTTTTGTTCTTCACGTATGTGTGTGACACTTTATTCTATTCTCACTTAGCGTGCTTTACACACGCCTATATACCGCGATGGGTAGGCAGACTAGCTGAAAATGGTTAAATAGTTTCACTTTTACTCATTTACTATAAAGGCCCCGCTTTTATATACTTACTAGTTAAATACGCTAGACTGTACCATAGGTACATACTTCTCAATTATTCATTTTATAAATTTAGCTCAATATTTAGATTAACTACGCACCGTGCTTTGCACTTTCTCATAGTATTTTAATGATCGTTAATTTTAATGATTTTAATGATATGCATAAGTACGGGCGGCCGCAACTCAGGTTACCACGGACGTGCACTCTGTGCTGTTTTGATAAGAGCGGTTTTGAAATGAGGATCGAGTGACCTGATGCGCCGGCCTATGTACATACCTATGCACCGCTATGCATGAGTTGCGCACAAACCTTGATTCTGCGGGAACAGCTGACCGCCCCGGCTCCATCTTATCTACTACTGTTGCCGTTTCTTACGGCTTACCACGGTTTGTTTTTAATTTATGCTTTTTTGTTTGGTCTGTTCAGTCGTTAATACTTTTAATTTTTTTTGAAAAACCTTTTCTTAAACGTCTACTTTGTATACTTACGTGAAAAAAGTTTAAAAAACGTCTAAACTTGTGTTTTATGCTAGGTATTTTGTTTTTGTTTTTTTGTTGTGTTTTTTTTTTTACTTGAACTTTTATTATTTTAATTTTATTTTAAATATACTAGTTTCTATAAATACGTAATAACGGGGGAATTAAAATCTTTACTACAGCTTCGCAGTACAATTAAAGCTAGAGTGACTGTGTTTTCTAAATACGTTGATACTATCAAATTAATTGAAACTAAATCTGTTTCTAAGATTTTACTTAGTGAACTTGAATTCAAATTATCGCGATTCCGAGACTTGTTGAATGAATTTGATGGGATTAAGACTAAAATTGAAATGTTGGCCCCTGAGCCAACACCCCAGTTCGAAGAGAACGAAAAAATAGAAAGTGAGTTTTGTTCAATCATTGCTTTGGCGCAAAGCATTGTCGACTCTGTAGTCGCTAGTACCTTACCACAAAAATCTCCAACCAACTCAACAACCGGCGAAAGTAACTATACAAGTAATGTTAAGTTACCCACGATACAATTACCAACTTTTGATGGTAACTATTTAAAATGGATGGAATTTAGAGACACCTTTGATTCTTTAATTAATAAAAATGATTCTATACCAGATATAAATAAATATCATTACTTGAGATCTTCACTACAGGCCAGTGCCGCAAACGTCATAAAGTCAGTGGACTTCACATCTAATAATTACGTGGAAGCATGGAGATTACTCTGTGAGCGTTATGACAACAACAGAATTTTGAGTAACAATCACTTGAAGTCGTTATTCAGTTTTGAACCAATTTTTAAAGAATCTTTTAAATCACTGAGATACATGATTGATTATTTTTCAAAAAATTTACGTGCATTAAATAGTTTAAACGAACCAACTTCCCACTGGGATACCCTAGTAATTTTTATGATGGCTTCTAAGTTGGATAGTGTTACAAGTCAGAAATGGGAGGAGCATAGGAACGCTCTTAGCGATTCCCCAACACTTGAAGAATTTTACGATTTCTTGCGTAACCGTGCCGATGTTTTAGAAACGTTATATTATAGTAAAAATTCGGCTTCAAAGGTTGAGAAACATTCTAACTCTCAGTCAAAAGATAATAAGTCTACCAAATCTCTTGCTTCTTCATTTGATGAAAACAATAAAAGCTGCGTTGTTTGTAAACAAAATCATTTACTTTATAAATGTGATACATTTAAGGCTATGACTGTCGATGCCAGGCACGCGGAAGTTTTAAAACATAACCTTTGCTTAAACTGTTTGCGTCCTGGACATGTCTCTTCTACCTGTAAACATAATCCATGTAGGATCTGTAACAAAAAACACAATTTACTTTTACATAACCATATAAAAACTAAAACTCACACTACATACTTACCTCCTGGTACTTCTGCTTCTCCTCCAGTGACCACTCCTCCTGTTGCGACTTCTTCTCCGATACACTCTGACCAACAGGCAAACACTCACTCCTCTTCCACGACTGAAACTTCTCAAGTCAACTCTCTGACCTCTTCTCCTGCATCACTGAGCGCGGTGATGCCTGGGCAAGTGCTTTTGTGCACAGCTCTTATCGAGTTAGTTAACACTAAAACTAATGAAACTTTTCTTTTCTCCTTGATAGTGGGAGCCAATCCTCTTTTATAACTGAAAGTACTAAAAACAAAATGAAACTTACTTGGTCTTATACAAGTTCAATCTCTATTGCGGGTATAAATAATAGTTTAACTAACACTAATCAATTCTGCGATGTTCAATTGAAGTCGAGAATTAACTCATTCTGTTTGAATGTTTCTTGTCTAATTATACCGGAAATTACTGGTAGACTGCCTAGTGTGAAAATTGATTCTTCGCGTTTGAATATACCTTTCTCTATACAGCTAGCTGATCCTAGCTTTAATATTCCCTCGGATATACACGTGCTGCTTGGAGCAGACGTCTTTTGGGAGATTGTCACTCCTAACCAAATCAAATTAGGTCAGAATAAGCCCACTCTTCAAGAATCTAAACTCGGTTGGCTCGTATCGGGTCCTACTGGTCAAGGTTCCAACTTGACTACTCGCTGTAATTTTTCTCAAGAAATAAGGAAATCTCTTTCTAAATTCTGGGAACTTGAGGACATACCGTGCCATCCTGCCAAGACCAAGCTTGCTCCAGATGAGGAGTTTTGTGAATCTCATTTTGATGAAAATACTGTTCGTCTTAAGGACGGCAGATTTTCTGTTACGATCCCTTTCTCAGAAGCCCCAGAAGAGGCTTTAGGAGACTCTTATAATATTTCCACAAAGCGTTTCTACAATTTGGAACGACGACTTAGAACTTCCACTGTTAAACAGCAGTACACTGATTGTATCAAAGAGTATAAGGCTCTGGGACATCTCTCTGAAATTAGCCGACCTGACTTCGGGTACTACATCCCTCACCATGCTGTGATTCGTGAAAGTAGTGAGACCACTCCGCTACGAGTGGTATTCGATGCATCGTGCAAAACTTCTACAAATAAATCACTCAATGATATTCAATTTGTCGGGCCGGTTATTCAGGACGACTTGATGTCGATTCTTTTAAGATTTCGTCAACATGCTTATGTGGTCACAGGTGACGTTGAGAAAATGTATAGGCAAGTCCTAGTTAATCCTTCTCAGCGTCATCTACAGCTTATACTCTGGCGAGATAACGAAACCGAGCCACTCAAAGTATTGCAATTACATACATTGACTTATGGAACTGCTTCAGCTCCGTACCTGAGTACTAAATGCCTTTCGCGACTCTCGGAAGAGTGCACTGATGTAGTTGTCGCCGATACTATTAAACATGACATTTACATTGACGATCTAACTACAGGTTCAAGTTCAAAGGTTGTTCTAAAACAATCTATAAAGGGAGTCATTCAAAAACTATCAGAAGGTTGTTTTCCGTTGCGAAAATTTCGAACTAATTCTCCAGAAGTTCTTGATGACATAAACACTACAAGTACACCCCAAGAGTTCGGTAAGGATTCCTCTGTTTTGGGACTGAAATGGTCTCCCAATGCTGACACCTTACATTTTACAGTACCTGCTGTAAAGATTGATAAGGTAACTAAACGGTCTATTTTGTCGAACTCTTGCAAGGTGTTTGACCCATTAGGGTTACTGTCGGCCTGTACTATTTTTCATAAAATCACTTTACAAAAACTTTGGCTATTAAAAGTGGATTGGGACGACCCTATTCCCGAAGATATTAAGAATTTCTGGCTTAAATTTTATAATGATACTCAGTTACTCTTCGAGATTCAGGTACCAAGGTACGTCTTATGCAGCTCACCTATTTATATTGAGGTACATTGCTTTACAGATGCATCGCAAGAGGCGTATGGCGCATGTATCTACTTAAAATCATACAATAATTCCGGAGAACTGTCAAGCAATCTATTGTGTGCTAAAACAAAGGTTGCCCCTCTCAAATCTGAAACCATTCCACGTTTGGAGTTGCTTGGTGCTCTGCTAGGTGCACGATTGCACTCTAAGATAATGCAATCTTTAAAACTAAAAGTAGATCGCTCCATATTTTGGACTGATTCGACAATTGTTTTAGGGTGGTTAAATGCTCATTCCAAATCCTTAAAAACATTTGTGTCTAACCGTATTAACCAAATTTATGAGTTAACTGGCCATGAAAGATGTACTTGGAGACATGTACCTACCGAGTTGAATCCCGCTGACTTGGCGTCAAGGGGCATTCAACCAAACTCTCTTCTAAAAAATACTTTTTGGTGGAATGGTCCTCCATTTTTGTTAAAACTGGAATCTGAATGGCCTGTTTATAAATATAATCCTGTGCCCTTACCTGAAACAAAAATAATATTAACTGGTCAAGTACATGATGAAGTTATAAATTTTAATAAATTTTCAAAGCTAACTAAATTACAAAGAGTATTGGCATACGTTGGTAGATTTATTAATAACTCTAAAAATAATAACACTAAAACATATGGTGTACTTACATGTTCAGAATTACACGACTCACTGATGTTGTTGTCAAAGCTATCACAGACGGTGTCTTTCCCTAAAGATATACATTCTCTTAAGACTTATAAAGTTGTTAACCGAAAGTCTAAAATAATTTCTTTAAACCCTTTCTTAGATGCCAATGGAGTCCTTAGAGTCGGTGGTAGGATTGACAACGCATCTCACTGTGCCTATGATAAAAGGCATCCCATTCTTCTAGATTCTAAACATCCATTTACTAGACTGTTATTCGAAAGGGAGCACCTGCGTCTTTTGCACTGTGGTCCACAACAACTTCTGAGTTCCATTAGGGAACAGTTTTGGCCTACTGGGGGTAAGGTACTAGCAACTACTGTTGTCAAAAAATGCATTCGTTGTCAACGATTTAAGGCTAAACCTTTGCTACCTTTAATGGGTAGTCTTCCACAGCCTCGTATGACTCCTGCACCACCTTTTACTACTTGTGGTACTGACTTTGCGGGACCGTTCTTAATTCTTAATCGAAAAGGTCGTGGAGCTAAGGCTTCCAAGTGTTACCTTTGCATTTTTGTGTGTTTTGCAACAAAAGCTGTGCACTTGGAAGTCGTTAGTGACTTAAGCACCAACGCTTTCATTCTGTGCCTTCGCAGATTTATATCTAGGCGCGGAAAACCTCAAACAATCTATTGTGATAATGGTAGAAACTTTTTAGGTGCTTCTAACGAACTGAACAGACTACTAAAAGCGTCAAATCGGGAGGTCAGTGAATTCACGTGTAATGAAGGTTTCTCATTCAAATTTTCACCTGCTTATGCCCCACATTTTGGCGGAATCTGGGAGGCAGGGGTCAAATCGGCCAAATTTCATTTAAAGCGTATCGCAAGTAATTGTAGCTTAACTTTTGAGGAATTATATACCCTTTTTACACAAATCGAAGCAATAATGAACTCGCGTCCGCTTACACCCATGTCTAGTGATCCTTCTGATCTTGCTCCTATTACTCCTGGGCACTTCCTAGTAGGACGTCCTTTGACCTCACTGCCTTCACCAGTCACCGAGCGACTCAGCATAAATAGATATCAGCTGATTGAACGCTTACGGCAATACTTTTGGTCACGTTGGACCAAGGATTACTTGTCTACTCTACAGCAGCGTATGAAATGGAAGACTCAGCAAAGAAATCTTCACATTGGCGAATTAGTCCTAATCATTGACGAACATTCCCCACCGATGAAATGGCTTCTGGGTCGCATCCATCGTCTCTATCCTGGGCAAGACGGCGTCTGCAGAGTGGTCGACGTATTGACTAAGGACGGCGTCATCAAGCGCTCCGTCACGAAACTTTGTCCTCTGGAAGGCATAGATTCCCATGAGCTCCTTGAAAGGCATGCTTTCAAGGGGGGGGGAGGATGTTGCGAAATCCATTTTATCTAAGGATCTCTGAGGGGCCTGAGGACGACGCGGGCGGCGGTATCATCCTTTATAAGCGCCAGCGCACGCGCTCCGAAACACATTCCACATCTGATTTACAATGAATCTATGTAACTTTTTACTATTGTGAAAACGTTTAATATACGTCAAAAGCTTTAAAAGTTGTATTCAATTCATGAAGAATCCCCCCATCTGCGAAGTATTAACAACGTCAAAATGCAAAGGAATAACTTTCCATCAGTAACTAACTAGATAATCGTTTTTAAAACTTAATTCGAGCAAAATATTTTGTGGATGCCATTTTGCGTCATTTGTCATAGACTAAAAATATGAGAAGCGACGTTGGGTGTGTAACAGTGTAGGTACATTACATAGTATAAGCTGACGTTTATTTTTATAGTGGAAAGTAATAATCTTACACATTTATAAAATAAGAAACTGTGGTTATTGATTGAAAACAGTTAAGGCACTATTTGTAAGGAATGAAACTTCCCATGACCCTGACTGAACCAGTAAGTATAGGTATTTATGCCAAATATTGTTTGTTCACCAGAGTAAAGTCAGTTTATACCAAAAATAAATATTATTATTAAAATTGTTAGTCAAATAATGTGCACGTAAGAGGTACCCAATGAAATAGGCAGAATGTAAAAAAAGTGTCGCCTCTATAACGGTGACGTCGCATCTATGAATCATTAGCCGCCCCCCGCGCACCCCGCACTGCCGCGCATGTTGCAAAGATGTTGTTCGCGCTGACTTTTCTAGTACGCTAATACATAATACTTTAATGGTTCTACTGGAGTTTGTGGGATTCCGAAGCCTAAAGGAGCTTCCGATTTTATTAATTAGAAATTTCTCGTCAGAAATTACCTCGAATCCAAGAAGTGGTGGTGAAATGTTATGACAACTGAAGAACTTAATTCTCCATAAAGACAAAAGCTTGATATGAAAACAGAAACTTTGACTTATAATGGATACAGTAAAATAACGAAAGGTTATTGACTGATGCATCCACAGATAGGCAAAATATCAATTGTTAGAGACATCAAATTCATAGAGAATGTGTTTCCTGGCAGTGGTACGAAAGTGACGAAATGCACAATCGTTCCTATGAACATAGAGAAGGAACGGACAGAACCTGTACGTGTAATTAGCAATTGAGAGCGTGAAACTAATATAATTGAAGTACCAACTACTACTGAACCTGCTACGCGTCAAGAAGTGAGTGAAAAAGCCACCACAATTTGAGCACAAACAATTAACAAAATATTGAAGAATTTTTTGACAGTGTTGAAGAGAGTGCTGAGTCGAGATACAACTTATGAACACGACGTCACGTTGATTATACCATGTGTGTTGAAGCTGATATTGATGGAGATCCTACTACGGTTGAGGAAGCTTTATCAAGACCTGATAAAGATTTGTGGCAGAAGGCCATGAATGATGAATTGGAATCGTTGAAGTAGAATCAAACCTGGTCAATGGCTGACTTGCCAAGAGACAAGAAGCCAATAAAATGCAAATGGGTGTTCAATATCAAGTGAGATAGCGATGGTAAGGTGTCTAAGTAGTAGGCGAGGCTAGTAGCAAAAGGATTCACGCAGGTACGTAGTATTGACTATAACGAAACATACTCCCCCGTCGTAAGAAATTCGACTTTGCTATTTATTACTTTTCGCATTGACTGCGGAAAATGATTGGCTTATTGACCATTGGGATGTCACGACAGCTTTTCTTTATGGAAAACTCAAGGAAGACATTTATATGCTTCAAACAAAAGGAGCAATAGCCAAAGTTCAAGAAACCAAGGTATGTAAACTGCAAAGGTCGCTGTATGGATTAAAGCAAGCATCGAACGCTTGGTTTCACGAGTTCAAAAGAGAAATGTTAAATTTAGGTTTAAGGCGATTAGAGTCGTCAATGACCTTGACGTTTGAGCCCTCTGCCCCGCGCGCCACAACCCGCACCCCGTAAGAAAACACCGGTCAAAGAATACACAGGCGTAGAATGTACAGAAGCGCACTCCATACATTACTGCCTATCACTTGAGTTTGTATTGATGAATCTAACTAGGTACTTCTAATAACAAAAGATGTCTGTGTATGTAAGTAATTATACTTAATCTAAGTTGAATTATTTTGATTGCCGCAATCGACATAATGCTATTATTCGACAATTCTGGCATTCTCACCGGTCGCATATATACAGGGTGGAATTTTTTAACGTCTCCTAGAGGGAAAGTACTCTAAATAAATATAATAAATATATATAAATCTTAATGAATATATATTTGTGATATATTTTTAGTGCATAAATAGTCAACTTATTTATAATTATAATTTAATTAATATTTGCGCCTTTCCCGCATTTCAATCTATAACTCCTATACCATAAGGTTGCCTGGAAGAAATTGCTGTTAAGCAATAAGGCCGCCTTTTTGTATACATTATTTCAAATTCGCTGTATAAACATATTCTGTAATCCTATGTGTGCAATAAAGAATATTGTATTGTATTGTATTGTGTATTGTAAATACTATAGATAGAAAATTTTACTCAAAGGAAATATTCCTTTATTTTTAATAATAGAGCGGGACCCAAGGAGAATAAAGTTCATTTCCGTGGGACTTACCTCCGCCACACGAACTACTGGTTTGTACTTATTCGGCATATTTTCCTGAACACAAAAAGTGCGGTAGTCACTTTCTAAGAGTATGGTAGCTATGACGTGACGTATTTTATTTACGCTATATTTAGATAACTACTTGACGGATTTACTTAAATAGGGTCTCCAATGAAAGATAATTTAATGAACATTGTTTTATTCTAAAGATTCATTACTGTAAACCTAGTAACAAAATAAATATTTTCAAAAAACGACATTATGTAAAATTAAACTTTTTTTACTGTGTGAAAAGAACAGAAACCGTTAGGATTACGGTAATTTAGCTCATTATAAAAAAAATAGCTACACTTATCAGCATTCTAATGAACCTAAAAACGTTTAAGTCGAGCTATAAACAACGGAACTGCAGTCGTCTAAGTAAGCATGGGTAGCGCCGAACTGACTACGGTACTTAGATTTTGGTACGAATAATCTTGAAAATAACGTGACAAAACGGGTAGAATCACAGCAAAATGAAAAAGTATTATGAACAGGCATCATTTTTTTGTCAAAAAATTTTCTTCATTTTGTTACGAACTATTTTCAAAAATTCTCGTAACCAAAATAATGCTTCGTATCGTATCGAAATAAAACTCTTCATACTTGCACGTACTTGTGTTATATTTCAAAACAAATGACTCAATGGTACTGGTCTGTACTGATGGACATGAGAGTGTAAACGTACGCACTCGGAGCAGAAGTAGGTCGCTGAAGTGCGAGAGTGGACAGCCGCCATTATAATTTTTACATAGGCAACACTGAGATTCATTCCGAGGAATCCCTGCACCGTGCTGCGCCGTGAATTTTGGCACTTGTCGCTTCATTCATTTGAAATCATTTGGTCAGGCCTATGACACTGTTAGTACCAATAGCTGCGAAATGGCGCTGCTATCGCCTTTAATTCGCCATCTTGTGACGTCATGCTGTATGTCAAGATAACCTCAAACTGTCATGATGGCGTCTTGTCACTGAGTTAAGTGCACGCTAGGGTTACCAACTTTTTTTCATGAAATAAAGTATATTAAGGTGGGAGAAGGTAAAAAAAAGGTATTAGATAAAATAAAACAGCATTCGTTATTGTTTTACTTAAATACATGTTTTTTTGAACTTTTTGCATATTTTATTAACTTGTTGTCTTTTTAAAACTTTTATCTGCCTCGATACAGTCAAAATTATAATTGAACATATTAAGAGTTAATTTTTAATTAAATTTAACATGGCTTTGTTTTTGTCGTCTCTCCATTTAGTTTTAATGACTGTAAAAACTCTTTCGGAGAAAGCTGAAGTAGCCGGGACAGAATATAGGAATGAGATATTTTTTTTTTATTTACAAATTCTTGGTCAGTGTTTGTGTTTGACAATGATAACAAATGGCACCAATTTTGGTCGCTTCTCATTTCTATAAAATATTTTTCTTATAAAACTTTTTCAATTAATTTGAAGTTAATTAATTATGAATATAATGCATTCATATCAACAGTAAGTCTATGCAAATTTTTCAGTTGGGTCAAATGTGACCAAAGATTTTAATGACAAACAGCTTCTTAAACACAGCCAGTTGGTGTCTTTAAATCAAACCATTTGTGTAAAAAGCAGATATTTGTTCTCGGGTCATGGGTGTTTGTCTTTGTGTGTATTTCAAGGGACCCACGACACAAGAGAAAACCTTAGTGTGGGCCTTTGAGTGTGTAGCGTAGCGTTTATTTTGACAAAACCCAATTCGATGAAGCAGGCAAGAGAATTCGATTTTCTTACCCATGTCTCTACACTGAATACGGAATTGCTCTGGGCGAACCACTGAGTAAAGTAGGGAAGTCCATAAAATCTGTTACGCATTATTCTTAATTGGACACACTGTACCTATTATTTAAATTTTCAAATTCAAAACTTTCCACCACAAAGAGCAGAGAGAGTAATGTGTAACCGTGTAACGACACTGGGGTTACCAAAAAAGATAACAATTCAATAATTATAGGAGTCTTTCAAGTTGTCTGACAGCCCCCGCCAAAAGGGTAAGACGTTGATAGCTATCAAATTTTTTCAATGATTATAGTCATTGAAAAAATTTTTTTATTCTTTTACTTTTCCATTGATTATCATTGAACCATTTTGAAAACATGAGAGTGTCAAAAATTGTCACCTGGGTATAACTCAAAAAAGTTCTTATCCACATTTTTTTCACAAAATGGCTGATTACCATTTATTATAAAGTAAAGTGTTCTGCGCTACATGATATTGACGGAATTGTGGCAACACATATGGGTCTATATTTGAGAATCTATCTATTCACTTTTATTTACTAGTTCTGGAAATTGGTTAAGCCTTTAGCGAAGTACCTATTACCATAACCTTACCTCTCGTGAACTGACTAGATATCTTACCACTGCAATACAGATTTATTCCTAGTGCAGGGTGAGTCGGCTGACAGTCTGTCCCATGAAGAAACCCAATAGGCATATTTACAATACAATACAATACAATACAATATACTTTATTGCACAATTTGAAAAGAAATACAATGATGAGACAATTACAAGTAACTTTACAAAAGGTACAATATAGGCGACCTTATCGCTTCAAGCGATTTCTTCCAGGTAACCTTTGGGTATGAAAAGTCGCATAGTGAAATCAAGAGCGGGCGCAATATATAAACCTAAACAATATATATTAAACAAAATATAAACATATATTTAATATAAATACATATATATAATATAACACAGTTTAACATAAATACAGTTTTATATGTAATTATTCGATATATAAGACACACACACACATAGTTAAAGAGGAGATGGAAACAGGAAAAAAAAACAACTAAGTAGGTAAAAAGAATACGGAAAACAAGAGAGGAAAAGTAATTAAAAAGTAAAAAATAAAATTAGGAAAGGACACCATTTATTTATAGCCACACTGGGCTTCAAAGTAGCACTTGAGACGCTTCCTGAAAGTATCCGCTGTATTAGCTATCCTTACATCTGGAGGCAAGGAGTTCCACAGGCGCACTGCCTGCACAGTAAATGACTTGCTATAAAAGTCGGTGCTGTGGGAGGGACAGTCCAGCATCATAGCTGTACATGTACGAGGTTCTCGCCCACTGGCTTGAGCTCGCACGTGAAACCTCTCCTTAAGATAGGTGGGAGTCAATGGGTTATGGAGAATATTGAAGAGGAAAGAGAGGATATGAAGATTACGCCGAAGCCTGACAGGGAGCCATTTCAGTTGAGCCCGAAACTCTGAAACATGATCAAATTTCTTTGATCCGAAGATAAAGCGTATCGCTACATTTTGTAGGCGATCTAGTTTATTAAGCTGCTCAACAGTCAGGTCCAGATAACAGGTGTTGGCGTAATCAAGGATAGGAAGAAGGAGAGAATTGGCCAAGGCAATTTTGGTATGGATAGGCAAGAAGTTCTTCAATCGTCTGAGCGAACTCATAGACGCAAAGATCTTCCGACTAACCTCACCTATTTGACGAGACCAGGAAAGGTTAGTGTCGAAGAAGATACCCAAATTTTTCACAGAGGAGCAGTAGGGAATAGGAGTATTAAGGAAGGTAACAGGGGGAAGCTGAGTCATGTCGATACATGCCAGCTGTCGAGAACTGCCAATCAGAATGGACTGAGATTTCGCGGGGTTGACAGCTAATCCAAAGGCTGCCGTCCACGACGCGATAGCATCCAGGTCTTTTTTTATGGCTGCGACAGCATCGACAATGGTGTGAGCTCCAGATTGAGAATAAATTTGCAGATCATCTGCATAGAGGTGATAGGAAGAGGAGATGTGGGAGGTAATACTATTTATAAAAATGGAAAAAAGCAAAGGAGAAAGGACACCACCTTGTGGAACACCAGCCGTAACATCACACCAGTCTGATAATTTATCATCAACTCTGACGCGCTGGCGGCGTTCACACAGGTAAGTACGGAACCAGGATGTGACGGAATCGGAAACGTTTAAGGAAGAAAGAATAGAGATGAGAACATCAAAATCAACTGTATTGAAAGCATTACTAAAGTCTAAAAGTGTAAGGACTGTAACCTTTTTATTTTCCATGCCAAGCCGGATGTCATCCGACACCTTGACTAAAGCTGTGGTAGTACTGTGACCTGGGCGGAAACCAGACTGTAATGGGCTCAATAAGTTGTTTTTAGATAGGAAAAGAGATAGTTGGTGGTGAACTACACGTTCAAGCACCTTGGAAAGGAATGGTAAGATGGAGATCGGCCTAAACTGACTTGGAGAAGAAGGATTATTGACTTTTGGCAGTGGGATAACAAATGCTTGTTTCCAAGCTGAAGGGAAAATACCAGAAAAGAGTGAAAAATTCAGGACACGGGAAACAATAGGGAGAATTATATCAAGGATGGGAATTAGCATCTTGCGACTGATATCGTCACTACCAACAGCATCGGAAGAAATAGACATGATTATCTTCCGCACGGAATCGACAGAGACAGGCACGAAAGTCAGAGGATCATGGGCCGGGGCGTCCAAAGAAGCCAATCGCGCTAGAGTAGAAGATTTAGTAGCCGAGTCAAAGCCAGTTGTGCCCGACGCAAAGTGCTTGTTCAAGGCATTCACATCAGTAACCTCACTTGCATCCTGCCGAGATTTCCCCACGCCAAGCGACTTAAGAAACCGCCAGACCCTAGCTGAGTCAACGTTTTCGACAGAAGAGTGGATATGCCGGCGTTGGGCGTCTCTGCATGCAGTGTTGCAACGGTTTCTCAAACTTCTGTACCTGTCCCTTTATTTATTTACTACCCACTGTACTTTAAAACTGTACCTACTGCTTTTAAATGAATAAAATGTTACTTATTACTACCTAGCAGCATGTCAGAGATTTATTTTCATTAATGTTCTGGTTTATTTAGTTATATCTAGATAATACCACAAACAACATAACAAAATATTCCCTGCGATTGGATATGTATCTATTATCTTATTTTATTATTTAATGAAACTATGTATTTAACAAATCAATCAGGGTCAAAAACATTTGATTCGTGTAATGTAACTTTAACCATAGCATGTCATATTACATAATCTAGTTATCTGAAAAGGAGATGCTTAAAACAATTGCATTAGAATTTTTAACTATGTCTGTTTAATGTGCAATCATCCTCCAAGAACAGGCAAAAAGTTAAACTTAGAGTGTACCAAACTAGTAGCTGTTACGTAGCAACAACATAAAGGCAACAGTTACTCAAGAGTCTGTTTCGATTCATGTATGATTTATTAAAATGGGCCAAAGATTCAAATAAAAAAAGCTTTATTAATGCTTTTAAACTGGCAAAATTTAGGGCTCCTCATGAAGCTAAAGAACTTTTTTTATAGGAACCCATATCAAACATCAACTATTTTTTTTAGTTTTAAAAGGCGATAGCAGCGCAATTTCGCAGCTATTGGTACTAACAGTGTCATAGGCCTGACCAAATGATTTCAAATGAATGAAGCGACAAGTGCCAAAGTTCACGTCGCAGCACGGTGCAGGGATTCCTCCGAATGAATCTCAGTGTTGCCGATGTAAAAAATATAATGGCGGCTGTACACTCTCGCACGCCAGCGACCTGCCTCTGCCTCGAGTGCGTACGTTTACACTCTCATACCCATCAGTACAGACCAGTACCATTGAGTCCTTTGTTTTAAAATATAACGCAAATACGTGCAAGTATGAAGAGTTTTATTTTGATACGATACGAAGCATTATTTTGGTTACGAGAATTTTCGAAAATAGTTCGTAACAAAATGAAGAAAATTTTTTGACAAAAAAAAATGCCTGTTATTAAAAATTATGCCTGTTCATAATACTTTTCAAGATTATTCGTACCAAATTTAAGTACCGTAGTCAGTTCGGCGCTACCCACACGCTCACTTAGACGACTGCAGTTCCGTTGTTTATAGCTCGACTTAAACGTTTTTAGGTTCATTAGAATACTGATAAGTGTAGCTATTTTTCTATAATGAGCTAAATTACCGTAATCCTAACGGTTTCTGTTCTTTTCACACAGTAAAAAAAGTTTAATTTTACATAATGTCGTTTTTTGAAAATAATTATTTTGTTACTAGGTTTACACTAATGAATCTTTAGAATAAAACAATGTTCATTAAATTATATTTCATTTGAGACCCTATTTAAGTAAATCTGTCCAGTAGTTATCTAAATATAGCGTAAATAAAATACGTCACGTCATAGCTACCCCCTCCATACCCTTAGAAAGTGACTACCGCACTTTTTGTGTTCAGGAAAATATTCCGAATAAGTACATACCAGTAGTTCGTATGGCGGAGGTAAGTCCCACGAAAATCGTTATTTGAAGACTTTTTTACGAATAGGTCCCGCTCTATAAGAAACAAAACAGCATTCAAGGATTTTCGAAATTTCGCTTGCCACACCCGGGAATCGAACCGGCTTAAATTCAAAAAAATAACACCCTGTACTTTTATGGTATCGATCGATAGGGTCAATCGTAAAGATCAAATGTCTCTAACAAACATGGTAAATTAGATGAAAAGAGAACCATTAAACTACATAAAACCTAACGATGGGACCCTTAAGTAAAAGTGCTTTAACACGTCCCATCAAATTTGTAAGCTTAGATTTAATGGTCTTCCTTTCACTTAATTTACTATGTTTGTTAGGGAGATTTATCCTTACGATTGACCCTATCGATCAATACTATTAAAGTACAGGGTGCTTTTTTGGATGTTAGCTGGTTCGATTCCGGGTGTGGCAAGCGAATTTTCGAAAATTGTTCAGTATCATGGGCTGATTCACCAACTGAGAGGATAAGATCGAATTACTTAACACCCTATACATATTATATATATTCAATCATATAGATTTAGATCCGCATAAGTACTTAATACAATTAAATTTCGTCAAACGTCTATAAGCGCAAAATAATCAAATATTACAACTAGATTACAAACTTATAATAGTAGGTACAATTAGCGTCCACGCGCGAGCTATACCGTAACACAATAATATCGTCTGACTGCACTACTCTCTAAGCACACTAATACATAAATATACTGTGTCAACGCACACAGGCAAACAGAAAATACGCTTTATCGCTCGTAAAAGTTTGGATACGAGTGACACAGTCGTCCCGTCGGAATGCCAGCGGCGGACTGCCGCCCGCGCCTGCGCAGACCACCCTCTGCAACTAAACGTTCGGATTTCCGTTTTTCGTAACTTTTGAATGAAAATATTGTTGGATTTAAAAAATTTAAACGTTGTGTTTCAAGAAAAAGGGATTCTTAATTAATTACTATAAGAATATTTCCATATATCATAGCCGTTTAGGAGCAGTAAGGAATTTAAGTCAAAAATCGATGTCTCGTGGTATTTCTTTAAAAATACAATACAAAGACGTAAAAAAAAACTGACGTTCCACATGTAGTCCTTGAACAGATGTTTCACATATTTATTTTTCAACTTTCCCTGGCCAGTCATAAATGAGAAGTAAGCTTTACAAAATGCTCAATATTCGGAAATTGAGGGATCTAATCGCCTTAAGAGGATCGACTACCGCGCCCATGTCCATACAAAAAGGGAAAACGTTTTGCTACCCCTAAATCTTCTCCGATTTTGATAATTTTTCACTATGTTGTTGTCCCTATCAAAAACTATGCCTCTATGTTTTCCTTTTTTGAAAATTTTGTTTAGATAAAAAGTTATAAGGATCTGTAATCTTGCTTTATTGGGTTTGAAAAACATTCATTTTAAATTCATTGTATTTCAGAAATAAAGTAAATTTTCGGAAAAAACAAAAAATAGAGGCATAGATTATATTCTGCTGAAAAGATTGATACCAAAAAGTAGTATATTTAGTACAGTTTAGGGGTTGGGAAACGTTTTCCCCCCAAACGCGATTTTCGACAAAAAAATACCTAGAAACACAGCCGAGCTGCAACTGTCTCTATCGCACGTTTGCGAGCGGGGCCGAGCGCGGTCGCGACAGAGAATGATTCTCCAAATACCTATTTTCCTACGCTCGCGGCGCTATAGAATAGTCTTAATACAATCTAAGATAGAACCGTGACGATATCAAAAGATAGTAGGTGATGAAGATAGAATAGCTGCAGTAATTTATGTCGATGATATTTTTGTGTTCTATCCACGTAACCATGAACAAGAGAAAAATAAGCTAAAATCTAAACTGCTAAAAAAGTTTAAATTAAAGGATTTAGGTCAGGCTAGGGACGTTCTAGGTATGAGACTTGGGAGAGATGATAACTGTATTTATCTAATTGTGGAACAGTATGTTCAAAACGTCCTGAAACGATGGGCTATGTATGACATTTTAAAAATATTTTTAATTTCGTTTATTTTTTTATTTAACATAAAGGAATAAGGTCCCGTTTCTTAAAAAATGAAATAAAAAAATATATCTTTTGAAATAAAAATATTATAATTAAAAAATTCTCAATACGGTAAACTAATCCTGAGTACGGCATTATGCAATCGTATTTCTTTGCCAAGCTGTCATGTCAATGAAGAAAAAAAACATAACCTATTTCATTTTGTATTTGGTTGTTTATTTCCGAGTTTGGTGGTTGTTACTTCAGGCAAGTTGGTAGAATCAGCTCTAACGAACTGAGCGGTATCCATAGTGTCAGAATCCAGTTTATTGCGAAAGTTCGAAAGTCCAAACACAACGGTTAGTTTATGTGTCAAGTCAACCAACTGTCTTTTTTTTTACTTTGGCAAAGGAATTAAACCGTAGAATGCTGTAGTAAGCAACAAATCGTAACCAAAATTTTAAAAATTAATCAAAATGATCAGAATTATTTGATATATTTTTATTTAAATATGGGACCTTAAACCTGCTTAAAATAAAAAAATCTTGCACATAGCCAATTTGAAATGACGGACTGTAAACCAGTAATGACCCCGATGGAAGTGAACTTAAAGTTAGACATAGCTTTCGAGTCTTGTAGTCTACCATACCAAAATTTAATAGGGTGTTTGAATTACCTAGCACAAAATACTAGCCCAGATGTAGCACATGCAGTGAGTATTTTATCACAGTTTAATCCATGCTATGATGAAAAACTTTTAAAATGTTTTAACCGCGTGTTAAAATATTTGAAAGGTACATCTGATTTTGCGTTAGTTTTCCAAAAGTCAGGAAAATCGGAGTTACTTGGCTACGTACTCGTAGATGCTAATTGGGGCGGATTATATGATAGAAAATCTTTTACGGGCTTAATGTTTAAACTGGGCGAGAATTTAATTACGTGGGAAAGTCGCAAGTAGAGATGCGTGGCGCTGTCTTCTACGGAAGCAGACTGCAAAGGGCTTAGTCAAGCTTCTAAGGAAGCCATGTATTTAAGAATTTTGTTGAATAGTTTGACAAATGATAATTGTGATCAACCAGTGGTTATTTATAATGATAACCAGTCAGCACATAAAATTTCGAAGAATAAAATTAATCATAACAGGATCTAACACATTGAAATTAGGTATAATTTTATACGCGAGGCAACAATTCAATTGAGGTGCGATACATAAAGTCACAGAAAATGGTGGCAGATATGTTAACTAAGGCACTGTCGAGTCCTAAATTAAAATCAGTTTTTTGAAAAATTAGCCATTAAGGGGGCGGATAACTGTTAAAGATGATGTGTTTTAAATCTCTTTATTAACGTTCCACAATCAATAAATCAATAAATAAAATTTCTATAGCGCAATGCTTTGCAAAATGGTAGATCGAGTTCCGTGTGAAGACGAATGACAGATGCACGGCGGCGGGTGCGGGGTGCGGGACGAATCCATAGTATTAGTTTGTAACATGCCCCCCGGCATTGAAAGGCTGGTCTTTCAATCTTGATCCTGAAGACTCCACTGGCAAGGGACAAATCTTGTTAAAGGCACGACGAATGACTCCCTTAGACGTCCGGAGGTCTGCAACTCTGGTCACGTCGTCCGTTCCAGGATAGGTCTTCTGAACTCGCCCAAGACTCCACTTCATTGGTGGAAGAGAATCATCTTTGATGAGGACGAGAGCACCTTCTTGGAGCGATCCACTAGAAGCACGCCATTTTGTACGCTGCTGGAGCTCTGAGATGTACTCTTTGTGCCATCGTATCCAGAATCTTTGTCGTAATTGTTCAAGTCTCTCATAGCGTGTGAGTCGATTCTCGTTTGTGTCGACTAGCACCGGTGTTGGCAAAGCGGTAAGAGGTCGCCCCACCAAAAAGTGCCCAGGTGTAAGAGGTGTCATGTCATGTGGGTCAGTCGATAGAGCAGTCAAGGGTCTCGAATTTAAAATTGCCTCGATTTGTACCAAAATAGTGTACAAATCTTCGAAGACTAAATGAGATTCACCTAATACACGTCGTAAATGCGCTTTTACTGATTTAACACCTGCCTCAGCTAGTTCTGCCATGTGCGGAGTATAAGCGGGTATGAATTTGAATTCTATGCCTTCTTGTGACATGTCTTCAACGAAATCGTTTGAATTTTCACGAAAGAATTTAGTTAGTTCGTTCTTAGCACCTACAAATTGTGTCCCATTATCTGACACCAGACACTGCGGCTTCGAACGCCTAGCAATGAATCGACGCAACGAAGAGAGAAAACCGTCCTTGGTCAGGTCGCTCACAAGTTCCAAATGGATGGATTTCGTGGTGAAGCAAACGAAAACTACGATATAAACCTTTTCAGTCTTGCTTCCACGACCTCTTCTATTTAGTGCAGTTATAGGACCTGCATAATCCATCCCGGTGGTCTGAAACGCGTAGCCTGGTTGAAGGCGCTGCTCAGGGAGATTGCCCATAATTGGTGTTATTGTGCGAGGGTTCATGCGAAAACACCTCAAACATTTGTGAACTACTTGCTTGGCTAAATTGCGTCCCCCTAAGGGCCACAACTGATCCCTAATTGAACACAAAAGCAGCTGAGGACCAGCATGCATTAAACGAATGTGCTCGTGTTCAAAGATCAGCTTTGAAAAATGATGTTTGGATGTTATTAAGACGGGATGTTTCTTGGAAAAATCGAAATGTCCATGTTTTATTCGACCACCTACTCTAATAAGTCCCTCATTGTCTATGAAAGGGCTTAGACTTAAAAGCTTGTTTTTTACTGGAAGTGTTTTTTTGTTTGTAAGTAGATTGTACTCCTGTGTAAATGTTTCAATTTGTGTTAGTTTTAGTAATTTGTTATAAGCTATTTGTCTTTCTGTGTGTGAAACGGGCCCCAATACTGAATTAACTCGACGTTTACAATTATTTATGAAGCGCAAAACGTAAGCCATGACATTGATGGTTTGACCTAATTTGGAAAATCGTGTGAATGGAAACAATTCTTTTTTGTCATTATCAGAATCTGTCAATGCTACGTTTACTAAGATCTCAGGCAGATTAGATTCGATATGCTCAAATGTTCTATATGGCCAAGAATTCTCGTGATCCGCTAAAAATTGGGGACCGTTCCACCACATCTTTAATTTGTCATCATCGTTTGTGTTTACACCTCTACTCACTAAATCTGCTGGATTGCATGCAGTAGGCACATGGCGCCACTCATGGTTTTGTGTCATTTCTTGAACAGCAGCCACCCTATTCTTGACAAACTGCTTTAGTTTATTCGGAGGTGTTTTGAGCCAACCGAGCACGACTGAAGAGTCTGTCCATAGGACACATCTTTCTACATTTAGTCGGGTTGTGGTCAATACTTTTACCAACAGTTTAGCAGCAGCTGCAGCGCCGCACAACTCTAGGCGCGGTATAGTATTTGCCTTTAAAGGCGCAACTCTGCTCTTGGCACATAACAGACTCACCTTAATAACGCCATTTTCGTCCTCAGACCTGACATAAATACACGCACCATAAGCATCCTTTGATGCATCAGCAAAAGCGTGTAATTGTATTTTTACTGGATTATTAATCACAACATGTCTGGGAATGCGAATTTTATTGAGTTGAGTCAAATTTGACACAAATTTCGACCATATGCGCATAACTTCTTCAGGTAATGGATCATCCCATTGCAATTTGTGTAGCCACAATCTTTAAAGAAGGATTTTGCCAGTAATTACGAAAATACTCAGCAGACCCAGTGGGTCAAATATTTGAGCAATTGTCGACAAAATCACTCTTTTGGTTACCTTTTCTTGCTGACTATCGTTGACTACAAAATGCAACGTATCATCTTGAGGTGACCATTTTAACCCTAATGCGCTGCATTGATCATGCTCGCTCAAATTAGCGACACCTGTGTTATCTAACGCACTTTCATTGTTGCATACTGGTAGATTTGACCTGAACTTCCTTAAATTGAAACAACCAGAAGCAAGTACACCGGACACTGATGTTTTGACATGCATCAGTTCTTCGGCAGTAGCACCACCCGTGAGCAAATCGTCCACATAAAAATCTTCTCTAATGACTTGCTGAATTTGCTCATCCGCGCACTCATCAGCTAGTTGCTTCAAACAACGCACTGCAAGGAATGGCGCCGAAGCTGTGCCGTAGGTCACAGTATTCAATGTAAAGGCCTCTAATGGCTTCGATGGATCATCACGCCAGATAATTTGTTGTAGATGACGCTGATTCTTGTGTATCAGGACTTGCCTGTACATTTTTTCGACATCGCCTGCCAAAACGAACTTGTGTTGACGAAATCGTAGGAGAATTGAGAGCAAATCACTTTGGATCGTCGGCCCTACCATCTGAATATCATTCAGAGATAGTCCGGAAGTAGTCGTTGCGCTGGCGTTAAAAACGGCCCGCAGTTTTGTGGTTGTGCTCTGTTCTCGCAACACTCCCTGATGTGGCAGGAAGTACGAATGCTGTTGAGGATTCTGGATGTCGCTTTTCGTCATGTGTCCTAGGTGAGAATACTCATTCATGAAATCAATGTACATGGCCTTAAGCGTAGACTGTTTTTGGAGTCTTCTTTCAAGCGATAGAAAACAGTGCTTTGCCCTTTCGAATGAGTCACCTAAAGCAGATTCTGGCATTTTTAAAGGAATCGCGACCGAAAAACGTCCTTCCTTATCACGCAACATGTTCTGAGTGAAATTATCTACACACAGCTTTTCCTCAACGGAGTATACTTGATTACTAGTTTCTGGTAGTTCTTCGGTAGCCCAAAACTTAGTGAGCTGTTCTTGTATTGCATCGAACTGACTCATATTACAAGATACTTGTTTAATACGAACATTTCCAATGGGTCCCGACACAATATAGCCGAGCTTAGTTTCTTGCAACACTGGATAATTCTTGCCCATTCGTAATTGAGTAGGTTCTAACAGATCCCAAAATATGTCAGCGCCAAGAAGCATTTCTAGACTTGATGGGCTGTAGAAATTGGGATCAGCAAGCTGAATGTTTGCAGGAATATTTAGTGCGCTTACATCAACAACGTTATGCGAGGATGAAGCAATTCTCGGGAGCACTAAAAATCTACGTTTGTGTTGAATTTATTGAGCCTGGACTGTATTATTGCATTGCATTTTTTCGTAATATTTGATGTTAAATTATTAATGCCTGCGACGGTGAAGCTAATTTCTTGTGGTTTTAGGGCTAATTTTGCTAACAGTGATTCTGACATAAAAGAGGCTTGACTACCTGAGCCTAGAACTGCTCTCACTTCATGCCACCTATTCTTGCTGCCCCTAACTTTCACTACCGCCGTCGCAAGCAGAACTTGACCACACTGTTTATTAACATTTAGTGCAGTAGCAGTCGTTGAGGACGACTCTGTCTCCTCCTTATGTAACAATGTATTGTGCTTGCGTCTGCACGTTTTGCATGGACCTAGGCGACACACGCGTTTATGATGCCCTGACCTTAAGCAGTTGAAGCACAAATTATTGTTCGACACAAACTCTTCTCGTTCAGTGACGGGCATTTGCACAAACTTATCGCACTGGAATAAGGAATGATCCTCATTACAGAGTTTGCATTGAAAACTCCTTTTTTGTGCAGGTTGCGTGGACGCAGCTAGAGCCTTCACATTCTTGTTCGATTTTATAGTGTTGTTACTTGTGTTATTTACTTGTGTTTTATTTGTACTCAGATCTATAGTCTCTAATAAGTCAGCCCTGTTTTTCAAAAATGTTGTGAAATGTTCCAGTGTTAATTCCTTAAGTGTAATTTTGTGTTCTTCCCATTCTCGTAATGTACGTGCGTCTAGTTTTGTTGAAATTATATAAATCATTAGCGTGTCCCAAGAATGTGTGGGCTCACCTAATATATCAAGAGCGCGCAAATTTTTAGAATATGCATCGAGAAGCCTACGAAGTGAATCCGCTGATTCTTTTTTAATGGACTCTTCATTAAAAATTGCTTTTATATGGTTTTGAATTAAAAGCCGCGTATTATCAAACCTCTCGCACAACAAACTCCATGCAACAGTATAATTTGCCGCAGAAAATTCGATGGAACGAATGATTTGAGCAGCACCTCCATCAAGCGAAGCTCTCAAATAGTGAAATTTCTGTATACTGCTGATAGAAGTATTACTATGGATTAGGGAAATAAAAGTGTCGCGGAATTCAAGCCACATGCCGTATTCACCTGAAAATTTAGGTATTTGAATTGTAGGCAACCTGACGCTCTTTACTGATTTATTCGTTTCCTTCACCGTATTATCACCACTAGACTCTGAAGATGAATGACGTCTACGACTTTCACTCTTTGTTTTTTTAATGAATGTACGATATAGTTCATGTGCCCTAGCAACAGACCGAAAATACACAGTTTCGAATTCTATTCTCTGGATATCTTGCATCGACGATGCATTCTCTTCAGTAGGCGTTAAGTCTTCTATTAATGATTGTATCTTATTAAACTCAGAGAAGACTTCATCAATTTTATCTGTACGCAATTTAATTTCAATAGCTTGAATTTCAGAACAACTAGAAACATTTGCAAAAGAACCAACAAATTTCTCGAAAGTTGTGAGACGACCCTTGCAAGTACCTCTTCTCCTCGTCAACTCAGCTAAAGATAACTCTGCCAATTCACTCATATTTATTTTATGTATGTATTCATCAAATTGCCAACTAAGTACTCCTAACTAAAATTTGCTAATATTTCTATCAATCTGTGCCTACCCTGTTAGTAATTTAAATTTATGTACATATGTGTAATCAATTTATGCAAACGTCTTTCAAATTAAATATAATGTAATAAATTAATGTAAGATAATAAATTCTACTTTAATCAGTTTTGTTTCCAAAACAGTAAAGCTTAATGTAAATATTATATTTTTATTTATTTCAAACGATAATTACTTAAGTATATTTATGTATTTAACAATTAACTTTAAATGTAGTGAATAAAATAAAGGTAAGAAATATGTGCTAACTACTTTGTACTTAATTTGCACTAGTCAAATTAAAACAAATCGTTATTTTTCCTAATAAAATTCAATAGAAATTGGCCTACTTTATATTAATAAATGATATAAACATGAAACACATTCAATAATTCAATTATATTAACTGGATTTGTGCTAAGAATGAACATCTGATTGCAAAGTAATTGAAAAGGTCCGAGTTAAATCTTTTGTTATTTGACCCAGTATAACCAGAGCTCAGTTAACGTAACGTACACTGCGCCGCGGGGATCAACTACAGTGGTCGGACTTGTTTACCGTTAGTTAACAATCAAAGCACATGTTGCAATTGCAAATCATAGAAATTCATCAAAATACACTATTTACGAATATATTAGGTACACACAGGCATAAACTAGGTTGATTTAGGTAGAACGTGTATGTTTTAAGGGTTACTTTAGAGTTTTAACTTAGTTAGGTATGGTTTAGGTACAAGGTTTACTTACGGGTTTTCTTAACACAAGGACTAACTTTATTGATATAGACTATCTTAAACCACTTGCCACCTTATTCTTGTTGCTATAGAACACGCTTTCTTTTATTTCTTCTTGTATTTATTCACTTTTACTGGATTTCTTGAACGATTTAGGCACGGTTGATTGTTGATTTTGCCGATGAGTTAACTCGACGTAATTTTCGCTGTAATTCCGACTGTACATCCACACCAACGCTATCCGGCTCGATGTAGACCACGATGTTAAAGATGATGTGTTTTAAATCTCTTTATTAACGTTCCTCAATCAATAAATGAATAAATAAAATTTCTATAGCGCAATGCTTTGCAAAATGGTAGATCGAGTTCCGTGTGAAGACGAATGACAGATGCACGGCGGCGGGTGCGGGGTGCGGGACGAATCCATAGTATTAGTTATAAAGTGATTTATTTACTAACTATCTTTTCCCCCGACTTCGTACACGTGCGCAAAGCTGATTTAATTAAATTACAAACACCTTGGGCGAAAAACTAACAGCCAACACTTAATTGTTAACCAAATCTGTATGAACTTATTATAACTACTAAATACACGATAGGTAGGTACCCAGGTTTTTTTGAAAATGCGTAGGGCAAAAAAAAAAAGCATTTCTTCACACGCGTTTAGTTCTAATTTATTTACATTAACTAATGTAATGACTCTTCCAAATAATATATACAAATATACAGAAAACTATATAATGCATAATGTAAGTGTCCCATAGCAGTCAGTAATATGCTAATATTTCCATGTTCATATTTGAGACATTTGGTCAATGGTCATGGAAAATGGTCGGTCCCTTTTACGCTCACAGATTTTACATAAGTAGTTATAATGCTTCTCTGTACACAATGTAAGCTGCGAACCTGTCAGGGACAAAGGCGAATAAATTTTCGAAGTTGTTGACTCGGGAGAGTGCTACATATAATTGCCCATGTGAAAGGCAGCTGACGCTAAGATCCACGCCAGTAACGCGCAATGTTTGACCTTGGGCTTTATTTACAGTCATCGCATAGCATACATTGATAGAGAACTGAAGACGCTTAAAACGAAATGGAAAACTATTTGGAATTATAGGAATTCTGTGGATGAACACGGTATCGCCAGCTCCATGTCCCGTTAATATTTCAGCTTCTATGATATTTTGCTGAAGATTTACAAGTTTTAATTTGTATTTCTGTAATTATCTTTCCGTATTTGCCGTAAACATCGATTAACGAAATATAATTATATATTTATTGTTATGAAGACATAATATGGAATTTTTTACATACCTTCTTAACACCACACGAAAATATAATTGTAGCAAATTTATTTATCCGTTTGCTAGACCTGAAAAGATATTTTAATAAATATTTAAATATGAATATTTTTTGTATTTATATAATATAAAATTAATAACACGCTGTTTTTTTACCTTCTTGTACAGAATATCATGGCATTTCATGTGAAACTGTTTATTAAATATTAGCTTTCCGCCCGGAATTTGGGAAAATCATGTACCCTATGCCCATCCCGGATACTTTTTCAAATCGGTCCAGTAGTTTCGGAGATGTTTCGGAGCTTATTCAATACAAACAAACAAACAAATCTTTCCTTTTTATAATATGTATAGAAAATTTATAAATAGAATAGATAGATATGTATAGATATAGATAGATAGAAGATAGATATAGATAGATATAGAAGATATAGATATAGATCTTTATTCTTATCTAAGACTTACTTATTGGATTTTCATGGAAGCTGGCCTTGAAAGTTCCTATACAGAATGTCAAAAATTATTTACTGTCATTCTATACTGCCAGTACGATGGCGATATAAACTTTTCTCGAAATCCTCTTTGTTTCTTTTCTGATTTGACACGTATTATGTTGACAGATATGTTTCCTTTGAGTACTGTCTTCAATACTGGGAGTTCAATACTCTCATAAACATATTAGTATGTATAGGATATCTCAGAAATGAAACAACTCAGTTGTTACAAACTTTTATTCCTCCAAACTTAATATGATCAAAACTGATTGCCAAAACTTATTATTTCCAAACTTATTAGAGCAATTCTAAACTTATTTATTCAACTCCAAACTTATTAAATTAGTTCCAAACTTATTAGATCAATTCTAAACTTATTAAATCAACTCCAAACTTATTAAATTAGTTCCAAACTTATTAAAATTACTGTGAGACGACTGAAGGACTAGGCTGCTCAATTGAGAATGCCCCCGCTTCCCAAGTACGTGGCTTTTATACCCGATACGTTTTAGTGTTGCCAGTTTAAAAACATTAAAAGGTGCGAAATGGGTGTAAAATGCAGGAAACCTTACACTCGTTCATCCTGATAGAGTGTTTGCCCTCATTACACGTACCAGGTGGAACCTTACACTTAGCGAATTTAGGGCTCTCTCATATCGGCAACTTATTTCCATTAAAAGTTTAACAATCAAGTCTGTATATAATGTAAATAAGAATCTAACAAAATTTAATATTTCTGAGTGTATATGTAATTTTACATTAGTATACATAATTTTATTTATAATGATGTCTGAACCAAAACTTCAAACGCTATAACATCAATTTCCTATATTATGATTATCACTTCTCATACTAAGTACTAACTTTCCATAAAATAATACAAACTCAAACACTGTAATATCAATATCTCATAGGTTATTACATTCAGTTTTACATTTTACATTAAATAACTTCTTATAATATAAATACTTCATTTTTATACTACAATACTAACTTCTCATATTAGGTACAATTTTAATTTTCTCATACTCAAATACCAAATCTAATACTATAATATTAACTTTTATTACATTAGTAGTTTCTGCAGTATTCCCGCATGATTCTCTTTTGTAATTTGATTAATATTTTTCTGGCACACTATTTTACTTCTGTATCTGTGACTTTTTGGTTTATTTTCTTAATCTCTAACCTTTTGAGGTCACGTTTGCGTGATCTCTAGTCTCTAACCTCTAACGTGACTGTGCTATAGGCTGGGACAATATTTCATCTAACCTGATTATAGATGATAAAAATTGTTTTAGTTTCTCCCATAATAGTAGAGTCAGTAAGCGGGAAAAAATGAGTTGACTTTCGGAATTTGGATTAAAGCAAACCACTTGGTATGATTGTTCCTTAGGTTAAAATAAGCCGATAAAGATCGGTAGCCCTCGAAAATATCCCCTCTGAACCAGGAGGGGGAGGGTCAAAGAGGTGCTCCGCCCGGCGTTACTTCAAAAAATATTACCACTCATTTGTAGCTACCAGGTTGAGTTTGGTATGGTTTTCGTATAAATCAATAACGAGGAATTCATTTCTGGCATTTATTTTACACATATGTGCAATGGTTTTTTTATTAATCGCAAAAATATAAAATTGTTATCCCAAAAATAAACCTTTCGCAGCCTATATTTTTTTTATTTAAGAGACATATAAGTGTTAAAAAAATATCAAAATGTAGCCTGTTTAATGTAAATTTATAAAAATATAACTTAAGTAGGGGTTTTCATATAGAATTATGACACAAAAAAAATTTGGATCCGACGCGGCGGACGGATTATTTGAGAGAAATAACCTTTTTTTATTTGAATCATATAATAATTTTATAATCTGGTCCTTTTTATGATATCGAAACGTTTACTTGCTTTACAATCTATTTATAATTTTATTTTTTTGGGTTTTTCCAATGTCAAAGACCAGTAGTGGAGTGCCGTAAGACCAAAAAATGTCAAAGCCTCGGAACCCGGTTTTACTGAAAGGGTTTTCGTAAAACATTTTTTATTACATTGTTTAAGGTATAAATAAAAAAGTTTAACCCTCAAAATTTGCCGATCTGATTTTTATCTGGTATGGAGGAATTCCCAATCCAAAAGAAGATTTTTTTCGGTAGGTAAAAAAAATCAGATTTTCAAAGATTTCCATACAAAATCAAAACTATTGATGCTGTAAATTTAAAATTTTGCATAAATGATGTTCAGATATTGTGAAAACTTACCTAAATGAGGTTATACGGAGTTCCCATGGGAACGAATTGTAGAGCGTCCGCTAATTGATATGTACGTTTGGTGTTTCAGTCGCAGTCTTCTATCTTTCAAACTATTATAGACAATATGTCCAAATTTTCAGGAAATACGTATTTTGATAGTAACTGTCGTAAAATATAATAAATAATATTAAAAACCGAAATCACAATGGAGTTCCCATACGACAAACGTCCAAAATTTCGCATTTCCTTTACAACTTTTGTTACTGCTCTATTTCAAAAACGATGTAATGCATACACCTTAAACTTCGTTCACATTTAAAACATACTTTACATTAGTTAAAAAATATATGAATAACAGTCAAGAGTGAATCGGACTCAAGCTAAATATATTTAAACAAACTCTCACTCGAACTGTATTTGTGACATTTACCTGGTTATTTTTGATGGAATTACTGTTATTATTTATATTATGACTCGGAAACTTAAATATCCGTGTCTTTGATGTATGTATCTTCGTTCTATTAAATATTTTTGCCTCACATCATACTATAAACGCCAATTCCATAGTAAATAACCAAAAAAAAACTGTTTTTATTTACACTGACTTTAAAATTTTATTGCTTGAGTTTGGCTCATAGCTGGCCAGTTTTAATATATTTTTTAATTAATGTAAGGTATGTTTTCAATGTGCATTAATTTTGAAGGATATACATTGTATGGTTTTTGAAATAGATCAGTAGCAATATTTTTTTCGAAAATACGATATTTTGGACGTTTGTCGTATGGGAACCCCACTTTAGTTTAGGTTTTTAATTTTATTTATCATATTTTACGATAGTTACTATCAAAATACGTATTTCCTGAAAATTTGGACACGCTGTCTATAATAGTTTGAAAGATAGAGGGCTGCGACTGAAACACCAAATGTACATATCAATTAAATGGACGCCCTATAATTCTTTCCCGTGGGAACTCTGTGTCACCTCATTTAGGTAAGTTTCCAAAATATCTGAAGATCATCTAAGCAAAATTTTAAACTAACAGCTTCAATAGTTTTGATTTTGCGTAAAAATCTTTAAAAATCGTATTTTTTACCCACTGAAAAATTTTAAAAAAAAACACAAAATATCAAAATACCAAAATTAAAAAATATATTTAAAAGAAAATGAACGCTTCGGTATCATAAAAAGGACCAGATCATAAAATTATTATATGATTCAAATAAAAAAAGTTTCCTTCTTTCAAATAATCTGTCCGCCGCGTCGGATTCTACATTTTTTCGTGTCATAATTATATATGAAAACCCCTACTTAAGTTATATTATTATTAATTTTCATTAAACAGGCTACATTTGGATATTTTTTTAACACTTATATGTCTCTTAAATAAAAAAATATAGGCTGCGAAAGGTTTTTTTTGTGATTAGAATTTTATATTTTTGCGATTATTTAAAAAACCATTGCACATATGTGTAAAATAAATGCCAGAAATGAATTCCTCGTTATTGATTTATACGAAAACCATACCAAACTCAACCTGGTAGCTACAAATGAGTGGTAATATTTTTTGAAGTAACGCCGGGCGGAGCACCTCTTTGACCCTCCCCCTCCCGGTTCAGAGGGGATATTTTCGAGGGCTACCGATCTTTATCGGCTTATTTTAACCTAAGAAACAATCATACCAAGTGGCTTGCTTTAATCCAGTAGAAAAATGTGAATCTGCTTAATGACTCTACTATAACCCATATATGTAATTTCTCATTTGTCAATGGTACCTTTATTAAGCTTCTCAAAAAGTCAGTAATTTATCCTATTTTAAAAAGTAGCGATTAATGTTGTGTAAATAACTACAGACCCATAGCTGTACTACCAGCTTTATCAAAAATTCTTGAACGGCTCACCAATATTAGACTGACTAATTATTTACAAAAAAAACAATCCTCTTTCTCCAAAACAATATGGTTTTGGAGTTGGTTAATCCACTTCCGATGCAGTCCATGAGCTCACAAACTACATAGTCCATAACCTAGATAATAAAAATAAAACAATAGCCATTTTTTTAAACCTTACCAAAGTCTTTGATACCGTGTCTGTACCTTTACTCTTAGGCAAATAGGAAAATTTAGGCATTAGAGGGTTACAACTTCAACTTTTTCGCGAATACTTGTCGGAGCGCACCCAATGTTTCAAAATAAATGACAAATATAGTAACGATCTCTCTATTTGTTACGGAAGGCCACAGGGAAGCATATCGGGTCCCACTTTATTTCTTATTTACATAAATAGCCTTTGTCAACTCCAACTATCAAATGGTATAATATTAGCATTCACAGATGACACCGCCCTTCTTTTTAGTGCAAATCTTGGGGGATGTATATTATCATGCTCAAATCGGTCTTAACACTACCACAGAATGGATATCCCAAAATGAACTTTCTCTCAGCCCTACTAAATCTAAATATATCGCTTTCACATTTAAAAAAAAATCAAATCAAATGTCAACTTCTAACTCAATCATTGCCCATAATTGCTTATACCCCCATATAAATTGTTCCTGTCCCAAACTTGAAAAGACTCTTACATGTAAATACCTTGGAATTCTTATTGATGCAAAGCTCACCTTTCAACCCTAAATTGATCTTCTTTCTGGAAGAATTCGCAAATTAATCTTTGTCTTCAAAACTCTTCGATATATAATTATTGATCTCAAAGTTCTGAAATCAATGTATAATTCGATCTGACAATCTCTTATTATATATTGTATAACCTCCTGGGGTGGCGAGCACAAAATTAATCTGATCAAATTAGGGCGAGCCCAGAGAGCGATCCTGAAAGTAACCCACTTCCTACCCTTTAGAATTCCCACTATCTCACTTTTTCAAAATTGAAAAGTCTTGACAATAGGTAAGACGACTTTTTATACTGTTACGGTTATCAAGCAACACTCCTACCTGCCATATGATGCTGTTGCTGACGTCTCTAAACGTAAAAATGTATGTCCTCACACACACACACACACATATATAATTATTTTAGTCTTAGGTTTAGGAAATTGTTACGACAGTTGAAAATTTTATTACCTACTTAATTCTTAATGAGGATTATTTTTCCCAATTTCAGTTGTCAACTAGTTTATTTTAAGCTACGGGGGGGTCCCTGGAGACCTGCAATACAGGTTTTGACCTAGCGCAGGCTTCAGTCTTCTCCCTTTCCACCTGTTATAATTTTATATGTGCAAACTGTAATGTGGAGAAATAAACGATACGATTATTTTCAAATTTGAAATCGTTTTGTTTGGAATCGGGTAAAAATTTGTCAGTCGTCAAAAAAATTCTGGATGTAAATGGTTTTTCTTCTTTTTGATTGATGAACAAATAATGCGAATAAATGTAAGATTATAGTGAACATCTAATTCGTTCCGGTCGTGCTGCTGTTATTTTGATCTCTTAATCAATTACTGCCGATATTTCTCTTCAACTTGATGGATTGATTTCTGGCCCCATATCTGCAGTGCGATTCTCTAAGCGCAAACATCGTTAAAGCCTTGATCGCAGCGGAATACACGTTTCGTATTCTACTTCATAACATTTTCAACGCTGCCGACACTAGCGCCGCACGGCTGCAGACGGCGTGATATGGAATCACTTATTTGACATTTCTTAAAGGAAATCGGTATTCTCTAAGCAAAACAGCCTCCAATTCAGCCACAACCTCGGCGTACGCCTACGATTTTTAATGTCAAACTCAAAAGCTTCTATTTCGTGGCTTTTTAATTTATTTTAGTGGAATTCTAAGTGCTAATATCGGATTAAATTATAAATATGTAAGTACGACACCTTTTTATTTATATTGTGAACCTAAAACTTGGTAAATTACTTATAAAGTTGTGGCCTATAAACAGAGGTTTTGTTAATATTTTTATTTGATTAATTTGTTAAATTTAAAACTTATTTTATTTCAGATCAATGATTGTGACCTTATTATATAACATGGAGATGCTACATTCAGTGAGACCACACAAGACAGTTTTGTTTTTAATAACACAGCCATAAAACATCACCTAGAACAATTAAACAGCAGAGGAGAGAGCATGTTTGTTAGGTTTGGAAGATATTTAACAATGTTAATCTCGAGCCTAGTTCACCAGAGGATTACTACAATTCACTGCACGGCACAACAATAAAGTGTCGAAAGGACAATTGGAATTTTGAAGGGCAGTGCAGATGCCTTCTAGTCCACAGAGATGACCCAGATGTGGTGTCTAAAATAGCCGTTGCTTACTGTGTGTTGCATAATATCCAGGACAGTTTTCAATGTCGAAATTTACAAATTATCTATGAATTAAAACAGTTTATTTAAATTTTATTAAATTAAGGCTTTAGATTCAGTCAGTAGAGATCTTTGTTCGAACACAATATTTCTCTGTTTACTAAAAACGTATTGGAACAATAGAAACAGGATTTAAAAGTACTAATTTTTTGATAAAACTAATACTTTTTAACACCATTTATATTGTTCTCAATATTTACAGAGTTGTGTTTTAATTAATATTAAATTTACAATAAATGCAACGCTTACAAATACAAGAAATTATTCTTAGTATCACAGCTTTGTTCGTAACTGGCAGTGATTTTAACTTAAAAGCTATAATTCGAGCTTACAAAACTTGATATAGGATTAAAACTAAAGTAACTTACCCTAGAAAATTAGGACTAAAACTTTAAACAATTTAATTATACACGATATAACAAGTTATTGTATGCACTGAAAAATATTTTGCAATTTCTTTCAGACTATAATTAAAGTCATTTATGGCACTAGCTTTGTTTTTTTTTCATCTTTAACACTGTTTTTAAAGCACTTTAATTTTTATTATCAGCACCATCATCTTCTTTTTTTGTTGTGGTGATTTCAGCTTCTTCATCGACCCGTGGGACGTATTCTACGTCCCTTGACAAAGATTTTGATGAATTTTCCATTGAGTTTCTTCTTTCTATTGTATCACTTAACATTTGATATAACTCAATACTATTAAAATACGCCTCGGCTAAACAATCGTTTAAAAGATTGCTCCAGTATATCGTCGAGTTTAATTTTTCTACGAAGTCATCATATGATTGTCTTATTTCAATTGGCATCTCAAAAGTTTGTACATTTTGCAGCCTGTCTGCTAAATTTTTTTGCTGCTGGCTTCCATTATTTCTTTCTTCTGTTCGTCGTTGTTTTTTGGGTGAGGATGCGTTCGTTTGACATCCTTCATCCGCTGAGCGTTTATTTGCTGTTCTGTACAGTTTAGACATCTGAAGCAAATAAACAAACATATTTTAATCTATCTAATTATTATTATCTATTTATTCTTACAAAATAACAATTATCGGGCTTTCAATTAAGTAAAAAATAAATTAACACATTTTATTATGGTATCATTGACATTATCCAGAAAAATTTTAACTGTTGTTGCATGTAAAAAATACAAATATTATTTTAAAAAAAACTACACCCCTATCATTTGTAACGTGATATAAATCTCAAAATAAATATATTAATTCAAAACAAAGTAAACTTCACTAAAAACTTAGAGTAAGCTTAAAAAAATTAAATGTACCTTTTATCAAAATTTAAATTTATTATTTCAATTGTATTTTCTGCCAGTCCACACAACAGCGGCTGCCCAAAAACAATACTCAAATATTTATCAGCGTGAGCTTTATATGGTACCCCAGGAGTGGGGATACATGAGTGAGTATCTTTGTTCCCGAGCCAAACGATAGCGCTGACAGTACACGTCATACATTGTGACGTATTCATGCGTGCCTTTTTACACCAGTAAATTTCATATAAAACCACAAAACCACATTGCTTATAATTAAAATTTTATGTCTCTATTTAAAAACATATTACTTATAATTACAATTTTATGTTTTTGTTTGTCTAACGGGTTATTACTTTTGTGTCACATACACCAACAAAAATTACCTAAAGTATCTACAAAATGATTATTTAAAACATTTTCTCTGTACAATATTGTTATCAAAACAACAATGACGCGCATAGCACTTTCCGGTAAGTACAATATAACTATGATTAATATTGGACTACTGTTATTTGAAAAAAGTTGTGAGCTTGTGTTCTTACCATTTATGCTTGAATTTTCTTATTTCCTTTATAATTTTTCATTGTATATATAAATTGCTGTGCAACGTCGAAATAATCTGAAAAAATTAATATTTTATTAATTTCTAACATTTCAAAACTTAAAATACGTCTACTGACTCAATTGAATTGAACTTACCTGATTCATATTCTATTTCAGCAGCATACAATCTCCAATAACTTTTTTTTTGTAACTTAACCCGATGTCTTGTTACATTAGGATTTTCGTCACCTGGGTATAGTTGTGTATTACATAGTCATCTTTTAGTTTTCTTAATTTTATCCAATTGGCCGGCACACATACGTAATCACCAACACCTTTCGACGGAAAAGCTCGAAACTTAATAACAGGGAATCGCTTTCTCGGTTTTGTGTTTTCCATCTAAAAAAAAAAAATTTGGTACCCTTATGACAATAATCTTTCTTAAAATAATAATTGTAAAACTTACTTTGGTGCTGGTATTTTCTTCTCGAAATTAAAATATAGCAGATGCCAAAAATCGAATACACCAAAAATGTGTTTACTGCGTTTGCGCGCGTAACGTATACTGGTGATAAATGGGCAATAACAATTGTTGGAAGTAGATGGAGGGGATGGCTACCAATAGCTTCTTGGGTTACTTTTCAAGTTATATTAATGAGATAACGATTACGAGTAATTCAGTGTATATTGTTTATTAAATTTTGTATCGTTGACCTTAGTTATGTTTATACTTATGCCATTCGAGAAAATAGCAACTGAACTAATAACATACATTTCTGCGTAAAACCATCTATGATTCATATTTTCAAATATTGTCATCAGTAGTTATTAATTGCTTGTTTACTACCGAACAAACGAAGCCGCTAATTGTTATGTATATTTTAATATTTAACGTGAATTCCTTTGAACTTAAAGTTCGGCGATGCTTATCAATAATCCAAGAACCCTACTAATGCGTTTTCAATTCTACTTGGCTGAGATTACCAAGAATAGATAACAAACAAATGTCAATTTAAAATTGGTTATAATAGTCAGTATATATTTAAAAAATTATGAGATTCAGACACAAGAAATATGCTAATTACGTAATAAAACTTACGTTAAAACTTATGTAACAAATTAAATTTAACAATAGAAATACTGTGAACAAAGCTTAACATATTCTACGAAAAATTTCTAATTATGAGGCTCTTCAAATATCACGTAGCGTTTTATTAATACTAAAAAGCAGAGTGATTAAAATAGTAATGAACTTGAAGATCAGTGTTGCCGCCTGGTATGGAGTAGTCCGATTAATCTCAAATACAAGCTCCGCAATTGAGATTGTCGACTTCTCAATTCCAGTACAGTCTGTAATACATTATTCAGATTCTGAGATATGGAATCCGTCTCGCTTTCAATGGCATCTGCATATCTTAGCATCTGTTGCATTACAGTATCTTCTTGATGATCTTCCTCCAAATTCTCGGCTGGCTGATGTGGGATTTCTGAAGCAGGAACAGATTCATTAACTGGTACGCGGACTGGAACGAAGATGTGATTTCCATCGCGACACGGATGAATCTGATTCTGCTGCGGTGGAAGATGAACGTTGTGCTGGAACGGGGGAGGCTGTATGACTGGTGATTGATGCCGTGGACGTATAGAAGGAAGTTGACATGTTTCTTGAATTGGTGCTGTTTCATAACGAATTGGCTGTGGACGGAATGGACCCATAGGCCTAGGACCGGACATTTGATGCGGTGCTGGTTCATGAGGAATTTGTTGCTGATGAAATAGACCCGTAGGCCTGGGACCTGACATTTGATGCAGTGCTGTTTCATGAGGAATTTGTTGTTGATGAAATGCACCCATAGGCCTAGGACCTGACATTTGATGTGGTGATGCTTCATAAGGAATTTGTTGCTGATGAAATGGACCTATAGGCCTAGGACTGGACGTTTGATATGGTGCTGGTTCATGAGGAATTTGTTGTTGATGAAATGGACCTATAGGCCCAGGACCTGACATTTGATGAGGTTCCGTATGAGGGGATCTCTGGCAATTTCTTAGATCGTTCATCAGCTCAATTTGTTTCTGACGCAGCATATTATTTACCAAATCAGGACTTCCTTCTATAAGCCCGGGCATTCGTCTACTAGATTGTGGAACTTGCGGGATTCTGGAGCTCTGAGACGGACCTGGGCCGTTTTCTGTTTCGGAAACCGGCCTTGGAGTTGCTCTTATTTGAAACAGGTCAGCAGAGACAGCTACAGAACTCGGCACACGCGGAAACTCTTTCTGCTCAGAAGATGTATCGCTAGTACCAGAGCTGTCACTCACGCAGAATCCTACAACGTCTCCACTGATGTCAAATATCGGCGTCACTAGCATTTCGTCATCACAGCCTTCTTCTTCAGTAGCTTCATCTCTTTCTGCATTGGTGGTCGTAGGTTTGGTGGTCGTTGTCTTTGAACGGCCCTTAGATTTTAACTGTAACAATTTGTCCGCCGGGATCCGTTCAAGGACAACTCTCAGCTCCCGAGCCTTTTCTTTTTTTCTAAATATCCGGTTTTTAGGTGACTTCTTAGTCATTTTCATTTGCAAATCTGAAAATATTTTTTTTTATGAATACCGGGACTATTCAAACCTTAATTTTTAATTCAAACTTATGTAAGAAACACTTACCATTTCTTTTAGTATCTTCCTGGTTAGAAGGGCCACCACTGTTTTTCGCAGCTAACCACTTCTGTGCCTCTTCGTAAGTATCTGAAATATAAAAATAATTTATTTAAATTTATTCAAACATCAGTAATAAACACAAATTCAAACAACCATTAATTTACATAAACAAATAATACATAATTATATTTACCGGCACCGCATACAATTCTGCCACGACAAAGCGGCCACTGGCTGTCAGGATTTTCATTTTTTCTGACTCGTTCCATTGTGACTGACGAACCTTCATTGTCTGGATACCTGATCATGACCATCTTGCCATTAAGAACTGTTTTCACAATTTTACAAGCTTCCATCTGAAATAAATTACAATTTAATTAGTATTTGTTAATACCCTGACAGGGTTTATCTTCAGAACTTGAGAGCAAAGTTTAAAATTCGTTATCATTAGCAGAAGCACTATATTATTATGCATGATAACGAAAGTTCTTCGAAAGGTCTAAAAATAACAAAAACAAACCGGCTTCTGATAAAGATAAGAAATATTTAGAAAAGAAAAAGTCAAGTTTAGAAACAAAAAGTTTGCACACATATTGTTACCTTAATTATGAGTTTCAAGCTTTCAAAATTTTATTCAAAAATCACAGAAGTTTCACTGTCGGCGTTTAAATGCGACTGGTCTAAAGCTGCTTGAGAATGTTGCATTCAATTTATAGCCGCACGGGATGACTAGAGAGATGGGCAATGCTCGATACTTTATATCGATACTAATTGTTACTAAATCGCAACCTTTACAACACTAAGGTTCCTAGCAAGAAACTATTTTCTTCTCGTAAAGAAACTGGTATACGTGTGATAAGTATACCATAATATAGCCTTCACAGTAATACGTATAATTACAAAAAAAAATATTACGCTTGTGTTTGAGATTGTTGTATTGTTAGTAATATTTATTATTAACAAACTTAGCTCTTTTTTCTTACTCTATTTTAATATAGTAATTGTTGTTAGATCGATACTTTAACGATATTTTCCGTCCTTCCCTAGATTAATAATTCAGCAACGTAGGCATTCGACCATCATGGTGTGAAATCAGCTATTTTGTCAACTATCTAGATATTCCTGAGCAAGTTGCAAGTAACTTTTACATCTTTACTGATTGTTTGTTACTCAATCACACCAGAACGGCTGAACAGATTTGAATGAAATTTGGCAAAAAGGTGGATTTAAAAAATAAAATATAGGTTACTTTATAATACTCTTAAAGCATAAACTATTCCGTTATAAACGAAATTATATATTTATATATATTCTCCCTCCGCTGTAACTAATAAAAGATGAAAAAAAAAAGGTTTTAATATTTTGGTTAATATGAAAGTTTAACCGAATTTACGATTTGAAACATTAAGTCAACTAGTCTTCAAGTAGAAACGTTTGACTTCAATGTTCAAAATGTTATAAGTCCACAGCAAGAGAATCAACGATTTGGTTTTTTGATAACCAGCGGAATCCGGACGAAATAGTGCATTAAGTGACATCTATCAGCACACGAATCGTCTAGACGGTTCATTAAAATATGATTTCAATATGTGCCTGCAACATGAACACGCACGCGGTGCGCACGCAGTCTCACTCACATATAAAATAAGTGTATTTATAGAGAAACACACACACTTGTATTTGAATGATAGCATAATGTTAGGTCACCTTTACCATCGGCGGGTACGGCTGGAGGTTATCTAGGCTATCGACTTCTGTGAATGTAAACTAATTTATGTGCATGGTAACTGCGTAAATCCAAACACGTTTTATGCGCTGTTCCAAACTAATGTTAGTTCATTATACAATGTAGGTTAGGTCATAAATATAAGTGTTGTAAACAAGGGAAAACCCTTACCTAACACTTCATGAGCTATCGTTGACAGTTTATAAATAGATTTTCCTGTAATCGGTTTCATACCGTCAAAACATGTCACGAAACCACAATATCGATACTTCGGGGAAGAAAGGTCGTAAAAGCCAAAATGCCATTTTACAGGAGAGGCAAAAAACAAATTTTTTTTTGAAAAATCCACATATCTTTTTGGTTTTTATAGCCATTGTAATTTTATAAGGTGAAATATCCTTAAGTTATGATATTGTTTAGCTACATAAAGAATAAATTTAAAATATCCTTGCGGTTTAAAAGTTAGGTTTGAGTTACGCCTCAAAATTTCTGACAAAATGTCCTTTACGTTCGACATTACGGAAGTGGTATGGTGTGAATTCGGGCGTAAAAACCCCTATGTGATTTTAGAATGTCGTAAAACATTATATTTAGACATAATTTATAAATGTAAACAATGAATTTTCGTTATTTATTCATATAACTGTAATATTTTAGGTGTTATTAATTATTTTTTTTATGAAAATAAAGGCAAATTGTAAATATAGTGACTTTCAAGAAATGTTTGTTATAAATCGGTCATTCTCGCGGCGAGGTGTTTTCCATATTATTACAGGCACGATGTTTGTTTTTCATATTTTTCTTCTTATAGGAAAAAAACTTACAAAAGACTTAAAATTACACAAATATATGTATTTGGCCCTCAAACAATTTTTTTATTTGGGATTTATTAAGGATCAAAGTTATGGCCGTCAAGATAATTAGATTAACCGCGACAAGAATGAGAAAAATGCTGTCCTATCTTAGATTTATTTTATAATCATATAAGATTTTTACATTTATCATTTTAACTACAAGAAAACACTGGACTAATTAAACGTACTTCTATTAAATTATGTATTATAAAGATTTTATATTTAGTTAAGAAGCGCGCAAAGATTTATTAAGGGATTTGCTCTTGGCCACAATCTAGCACAAAGGTGAAGATGCGGTTGAGGGTGTAGCAACTTCACCCCGAAAATGCCTATTCATTCGATCTTTTAAGAGATTCACTATAACTTTAAAGGTTATATGAGCTCGGAAATACAGAAACAGTCAGGGAATTCCATTCTTTGGCAGTGCGCAATATAAAAGATGATGAAAAGCGCTCAGTGCGGATCCGCAGCATCTCGACAAGGTAAGTATCTGGTACCCTGCACTGCAGTATCTGGAAATCCGATAGAAGAATTACCTCACGGAGCTCTTGTGCACACTTTCCAAAATAAATTTTGTAAAAAATACATAGGCAAAGTACTTTGCGCTTATGATCTAGGATTTCTAGTTTATTTTCAACCAGTTTTTAATCACAGATGAGTCTTCTGGCTCTGCGATCCACCGTCTATTTGGTATTTGGCCGAATCATCCTAAAGGCAATACACCAAAAAACATGGTACTTGTGCCTTATAAAGGGACAGGAGTTGATCGGGCGTGAAGTACCGCTTAACCTTATCTAAGAATTGATAAAGATTGAATTAGATAATTGATGAGAATTGATATTGATATTTTGGCCGCGATTTGGGCTCTGGACTTTATGGAGGTGCCGAACTTGAAATTGATAGATCATTTCATGCCAAGAAATTCAAGCTCACTGGTTGTAGGTTGTAGGAACAGATACACCTCAGGAGTCAGATTAAACGGACTCCGTTGAGTAGAGAACAGACACGCCGCCTGTGTTTTGGTGGCGTTCAAACTAATCAGATTTTTGTCACCCCATTGAAAGACAAGACTTAAGGTTGAGTTTATTCGCTCTACTAGTCTCCTCTCTGAGACATTTTCATCCACACAGCAGAAAAAGGGTCGCAGAGAGAACGGACCCCTGAGAAACTCCGGCATCAATAGCCATCAGGTCGAGGAGCAGCCATCGATAACTACTTGGATTGACCATTCACTCAGAATGTCAGCTATAGGTGATGGCGATAGGTTGATAATTAAAGGAGTCGGAAAGGCTACCCTTTTTGGGCACTGGTTACACGTTAGCAAGCTTCTAGGATTTAAGTACGGTTTTTGTCTTAAGGGAGAGATGGTACAGGCGTGTCAGTACAGGAGACAACTCGACCACAGTACCTAAGTCTAAAAATGTGTATAGATCACGATCATTCGCTGTCTAAGCTTGTCTTGCTCCAAAATTTCTTCTTAAGTTCGTTTTGGCTTCCCCATAGTAGCTGTTAAACGTCACCCACACATCTGATTATTGCGCCATAGAGCTATTATGTTCAATTCAATGTATAGGCATTTAGTAGCAAATCAAAAACGTAAGAAACAAAGTTATATGTAAGTTATACTTCTATGACTGACAGGAGAATCGGTTCTCTTTCTGGCTTATATCTTTCTTACGAGAATAGATAATGAGCCAGTCTCTGCAACGTTTATAATTTATGCTCCAAAAGAAAGTGAACAGTGATTCTCTTCTTTCTTTTGTAATGTTATTATAGCACCTATTATAAATATTCCACAAAATAATGATTATTTAAGTAGGCAGAAACTTACTGTTTATTATGGTTATTATATTATACGGTATATTATGGTTTATTATATTATATTTTTAATTAAACTTATCTTTGAGGAGATCATCGGTGGCGTTGTTCCAATGACTGTACTATATTTTTCCTTTTCTGCAAGGAGTCTAGCTTCTTATTCTTTCTGTTCATTTTCGTAATCAAAAATTTGACTATCAGATAGTAAAACAGCAGCAGGCAACAACATGTACCGCTAAAAAATTGCGAATGCGAGGAAAATATATCTATCTCTTTCGTGACTATTCATTTTAAATTTGTGTTAAAGTGAGCTATACTCACTCAAACTATCCTAAGTTATCAAAAGGAAACTATACCTTATCACAAAAACAAAAGAGATTCTTAAAAAACAATTTCAACAATCAAATAACCGGGACGTAACTCGCACTTCTGTTTATAAATGAAAGCAAATGAATGGTGTAAAAGTCACATTCTGTTCGATTAAGTTTATTCAGAGGGTTGTAAAAGCCGAGATTACAATGATGTTGTGAGTTACGACCTGGTGTGTTGAAATTGTTAGCTTATACGTCCTTTACTTAATCAAAGGAGAAACTAAGTTGTCACATACACCAATATTATTAAAAAAATGTAGATTATACTGAAATATCCTGGAAGTAAAAGCCATTTCATTCTAAAAATTTTGGTAGTAAAAGCCATCATTTTTGCGAATATCGATTTTTTAAATATACAGATCGATAGAGCTTGAAATTCTGAACAAAACTGCATTATTAACTCATTTTGGCCAAAATGGCTTTTACGACCTTCTTCCCCGAAGTATCGATATGTATTTAACAGAACAATACTGTTTCTATATTCTTCATTGTGTTTACGCGAAATAATAAACGTTAAAGTTACCCATAAATGGTAATTACTGGACCTACTTTACGGACGTCCTGTCGGTAATACCGAGCATGCGATAACGACAGAGCTACCATTACTCACCTTGAGTCATTGTAAGTACGGATGTTCTTTAGCTCAATATTTATGCAAAATACATATTTTAAATAATGTTTTATTGATTAAGGAATCTTAGGCAATAGCTAGAGCTAAAGTTATGGTAGGAATGAGGTGACTATAACTCATGATGAGTCAAATAAATTCTCAAAGAGGAATAACTAACTCATTTATTTGTTATTTTTATCTCTTATTTACAACTTAATTATTATACATTAACCTAATTTCTAAAATAACACCATTTACTTATCACAACCACTTAATAAGGTTAGTTCGGAAGGTTCTGTAAATCTAGCATGACACTAGTGACATCTCTTGGGTCTATCATCAGAACTGACTGCCATTTCTTCGAAACTAGTCACCAAGTCGACTTGATTTATATGTAAGAAAACACTTTTTTCTACATTATTAAAGTTTTCCTCTCCCTGATAGTATAGCTGATCAGAAATCAATGGCATCTGCGGATTTTGGTACGGATTTAATGTCAATCTTTTCTTTATTTTAAAACGATAGTTCCGTCTGCTAGAATTCTGCGTACCTATAAACAACATATTCATTAGATTACTTATCAAGATTTAGGTTCCAAAATTACAATATTATTGTTACTTACCATATACTTCTAGCTGAGGCCCAAAGCTATCTCTCATAGCAATCCACTTCTCTGCATCCTCGTAAGTATCTAAAAAAAAGCACATTTCTGGTTATTATTTTTTCAGGTGTTACAAAGCATAACTTTCATTAAATTCTCACCTGATACATGTTTAATTTCCGCCTTATAGAACCTCCACTCCTCATTGTATCCTTCTAGTCTCATAACACGATCTTTGGTAAATTCGGGATCATCTTTATCAGGGTAACTAACAAAAACTCTCTGATTTATCGGCCTACGTACTATCAGCCATAAATCTGGGACAACTACACAGTTAGCAATACCTTCAAAAGGTAAATCTATAAATTGGACCACAATAAATGAGCGGCTATTTTCCATCTGTACTTATCTTCTCAAACACTAAAGCCAAAATGAGATCCTAGCAAAGCGTTCTCTTATATATGGAGTAAATTAGTGTAAGTCAAAGCTACTGCACCGCAAACATGTTGCGTCATCATTTTAAATACCGACATTAAATTCATGTGTTTAATAAGTCGCCGATAGCTTATCACGCTGGTTTTTCAGTGAATATTTTTCTGAATTCCCGGGTTAGTTCTAATTACGTCATTGAGGGACACGGGGTCAGCTCTACGATAACTTAACTTGAGGTTCGTGTTATTAGCTCGTAACAATAACATATTTAAAAGTGACATTTTACAGCTAGTGAGTCACTGGCTGATTTAACAAAACAATAGTTTCATTGTATCAAATTTGAGAATTTACCGAAACTTTTTGCCATAACTAATCGATGCGCATGACAGAAAAAATAATTAATTCGCGGAATCGTACTGTAAAACGCAAATGGTGCTAATGAATCAATGATTGATACTACAGACGCCAATGTTATTAATTTAAACAACCTAGGTGTCAAATAGTCTTGATTGTTTTGTTAGTGCCCAATTTAGCAATTGGGAGTCAATTCATGCGCTTTTGTATCGAGCGAGCAGCTCTCGGACCCGTGTCTCTATCTAGCGCTCGCTTGTTGAAGCTTTTTACCAAGGAGATGCAGTAGCTGATCATTATTTTTGTTCACTCTTTAGAAAGCTATACATTTAAATCTATGTACATTATAAACCCTTGCTTAAATACTTATATGTCTTCAATCTATTCATCTTTTAAATTCATTCAAAATTTATTATTTGTAGTAGCCGAGTTGTCAGCGCGCTTATCTTCCAACTGAAGGTACTGAGTTCAAGCCCGGTTGTGGGCTCAATACATTTTAGGTTACGTATGTAAGATAAACAATAAATTTAAAAAATATTCCACTACTTTGTTAGAAGATTCAATAATATTAACGACTTGAAACATTAGGGGTAGAGTAAAAATAATAAAGTGTCTTAACTTATATAAGGTCTGTGATATGTGAGACGGTGTAAAAAAAAAAATTCAATTGTTTATTGATCTATAATAAAAAAACTTACAACTATTTCATTAATAATAATGCCAGTTACATAAAGCTGTGATTTGTGGTTTCTGTATAACAGAAAATTTCAAAGTCCCTATATTTCGGTTTGGAAATTGAACCTGTCATAAGTATTTGTGCTGGATAACCAATCTTGGAATTACCCAATAACTTACAAGAAAAAGAAAATCCCATCCATCACATATTAGAACAAACCCATTATGCTTTAATTTGATTGTTTTTTTCTGTTCTAGTTAATAATGTGTGTTTTTAGTTTTAAAAAAATGCTGGATTAGCATTTTTTTTTTTTTTGGGTCAGTGAAAATAAAAAAAGAACATCAAACTAAATTGCTTTTATTTTTTGCCTTCTAAAATTAAGTACTTAATTACAATTGTTTTCTCTTAATTAAATTATATTTATTTAATTTAGAACATATACCTACATACAGTCGTAATATTGCAAACATAATATTTTAAGAAATAGAGATATTAAAACACCTAAAGGTTCATAGTTTAATATATAAAAAAATAATGTAAATTCCACAAAATTGAGCAGTCTCCAACAAAATAGTAACAAACCTTAGTTTCTTAAAAATGTTATAACATTTACGAGTTTTTTAAAAGTATAAATTGTAAATTGGAATAAATGTCACTTAATATTTTATTGTATAGGGACTCGTCTGAAAAAAGTGCAATATACTATAATTTTTTTACGAGCAAATTATTAATAATTATAATGCTTAAGTTCATGTAGTGTAGGCCCATACTAGGAGAACTTTGCGCTTTGTGTGACATGAATAAACACAAACAAGACCCCGGACATTAAGCTAAAGTCATCATTAGTATTGAATCTGGAACCACTGTACTAATAAACCAGCAGATTGTTGAATAGCTTCAACGTTGCCTACTGCGTTTGTGAAGTTCTCTAGCGCTTCCGCTATCATGCGGTAGCCCTGCGCATACGTTTCTTGCGACCGTGCAATGGCAAGCTCCGCATCGGCACGGCATTTTCAATGGCGCTCGCCATTTCGGAGCGGCCGGCGTTGCGATGGCGGTCGCAGCAGACGTCGCCGGGCCGCAGACATTCCTCCCTGGGTACGCGCGCCTCGAAGCACGCGGCGTCGCTGCGGGGACCCACCACTTGCTCTGTGACGGCAGTGAGCGGTGCCCGCGCTGGGTCGGTGTCTCCACTAATATGAGGCGCCGCGCACATCCACCGCCCCTTGCTCCATCCGTGCGAGCTGTAAATTCAACAGCATTTAGTTATAGTAAAACATTACTATTAGTAAAACCATTTATATAATTACGAGTATTAACCACTAGTTTTCCGTCGTATATCGTGCCCAATTGTGGGATAAAATGTAGCCTATGTCCTTTCCCAGGTTTTAATCTATAACTGCACCAAATTTCATCAAAATCGGTTCAGTAGTTTGGGCGTGAAAGACGGAGAGACAGACAGAGTTACTTTCGCATTTATAATATTAGTAAGGATTAATTATTTTATTCAGTAATATCTTTTATGTCGTTCGTAAAGAACTTTTGTTCGTTCGTAAAGATTTTTTTTAATCATTATTAAGTATTTGTTTACCAACAACTGTGTAACTTCGACCGCAAACGCAAGCACAAAGTTAGGTTAGGTTTTTTTTTTAATCTGTATCGTTGTGCCTTTATTTTAAAGTAGTAAATTATTGGTATTATACATTCAAGCAATTACTACATATCTCCTACTATAAAATGTGTACTTAATGTATTTTTTAATACGAGGAAATAGCCAAAATCTACTAGTCGAGAAATTATAGACTGTAAAAATAAGATTCGTCACCGCTCTAGCACAGCCTTGCCAACAGCCGTGAGTTCCTGCAGCCGAGAGATCGACGACGAGCAAGTAGAGCTTAGAGAATACCTAACATAACGGCGGTGCGCGCAGCGAACGATGTTACGGCTGCGTCAGCCGTGATCACAGCGATGAACGCAGCTTTAAAGTGTTACTTAGAGAATTGCACTGCTGGACTTCCTCGTTTAATACAACAAAATTCTCAGAGTTTTTTTTTATGTGCCCGGCTGAATACTAGACCCTTTCCCGAAGAATAAAGACCGGTGTCGGCCGTACCCTGTGTGTACGTTGCTCCCGGCGTGTGCTGTTCAGCAGTGCGATTCTCTAAGCACAAACATCGTTAAAGCCTTGATTGCAGCGGCTGTTACAGCGGTGAATACACGTTTTGTATTCTATTTCATAACATTTTCAACGTTGCCGACACTAGCGCCGCACGGCTGTAGACGGCGTGATATGGAATCACTTATTTGACATTTCTTATAGGAAATTGGTATTCTCTAAGCAAAACAGCCTCCACTTCAGCCACAGCCTCGGCGAACGCCTACAAATTTTAATGTCAAACTCAAAAGCTTCTATTTCGTGGCTGTTGGCAAGGCTTTTTAATTTATTTTAGTGGAATTCGAAGCGCTTATATCGGATTAAATTATAAATATGTAAGTGTCGGCATCCCTTCTGGTTCCGCCAATTGTCGTTACCTTGTACCTTGGTTTGCAGTCTTAGCAGAGATCGAAGCCCGTTAAAAGGCACCGGTACTATCGGTTCCGGACCAATAGCTCCGGCGTCGGACCCCCCTTTAGCGAGTTTGTCAGCTGCGTCATTACCTCTGGATCCACTGTGTCCTTTGATCCATTGTAGAGTGATATTGTTGTTGTTGCTACATACCTTCATTATAGCACAGTAGCAGTTGTATATGAGTCCTGAGTTCGTTGTATTGCTGTCTAGAGCCATTAGTACAGCTAGACTGTCTGATAGTATCCTAATTGACTGTTCGACTATCTTCCTGTCTTTGATAGCCTCCATAGCCAGGATTATGCCCATGCATTCAGCCTGGAAGACAGTATTATACTCACCGAGTGGACGGGAGATGTTAATATTCAGGTCCTCTGAGAATACCCCGGAGCCAGTACCTGTGTTTGTCTTTGATCCATCCGTAAAAATTCTTAAATCAGTCTGATTAAGTCCTTCACGATGGTCATCATGTAATTGTATTTTGTATTTTTTGTGAAATACATACGTTTTGTGTATCCTGTCGTTTATGGCACCTAATATAGGTAACTCCTCGGTAGCAGTACGCAGGATAACTGCGTGAGGGGCCCTGCTGTTCTTCGCCCAGAGACCTAGGGTATTTAGACGTATCGCGGATAAGCATGCTTCCTGTCTAATAAACAGGTGTAAGACTGGTAAGTTAAGCATTACCTCCAGAGCCGCGCTGGGTGTAGTCCTCATGCTGCCAGTCATGGCCAAACAGGCTTGTCTTTAAAAACTTTGTAATTTGGTCTGTACCGTGGATAGATTAGTGCGCGGCCACCACACCACAGCGCCGTAGCAGACCGTTGGTCGAATCACTGCTGTTTATAGCCACCGAATGATTTTGGGGGAAAGGCCCCATTTTTTCCCTATCATTCTGCGACATTGCCAGACATTGCGACATGATACTTGCCTTAGTTAGTTTTGACTCAAGGTGTGCATTCCAACTTAACTTACTATCCAGGACTATACCTAGATATTTGACCTCAGTGGAGAGTTGGAGTTGAGTGTTAAATAGTCGTGGGAGATTGTAATTTCCCAGCATGCGTTTGTTAGTGAACTACCTCCGTACTACCTCCGTTTTGGTTGGGTTCACCGATAGCTCGAACTCCCTGCACCATTGTTCGACAATCTTGAGAGCTGATCTGGTTACCTCACAAACCGTACTTGCTTGCTTGCCTGAGATCAAAATGGTGAGATCATCGGTATAGCCTATAGTGTGGTAATAATACCCGTTTAACTGCGAGACGAGGCTGTTGATGACGATGTTCCATAGAAGGGGCGATAGTACCCCACCTTGTTGACAGCCTTTTACTACCGTCGCCATGCGGGAGCCGCCGACAAAACGGACGACTCTGTTTCGCAGCATGTTATTGTTCCAGTTAATTAGAACATTACTTACTCCATGTCTGGACAGCGCTGTTTTGATACTGGTGTAGTTTGTTTTGTCAAAGGCACCTTCAATATCGATAAAAGTCCCTAGACAAATGCCTTTGTTTTGAATAGCTTCTTCTATCCTCGTGACTACCGAGTGTAGAGCTGATTCTATAGATTTACCTGCACTGTACGCGTGTTGGTTGGGGTGCAGTGGTGTATTTTTCAATGCATTGTCCCTCAGTTCTCTGTCACATATTTTTTCGAGTGTTTTCGATTTTGCACTGGTGTAGTCGGATTTACCTGGTTTAGGTATAAATAGTATGTCTACTTCCCTCCATTTTTTTGGTATATATTCAAAGGCCAGACATGCTCTGAGGGTCTGCACGAGTATTTCAATTTCCACTCTACCTGCCCACTGGAGGAGGGCCGGGAAGATTCCATCAGGTCCAGGTGCCTTGTAAGGTGCGAAGCTGTCGATTGCCCAGTTGACTTTGTCAGTACTTACCACTTTATGGGCGTAGTTCCAGCTGTCTTCCGTCGGGCTACCAGTCACCTCTATCCAGTCTACATTCTCAGTGAGACTGCAATCTGGGAAGTGAGTTTGTAGTAGAAGGTCTTGGACCTCCTCCGGGGAGCTGGTGTATGTGTTATCATCTTTGCGTAATGAACCTATACTTCGGTTGTTAGTATTAGCAAGAATCTTGCGTACTCTGTTGGCATGTTCATTAGACTCAATATTGTCACAGAACTTACGCCATTGTTGTGAACCTAAAACTTAGTAAATTACTTATAAAGTTGTGGCATATAAACAGAGGTTATGTTAATATTTTTATTTGATTAACGTGTTAAATTTAAAACTTATTATATTTCATATCAATGATTGTTACCTTATTATAATTACATGGAGATGCTACATTCAGTGAGACCACACACGACAGTTTTGTTTTTAATAACACAGCGCTAAAACATCACCTAGAACAAGCAGAGGAGAGAGCTTGTTTGTTAGGTTTGGAAAATATTGAACAATGTTAATCTCGAGCCTAGTTCACCAGAGGATTACTACAATTCACTGCACGGCACAACAATGAAGTGTCGAAAGGACAATTGGAATCTTGAAGAGCAGTGCAGATGCCTTCTAGTCCACAGAGATCTGCACTATGACCCAAATATGGTGTCTGAAATAGCCAGTGCTTACTGTGTGTTGCATAATACATATATGTGATCGTGCTGGATTACCAATCTTGGAATTACCAAATAACTTACAAGAAAAAGAAAATCCCATCCATCACATTAAAGCACAATGGGAACAAACCCATTATTATGCTTTAATTTGATTGTTTTTTTTTCTGTTCTAGTTAATAATGTTTGTTTTTAGTAAAAAAAATGCTGGATTAACATTTAATTTTTTTTGGGTCAGTGAAAATAAAAAAAGAACATCAAACTAAATTGCTTTTATTTTTTGCCTTCTAAAATTAAGTACTTAATTACAATTATTTTCTCTTAATTAAATTATATTTCTTAAATTTAGAACATATACCTAGGTACCTACAGTCGTAATATTGCATACATAATATTTTAAGAAATATAGATATTAAAACACCTAAAGGTTCATAGTTTAATATATAAAAAAATAATGTAAATTCCACAAAATTGAGCAGTCTCCAACAAAATAGTAACAAACCTTAGTTTCTTAAAAATGTTATATTTTTTGGGTCAGTGAAAATAAAAAAAGAACATCAAACTAAATTGCTTTTATTTTTTGCCTTCTAAAATTAAGTACTTAATTACAATTATTTTCTCTTAATTAAATTATATTTCTTAAATTTAGAACATATACCTAGGTACCTACAGTCGTAATATTGCATACATAATATTTTAAGAAATATAGATATTAAAACACCTAAAGGTTCATAGTTTAATATATAAAAAAATAATGTAAATTCCACAAAATTGAGCAGTCTCCAACAAAATAGTAACAAACCTTAGTTTCTTAAAAATGTTATAACATTTACGAGTTTTTTAAAAGTATAAATTGTAAATTGGAATAAATGTCACTTAATATTTTATTGTATAGGGACTCGTCTGAAAAAAGTGCAATATACTATAATTTTTTTACGAGCAAATTATTAATAATTATAATGCTTAAGTTCATGTAGTGTAGGCCCATACTAGGAGAACTTTGCGCTTTGTGTGACATGAATAAACACAAACAAGACCCCGGACATTAAGCTAAAGTCATCATTAGTATTGAATCTGGAACCACTGTACTAATAAACAGGTCAACGTCGTACAGCAGATTGTTGAATGGCTTCAACTATCTGTTGTGCGCCGTTGCCTACTGCGTTTGTGAAGTTCTCAAGTGCTTCCGCCACCATGCGGTAGCCCTGCGCATACGTTTCTTGCGACCGTGTAATGGCAAGCTCCGCATCGGCACGGCATCGTTTTGTTAAGCTCGCCATTTCGGAGCAGCCGGCGTTGCGATGGCGGAGACGGTCGCAGCAGACGTCGCCGGGCCGCAGACATTCCTCCCTGGGTACGCATAAAAATCTAAAATTTTGTAATTTTAGAAAAAAATGGTAAATTTTTGATTGGAAAATTGAGTGTGTCACTAGTCGGACTCCACCCTAACCCGAGAGTGCTTGACGACTCACTAATAGTGAGATTTTCATTGTTAGTAATTGTGTTATCGAAAACAGTTGATAAGTTAGTTTTAAATTTTCTTAAATTAATACATCCCTTTTTTAATGCTTCAGAAATTGATTTGTGTATATTGCGTAATTCATTCTCGTCGTCTGAGCCCGTGATGACGTCATCGATATAAAAATCTGATTGAATAATAGTTTTATAAGCGAGTTGTCACCCTGGATGCTTCCAAATTTAAAACTGGCGTAGAACTTGGTAAAATATAATTTATTTACTTGATAGCAAACTATTTACAGAACAATTAATAATTATCTAATAAAATGCTACAGTTTACTAGGTCTAACTCCTATGACTGCCGCGTAAAGAATGTTGCAAAAATGGCCACCTCTCGAATTTCATATTAAACATTTTAGCGGTAAAATGACGAGCTCTGATTAGTTTAAGTCTCCTGTGTCGTCAGCCAATAATCTTCTTGTTCACAATGTTGGAGGGAAAATAACGGGTTCCTATTGGCTACCGAAAAAAAGCGCCAACCAATCGCACCCAAACAAGATGGCAGTCCTGAACGGAGTTGCCATTTGATAAAAACAAAATGTTGCTACTAAAACTTCTTTAAAAATTACTAACCCTAACAATCGACCGTCCTGACATCGTGAGCGTCCCCGCACACGACACCTTGCGGCACCCTAACAATCGGAGCTGTGACCAGTTGCACCAACCTTCATAATTAAACTGAGTAGTTTCGATTTTTACAATTATATAAATGCGAAAAACTTAAATGATTGAACCAAAAAGATAATAAGTTTACACTTCCTTCATAACAATAAGCTAATATTTATAACATCAAGCTATTAGTTACACAAAAATAGATTCTGGTCTCAAGAAAAAAAAGGAATAACTTAAGTTTACAATTTCATAACAACAATAAGCTTATAAGTATTTACATCAATTTATTAATTATACAATAATATATTTGGGTCTCAAACTAAGTCTTACTAAATTACAAATTTTAACTGTAACAACTAGTTTATTTGAATCATTTGAATGCTTGAAGCAAAGAAATCGATTAAGGTACATCGAGAATATTTGATAAAATCTGACTTCATAAATCTAAGCTTAATTATAAAACCCTAAGCTCAATCATAGAAATGACATCTTCGACACTTGATTATAAAGAAGAGAAGTTACTTTTTACAACGTGTCTTGACCTCAGACTCGATTATGGGAAAGACTATTACACTATTTAGGCTACGTAACCCCAGACTCGATTATGGGGTGAGGCCATATTTACAACCAACGCATCATAACCCAATCTCGATTTTGGGAAGATACGGTTGCATATTTTTTAATCATTATACATTTTTTATCAAATAAAATATCTTATCTTATTTTATATCTTATCTTATATATATCATATTCGATCCCACTCAACGCTCAATTATGAGTGGTTCAAATATCCTCGCGTCCAAGAACTCAATTACTTGTGACGCAGTGAAATATATCATATTCGATCCCACTCAACGCTCAATTGTGAGTGGTTCAAATATCCTCGCTTCCAAGAACTCAATTACTTGTGAAGCAGTGAAAATAACCTCGCGTCCAAGAACTCAATTACTTGTGACGCAGAAGCGTAGCTCGCATCAAACACGAACCAATCGATTCTCGTGTCTGATCTGGAACAAAGAAAACAAAATCTGTACATATTTGCCTCTGCAAGGGCTTCTCAAAAACAATAGTTAATCAATTACCTATCCAATCATAGATGTTATTAATATCCTACTTATTATTATAATCACCTTTCAAATTGCTGTAGTCTGCATTAGATTCATGATCTAAATCTGGTTTGTTAAGCTCTAAGGCGGATACGTGAATCCGCGGCATCACTCGATTCGCTACTAAAATAGTTTGTATTTTTATTTTGATTTTTACTCATAGCTGGTATAGGAATGAGCCTATATCTATCCTAACCTAAAACCTCGGCTACGTAGTAGGGCTCAAGAATTATTGGCATAAACTATATCCCCTGTAACATATCTTCGCACCGTTTTCCTGCCATGATGCTCCTTAAAAGAATAGTGCCATTGAAATTGGATTTAATATTAGCATATGCAGTAGTCCTAACTAACAGCTAAAAAAGATCTGACACTAGATTCTATATCGAAGGTGAGCAATTCCTTGCCGACATCAACGAACTGTAGTTTAGTGGAGTCCTTATAGACAACTATAGCGCCTGTTCTGTGTAAGATTGACCTATTAACACAGGTTTGTCCAGAAAACTATCAACTACCACCTTGCAGGGCACAGCACAGCAACCCCAACATCGTCTACGCTGAGAACTAGCTGCAACCCTCCGGTCACCTAAACTATACTATTGTCGAATCCTTTTAAGAGAGACTTAAACGTTATCATGAGTCAAACTTGAAGATTGCACTACAGATAGTGTCACACATCGCTCCCTAAATTTATAAAGGTCTCGAAAGAATTGTTGTTTATTATGACATATTTTTTTTACGAATTCAGATGCTCGGTTAGTCTTCTTCCGAGTTAGTACCGCTAGTGACGAACAATGCTTTCTGGACAATTGCCTTTTTCAGTTCTGTCCGAATTTTTACAATTTTCTGCTTAGTATCTGGCTTGTTATTTTTGGAGTGGTTATTGTTCGTACTATCCGTTTTAGTTTCAGCCTGATTCCGATTACCATGTTGGTAGGAATACCTATTGCTCATTAAGTATAGCAACAATTGAACAGGTTCAGTACACTGCAACGCCAGGGCTGCAGATCGAAGAATTCTATCACTAATCCACTGTATCAAATATTCTAACGCTCGCTTGCCTACTATGTCACATTGGTTGAGTTATGTTATATGGTGGAAGTATAGGAAATCTAAACGACTAACAGAAAAACTTATTCCAAATGTACTCTAAAAATTACTACCGGATAATAAAATTAACGCTAAAGGCTCAAAATAACTACCTACATTAAAAACTCAAAAACAAATCGAAATCAACTTGGATTATTATAAATAAACAAAAAAATAATAATTAAAAGAGAATAAAGATAAATTAATAGTAAATGGTCGTACATAACTCCACATATATGGCGCAGCGAATAATGACAAATATAATTTTGGTTATGTGTCATCTAAATCTTTCTTTCTAAGTCCAACCGACCCAAAAGAAGTATGTCACGTTATTCAAAATCTGAATAAGAACAGCACCGGGTTTGAAAATATCTCTACAAAAGTAATTAAATTTGTTAGTTTCTTAATCTTGCTTATTGTATCCCATATTGTAAAACTCTGCTTTAATGGAGGTGTGTTCCTCTCAAAGTTACAAATAACCATTATAAAACCACTTAATAAAGTCTATTTGAAATTAAGAAATAAGCCTATTGCTCTTATCCTACTGTTTTCTAAGGTTTTTGAAAAATTTATTATTAGTAGACTCTATAATTATTTTGAATTTAATAGTTTACTAGCGGAGGGGCAAACGGAATTTCGGAAAAATAAATAAATTGACATAGCAATAAGTATACGCTTTTTTTTGAGATTTTTTTTGGAAATATTGAAAATAAGCCACCCGCTTACGGACTGTTTAAGGACATGACCAAAGCTTTCGATTTTGTCCAACATAAAATTTTACTTTTTAAACTAGAGTCATAAGGCATACGGGGAAATACACTAATACTTATACAGTCATACCTTAGTAGTAGAATGCAGATAACTGGGATAGACAGGAAGTTGTATAGCTCTTCACTTAAAGTTGTCAGATTCGGTGTACCACCGGGCAGTACCCCGGGCCTTTACTTTATTAAATAAACGATATAGTGTGTAACATAAACACTCCTATTACTCTGCATTCGGATGACTGTACTGTGGTTTGCTTCGAAGATAGTGAAACACAGGCAATCCTAATATCAATAACGAGAGCAAAAGTTATGAGCTTTAAGCAACGTAAATTACAACCTCCAATCGACGTCTAATTTAACAGCGTAAAAATGGGACAACTGAACAAATGAATTTTCTGGGAATACGCATTGACTCTAATTTATAGTGGCAAACACATATAGAGTTTGTCTGTAGAAAAATCAGTCTACTCTCATACGCACTACCGAATTTAGTTAAAAGTCGTTGACAAGGAGGCTGTTCTCACCGCATGTTATGGATTGGTCGTCTCAAGGCTACGATACTGTATAATTTCTGGGCAAATGGCACAAAGTGGGAACATGTATTTGTACTATAAAAGATGTATACGTGTAATAACCGGCATCTAAATAATTGAAAGTCGTGGGCCCCAATTTAAAAAGCTTAAACTCATGACTTACGTCCCCTTACGTATATGAATCCCCCCTTTTCGTAATAAGTCTTTGGATAAATTTTCTTTTAATCAGCGAGCATGTTCGTTGCGAATATTGTATTTACCAGCACAGAAAACAACCTTATGCAGTAAAAGTGTAATCGCAATGTCACCCAGGATTTACAATGAACTCCTAGCAAGTACTCATTAGAGCGCACAAAGATTTATTCATATTTTAAATAAATATTTTAACGACTCTACATAACACATACCTGGGTTCATACACAATTTATTTTCTCGGTAGACGGTAACATGCGGTGTTAATATAAAAATGAGACTACGTATTTTATTCATTTTACAATTTTAAAAGGGATAAATTATTCAAAAAATGTAATAGATTAATATTTTGTTATTATGATGATTTTACCTAATATGTTGACATGAGAAGATTCGTTGTTATTAATTTAATAAATTTTTATTTAGTCAAATTAGAACGTATACATTTTCAACTATTTTAGGATTTCATAATATATTACTATTACTGTATGGCTATGTATGCCATTGTTAGGCCACTGCAAACTCCAAAATTGTAACATCTATCATTTTACCTGTGTATCACAATAAAGTTCATTTGATTTGATTTTTGTAAAAGTAAATCTCTATAGGCTCATCAAATCAAGACTTTTTCTTTTGATCATATCCTCTAAAGTCTGTCCATAATTCTGTTCGAAGGAGAATGGATTTAAAAAACTTATCTTGCCATTCCTTCTAACTAAACAATGCTGAATTCAACCCTTCGTTCCAGGTATTGGCTAACCCTTGGAGTTGCAAAGCAAAGTGGGTAGTTGTTCGACAAACCCATCTTACCAACCCTTCTTAGGTATCACTATTGACACAAAGCTTCAATGGGGTCCTCATATTGATAAGTTAGCGAACAGACTCAGTTCAGCAGCTTACGCGGTTAAAAAAATCCGTCAATTATCGGACGTAGAAACCGCGAGAACCGTATATTTCAGTTACTTCCACAGCCTAATGTCATATGGCATTTTGCTGTGGGGTAATGCTGCCGACATTAATAAGATATTTGTCCTGCAGAAAAGGGCTGTTCGCGCGATTTATCAAATGAGACCTAGAATGTCTCTTATAAATAGATTTAAGGAAATAGATATTTTGACATTTGCGTCCCAGTATATATTTAATAATCTTTTGTATGTAAAGAAAAATGAACAATTGTTTAAGAAAAATTGTGATAGGCACAATGTAAACACTAGAAGCAAACATAACTTGGATATACTAGACAGCCGTCTCTACAAAGTAACAAACTCTTTTATGGGTCAATGTATACGCTTCTACAATAAGATTCCCATGTGTATTCAAAACCTACCTTTAGAAAAATTTAAGACGATAATTAAACAAAAACTTTGTAAAAAGGGCTATTATAGAATTTCGGATTATCTGTTAGACAAGCAACCATGGGAATAAATTGCTCAGCTCCAGAGTTATTCAGATATTAAGTCAATTAAAATTAACAGTAAAAAAATTTATATGATTGACTTAAAAAGAGCGACCCTCGGAGTTTCTTGCCTATTCTTCTCCTGAGGAAGACTGCACCTTTGCGAATAGGCGCAAAGCCAAAAGTGCTAATGTAATTCATAATATTGACGTGTTCAAGTATCATTTTATATGTTCAATGAAATAAACACTTTTGACTTTGACTTTGACATCCATAAACAGAGGCGCACAAATTTATCTTTTTTTTTTTACCAGATATCAATTCGCAGATTCTTTTGAGGGGACAAAATTAGGTACAATATTATTTGATCAATTTTTGAGGTCAATCGTACATCCTCAAGTTTGGATGTGAAATTATATTTTAAACTAATGACACAGAATAAATAATAGTACTAACGTACAGAAGTCTCACTCCCTAACAAAAGTCAACTTTAGGCATAAAAATTTGCCTACTTTTGCAAGCGGCACAGGCTTGCAAGAGAAATTGAAACTTATAGTCAGCCGCTAGCGTTCATATTCTATTGCGCACCGGCGACTCGATGCCGCGTTCGCGACGAGAGCTCAGGGTTTATACTCGCCGCCAAATTATTATTGAAATTAATTTAGTAAGATAACAATGCTTATAAAATCAAGAGTAACTTTGGTTAAGAAGTGTAGTAAGTAAAAACACAAGTTGACATAACCAACCATGTTATTTGATACCTAGCCTACATACCTATTAACTACAGACACCTACACGACCTACAGGCTATTGTGATGGAAAAACGTGTTTCTGTCTGGTTTTAATATTGTTAACAAGTAGGTATACTCATTATTTTGTTCAACACGCGACCAACGCGGCTCAAGCGCGCGGGGCGAGTAGTGACCCGCGCTCGCTGGCATACTCAGTATGCCCGCCGCGCGAACATGCCTAAACTGCGGAGTGACACCCCCCTGCTAATGAGTATCTCGAGTAAGTCTTTCTAAGTAAAAGAAGGGCTACGTGACCTTGCATGTATCCTGCGTCGTCGTTGCGGCGGCGGCGCTCAGCTATCGCACACGCTGACGCATGCTGGTGGTCACGTCGGCTGGCACCCCGCAGTGTACCGACGCGCTGCGGCGCACGCTGTGGCGGCTCGTTCTTTTCATCCGGCACTCGCGTCGCGCAGTTAACCGATGTTGCTCCTCAGCGTGGCGAAGCTTGTCTCGTTCTCTCAGTAGTTGGGCCTCGAGCTGCTTCACACGCTCGTGGTTCTCCTTGAGGGCAGGCTCGAAGTGGACCGGGCTTCGGCTTCTATCCCTCGACGGCTGTGGGAAGCTGTGCCACGTCTGGAGCTGCGACTCGGTGTCATCAGCCTCCGCTCATCAGGAGGTCCACTCGGTCGATCGTCCATAATCTGCCAACTCACAAACAATTTTCATGCAACTTGGCGGTACTATAAAACATAAAATAAGTAATTGAACATATATTATATACAGGTGGCAAATTATATTCAAAAGGAAAGCGATTTGGTACGAAATTTATAGCAAGTTATCAGTTTTCTTTATTTTCACAGCACACTAACTAATGCTTGTATAAAATGTGAAATATCTCTGAAACGGTAGGTCGTAGACCAAAACTAACGAAATTTTCACCACCTTTAGAAAACCCCATAACACGAACTAGCCTTACACATAGTTCCCATACAACACCATAAAATCACCATGGACCACATTTCGTTCGAATTGAGAGTAAAAGAAAAAGTATTCAATCGACAATAGCCAGGATCGACAGCTATCACAGTCACGCCTGTGATAGGTACTTTGGTCACCCATCAAATGTCCACTGCTTAACTTTACTGATCGGTTCAGACCATGGAGTTCCTTCAGGCAAAGAGTGTTTAAAACATAATTGGGCGTGTTACTTACGTTTTGAAACGCTGTCCTTTGCACTTCTGATATAAGCGAGTTGTCACCCTGGATGCTTCCAAATTTAAAACTGCCGTAGAACTTGGTAAAATATAATTTATTTACTTGATAGCAAACTATTTACAGAACAATTAATAATTATCTAATAAAATGCTACAGTTTACTAGGTCTAACTCCTATGACTGCCGCGTAAAGAATGTTGCAAAAATGGCCAGCTCTCGAATTTCATATTAAACATTTTAGCGGTAAAATGACGAGCTCTGATTGGTTTAAGTCTCCTGTGTCGTCAGCCAATAATCTTCTTGTTCACAATGTTGGAGGGAAAATAACGGGTTCCTATTGGCTACCGAAAAAAAGCGCCAACCAATCGCACCCAAACAAGATGGCAGTCCTGAACGGAGTTGCCATTTGATAAAAACAAAATGTTGCTACTAAAACTTCTTTAAAAATTACTAACCCTAACAGTTTTAATCAGTTGATCGCTCCGCTCCTCCCCTAACTGCCATAGGCAACGCGTACTTAAATAACTCGCACTTGCGGTTCCGTAAGTAAGAGTACTTAACCTTAACGTTTGGATGGGCTGTGACTCATCCTCTCTCCACAAGATAAGCTGCAGATTGCGGTCGGCTTCATGTACTTGTACCTGGCGGTACATTTTCTCGACATCACCTGTAAGTAGGTATTTATACTGTCGCGCGCGAATCAAGATGGAGAAAAGAGAATCTTGCATATTAGGCCCCGTCATTAGAATATCATTTAAGGAGAAACCTGAGGAGGAGGAGGCAGAACCGTCAAACACGACTCTGAGTTTTATAGATTCGCTGCTTTCTTTCAACACAGCGTGATGACATAAAAAATAAGAATTGTAAGGTTTCTGTTCATCTGACACAGAAAGGTGCCCTAAATCTTCGTATTCCCATATAAAATTAGAGTAGTCAGATTTTAAGGTTGAATTTCGCTTGAATTTTCGTTTTAAATGTAAAAATTGCCTTTTCGCCAGATTAAAGGTATCACCTAGACAATCGGGTGAATCTATTAATGGTAACCGCACACAAAATCGCCCGCTTTCGAGACGCGACGTATTTTGTATAAAATGATTTTCGCATATTTTTTCATTTTCGGTAAATGAATGACGTTTAGGGATTTCTTCTAAATCCCAAAATTTAGTAAGCATGTCGTCAACCTTTTGAACAGCTGATGCGCGATTGCAATAGGTAGTGTTAACCTGTCCTGTGCCTTTAGATAGCACGGGGCCAGATATTAACCATCCGAGTTTAGAGCTACGGATTTTTGGTTTGTTTGGGCCTAGGGAACGCTGTTCATTCCCTAAAATATTCCAAAATAAGTCAGACCCAATTAAAATATCAATTGAACCTGAGATATGAAAACCAGGGTCGGCTAGTTTTATATTTTTGGGCAAATTTAAACTTAGTACATTTAGGGGAGCCTTTGGGAGCTCGCTTGTGAGTTGATGAAGAACTAAAAATGACAATTGCGCTTTATAATCACTATTAATTGAGTGAATATGAGCATAACAGCTTTCTTGCACCTCATTAGCTCAGCTGTTACCGATACCTATGACCTTTAGACAGTCTATAGGATCCGATTTTAACGATAATCTTTGCATTAGAGATTTCGTTATGAAAGACGATTGGCTTCCGCAATCTAACAGTGCTCGAGCAGTTACCCTTTCGTTAGTTAACGGATCGGATATTTCTACCAACGCGGTGGATAGAAGTATCTGATGGCAATTTAGCTTAGAAATATTCGCGTTTACCGAGCCGTCATCAGTTGTGAACGCATTATTGACTGATGGCGACTTTGGCCCATGGAGCAAACTATTGTGCCGCTCTTTACATTCACGACATGGACTCATGCGACATTCATTGGATGGGTGACCCTGCCTAAGGCAGTTCTCACACAACTTGTACTTAGCAACGTCAGCCCACCTTTCTTCTAGCGACTTTGACTTAAAAACAGGGCATTCGTATATTTTGTGATTTTGCTCGCAAACGACACAGAAAAAAACAGTTTGCTTATTTTTTTCGGTTCTACCAGCAAGTGCCTTAGTAGATTTATTATTTTTGTTATTGTTTAACGCCTGTGGAGCCGAACGAGATGCTTGATTTGACGATTTTAATGAATTATTGTCAGACTAATTACGATTTAAAGCCTCGAGCACGTCCGAACGATCGACTAAAAATTGATGGAATTGGTTCAAGGTAGGAACGTCCGCGATATCGCTACGAAATTCCTTCCATTTCATTAGCGTTCGATCATCTAATTTATTAGATATCATAAAAATTAACAAGACGTCCCACTTATCTGTGGGTTGCCCTAAACTGGCCAAGGCACGTAGATTCTTCAAAACATGGTCGACTATATAACGCAAGGATTTCTCAGATTCGCGATTCTGTCTTTCAATATTAAAAAGAGAGGAGAGATGATGGTTGATAAGCAACCTTTTATTATCATATCTAGCTCGAAGCAAATCCCAAGCCTCTAAATAATTGGCAGATGACACTTCAAGGTTTGAAACTATTCTCGCGGCATCTCCCTCCAAATATGATAGTAAATAATGAAATTTGTGAATCTGCTGAATACGAGTGTTATTGTGAATTAAATTTTAAAACGTGTCTCTGAATTCAAGCCAGCAAAAATTAGCTCCGTAAAATTTAGCAATTTGAATTTGTGGCAGCTTTACACCTAAGTCGTTATGATCATGAAGACAACGAGAATGATTGGCGGATTCCCGCCTTTGTTCGTTTTCGGAATACTCAGATAGCAAGGTTTTGGCCATTGCCATGTTATTGATTAAGTCACGCTCGATTAACTCCCTGGCGTTAATCTCTGTCGTAATGTTTTCCGAATTTAAAACCTCTATTTCAGTCTGAATACCATCGAACTTTAATGACAAAGCCTCCAATTTTGTAAGCCTAAGACTTAACTCGCTTAATTGAACTGATGATAAGCTATCCGCTTCGTGTAAAGTATTTAAATAATTTGCAAATTTAGTAATTTGACCCTTAACTGAACAACGCCGCGCAATTAAGTCCTTAAGCGTATACTGGGGGCGTTCGTCAGGCATTTTAGCAAATTGAAGCAAATATGGCAAAATAAATAAAACGCTCACGCTCCTCACTTGGTACACCTGCCGCCAGGAAGCCGGGCTGCGATGCACCTGCAGCTAGCGATGATGTAACTTGCGATGTAAACAAGCTATGTACTTGCAATGCGGGATGGAGATTATCGGTGCATACGCGATTGATAGAAGGTTAACCCTGGAATTTACGGCGAAATATGTTAATATAAGTGGGGAACGTAGACTAATTCGTGGGGTTTTAATGAAATTTGCCAAATAATTAATTGAATTTTACTAGATTATGTTAGAATAGGTATTTAGAAACTGTAACTACGTATAGCCAAATTTCGTTAGATTTTGGCAAATTCTGGGAGATTTGCTTAAAAACACTTAACTAATATTGTGTGGAGGCTATACTTAAGATGTTTTGGAAAATTAAGGGGAATTTATAGTGAATAAGTGGTTGGGAAAAGGCTGGCTAGGAACAAAGGATGGCACTCAACTCTCAGTTCATTGCTGCTCGGCGTGGTACTTTTGCTGCATCACTGTCTAAATCCAACAGAAACCAAGGCACTTTGAAATATCCTTCCTCCAGCTCAATCCACTCTAGAAGTACTTCTTCCACGTTTTAGTTGGCACTGGGATACACCACGTGGTAATCGAAGCGAATTCTTGATTTAACGTTGAAATCTTGATAGTTTTCATTAGGTTCCCCTCATAGGCCACCATTTTATGTCTCAGCAGGACATAATGGAGCTTAATTAAAAACTCAAAATTGCAGTTTAGCACTGATTTATTCGAATTTCGTATTAACAAAAAAGCAATGCACTTAATGGCCGCACAATGCAAATGTAGAATGAATGTGAGAGGGGGTTGTGACGTATTCTGGGCTAGAAATAATACGCCTGATAAAATTGCACATGCAAGCGATATGATGCACGGTTTCGACCGGATCTTCCTTGCAGGCTCTCTCAGAAGCCGAAACAGACACATGTCAAAATTTTAGCGTAAGGGAAATGAAAACTTCTTGTTATACAAATAGGGTCTACTTTCCTTTATTTATAGGAAATAATTTCACCGCCAAACTAAATTTTAACCCTTATTTTAACCCAATTAGGGGATGAATTTCAGTTAAATATGTATGTAGGTTTCTATCAGAGATTGGACCAAGGAATCACATAGTTCCATACAAACTTTGACCCCCTTTTTATCCCCCTTAGGGTAGAATTTTGAATAATATTGTAAGTATGTTTGATGTTATTCCGGACCTCAGACTACATAATTCAGGAGGATTTATTCAAATATGTCCTGCAGTTTTTGCGTAATGTGCGTTCGGAAAGACAGACAGACAGACAAAAATAAAAATAAATATTGATTTGGTGTCTGTTGCGAAGTAAAGCCCCCTGGAAACATTGAAGTATTATGTACTAGCGTACTAGAAAAGTCAGCGCGAACAACATCCTTGCAACAAGCGCGGCAGTGCGGGGCGCGCGGGGGGCGGCTAATTATTCATAGATGCGACGTCACCGTTATAGAGGAGACACTTTGTTTATATTCTGCCTATTTCATTGGGTACCTCTTTAGTGCACATTATTTGACTAACAATTTTAATTATAATATTTATTTTTGGTATAAACTGACTTTACTCTGTGAAACAAACAATATTTGGCATAAATACCTATACAACTAACAATATTTGGTATAAATAGCTATACTAACTGGTTGGCCAGTGTTCACCAAATATTTAACAAACGATTAGCAGCTAACCAGAGATTTGACAATGTCATTTTCATACTTTTTTTCTGACAGTTTGTCTGATTAGCTTCTAACCGCAGTTTAACCGTTGTTTATATTTTTGGTAAACACGGGCCTCATTCAGGGTCATTGTTTTCATGTTTCATAATTTTACCTATATTCAATTAATAACCACAGTTTCTTCTTTTCTAAATGTGTAACATTATTATTTTCCACTATAAAAATAAACGTCAGCTTATACAATGTAATGTGTACCTACACTGTTACACACCCAATGTCGCTTCTCATATTTTTAGTCTATGACAAATGACGCAAAATGGCATCTACAAAATATTTTGCTCGAAAAAGTTTTAAAAACGATTATCTAGTTATTTACCGATGGAAAGGTATTCCTTTGCATTTTGACGTGTTACTCGAATTATTAGTGCAATATCGTAAAACACACGAAGGCATATTTATTGTGTTATCACGGGTTGTTGCTTTAAAACACACAAGACCTAAACGCTCAAGAGCGAGCAAGCGACTGAGTGAACTGCGGCCGGCCGACCGCAGTTAAACGGAACACAGAGTTAGTGAGCGGCGTCTTCTCTATACGTAGTAGTAATAGCTCAGTGCCTGGAAAAAGAATTTCCAAAAAATTATCAATGTACAGACTCAAGTCGGTTACAGTTACAGATTTATTATATGTATAGATTTTTGAAATGTCAGTCCATACATATTATAAAGAGGAAAGATTTGATTGTTTGTTTGTATCGAATAAGATCCAAAACTGGACCGATTTGAAAAATTCTTTCACCATGAGAATCCTACATTATCCAGGATGGAAATAAGGTACATGATTTTCCCGAATTCCTACGGGAACAAAGTCCCGAGCGGAATGCTAGTTGTTAACATTTAGAGTTCGGTTTATTGTAATGGTTAATTTTTAGGTTATTGTTAAGGTCGATTGTTATTATTGTTGTTGTGAAGTTTGGTTAGCTAGTATAAAGGAGCATACACACTATGATGTTTAAGGGTGCATGCACAACTGCACACTTATAGTTTTTTAGGAGTAAGTTGATGAACTTTTTTTTACCAGCCCATATACATCCCGACCGAGGGGCACGGGCCTCCCTTCGAAACATGAAGGGGACTTAGGCCATAGTCCACCACGCTGGCCCAATGCGGGTTGGTTGACCGCTCGTCTTTAGAAAATGAATCTTCTTGGACGGGCGGGTTTCATCACGATGTTTTCCTTCACCGTTGAGCAAGTGATAATTAGAAATCCGTACATAAATCTGAAAAGACGAATTTAGTGGTACAGGCCCGCACCAGGATTTGAACCCGCGACCTTCGGATTACCAACTGGGCCATCACCGCTTTAAACTTATGATATTTTGATATTTTATACGTATGCATGTGGTAGATTAAGGGTGCGTGATGGAGATTAAAAACTTGTTGAAGTAATCTACCTCATTTAATGTTTATAAGAACGTTAGTTTAAACGAAAGGAACAGTTTTTACTATATCACTAGCTTTGTTTTGATTGTTTGGAGTCTCTTGTGAAAATTGTGCGAAATACATTGAGTTTAATAAAAATATGTCCGCTGTAAACAAGGTTACTCTATAATTTCTAATACTTTCAAATACGTAAACGATACCACCAATTATAGTTGAAATAGCAAACCTAGGCCCAAATATGATCGATTTATTAACTCTCTATAGTCATACAAGCACGTTGTGGAGCTAGATCCAGATAACGAGATGTGTGATCACTGGGACCCGTGTCAGATTGGGTACATCTTCGGGCTGCCGACAGAAGAGGAAGCCAGATCAGCGATAGAGTTATGGCGTGAGTCTCCTTTATTATTATACTACTAGCTTTCCGTCCGGGACTTCGTTCTCGAGATAATTTGGGAAAATTAAGTAGCCTATGTGTTAATCCAGCGTGTCAGCATTTTCCGTACCAAATTTTACAAAAATTGGTTTGGCCGTTTGAGCGTAAAAGATGAAAAAACATCCATACATCCATACTACATAGTAGTAAATGAATTGGGAAGGCTGGATCAAAATACTGATTGGGAAGGCTAGATCAAAAATATCTGAAACTACTCCACTCCAACGCTCCACTCTGTCGCTCCGTTGACGTTTCAGAAATGTTTGATCTAGCCTTCCCAATCAGATATTTTGATCTAGCCTTCCCAATCAGATATTTAGATCCAGCCTTTCCAAATAGATATTTCAATCCAGTCTTTCCAATTGATTTAATACACGTTTTTTTAAAATACAGATTTAAAAGTACTCCGTAGTTTAAAATGTTTCAAGATAGAATGTGAACAATTCATTAAAAATGTTAAGCAAATGTGTTTGATATACCTGTGTTTACGACTTTAGCAATCCAAAAAACTTTCTCAGCTACATAGAGTACTAGCTATAGAAATTACGAAAAAATGCTGCACTTTGGGATGAGAACGAGCCCCTTTGCACAGTGATAGTAGAGACCAAAATAAGCGATTTGACTCGAGGTTTTGTCCAATTCATCCCTTAGGAACAGAGATAGCGCCACTTGTTCAATTTTTTTTTAAATTTCTTTAACCGGAATGGATAGTTTGATTTTGATGTTTAAGGTGTCAATCGAAAGGAAATGAATTATTTTATTATAAAAAAAATAATTGAGCGGCTAAAAATGATAATGAAAACCAAAAACACCTACATTTTTGGAAAAATGTAATTGTTTTTGTCGATTTTATGTAATTATATGAAAAACAATTATGAAAATTGTACATTTTTATTGATTTATTATATTACGCAATTCATTGAACGCTTAGAACATTAAACCGCATATCACTATCTTCTATAGTTAGTGAGATATTGAAGATTAAACATGCGTTGGTGTTCCGGGGTCATTGGCCTCGCGGGCAATCGTGAACCCCGCAACGCGGCCTAGCGTCTCGCGTCGGCGGGAACTCTACCAAATACTTACGCATTTGCACGGCGTGTAATGTTGCCAAGAAAAAAACTAGGCGCGGCCATGACACATGGGAAATTGATAAATGACAACTGCCTCCCCCGGCTTACCTCTTCATTCCCCTGCGACGCCATGATTTTAATTTGACGTTTGTGATTCCGGCCGGCGCCATATTGCTCAATTGCTGTTCTTGTGTTGATACCGAGTGTTTGCGTTGATTAATTTCCGTACCTCCTAGTCCACATTAATAGTAATTGCTGTATTTTATAAGTTCGTTGCGAGCTCATAAAATGAGGTATACGAAGTGCTGTGTGCCGGGTTGCGGTAGTTTACGACAGGACGTTATACTGCATAAGTTTCCCAAGTGTGAAAAAAGACTCCAACTGTGGCTTAGATCTATTAATTGTGACAATCTGCTCTCTTTAAGTGGGACGGAACTTGCTCGTCTGCAAGTTTGCCATAAACACTTTGAAAGAAAATTTGTTACCGAAAAGTGTGGCATCTTAGCCACCGCATATCCAAGTTTGTTCACTGATGAAGAAATTTCCACTGGAGTTCCTACACCAAGTAAGTATTGATTGATTCAACTAACATGACCCACTGACCAACTCGCTGAACAGGAACATTCTGTTTTTAATTCGTAGGAGATGTGAATGAATGGTTTTATTTTTCAGGGAATCTACAACCACAAACCATTGAAAGTGAACATGGATATTCTAGGAAGAGGCATTTTGATCACAATTATTTCATGGATAAGCCCAAAGCTTCAACTAGCTTTTCATCATTAGTGTCCACAACAGGTTAGTAGCTCTTTTGAGGAAATAATTTTGTAATTTAGGTTGTGTATTGGACGGTAGTGGCATCACAATGTTATAAAAATAGTATCCTCCTTACTAAAGAGATAAGGCCATCATACGATATTCTATTTTTGTTAGCGCTACCAAATATCAATGCTATGGCCACACTACCTCACAGTCTACCACCTGTTTACTTTTCAATTTCAATTTAATGACATATTATAGTCTCTAAAGGCTTATAGTTCATTTTGAAGTTATACTTCTTTAGGCGCGTTATGAAAAAATGATGAGAGTGAAATTTTAAGATGCGCGCGCATCTGTGACACAAAATTAACAGTATGAAGCTGTCTGCTTAACCGCTCATTAAGTCTCGAAGTATAACTTCTCACGCGCGTACATAAGTACATGCACCCATTTTTTTTTTTAAATATCCTGAGTATTATATTACACTGTTTCAGATGTTGCTATAGCCACAGCTTCATCTCACAGCAGTGCATTGCAGTCCAACATCTCTGCACAAGTAATTGACCCAGGTGTGTAATGTGTTCATAATAAAAACACAGAATAGACATTTTAGTCTATATTGAAACTAGCTGTCCGGGCGAACTTTGTGTTACCCTGACTTCTTCTTAACTTTTACTCTGTAAATGTACTGGAGCTATAAATGGTGTAATAGTTTTATGTCTTAACTTGATTATTGTAATTTTTTTACATTCTGTACTTCATATTTTATGGTGGTTCTTTGAAACAATTAGTTATATAATTATGTATATTACATTTTTGTTATTTTTTTTTTTTACAATGCTTATTCTACTGTTTCAGATGTTGTAATAACCGCAGCTTCATCTCATAGCAGTGCATTGCAGTCCAACATCACTGCACAAGTAATTGAGCCAGGTGTGTAATGTGTTTATAATGAAAGTACAGAATGGACTCTTTAGTACTTCCTTTCTTCTTAAGTTTTAATCTGTGAGCTTTAAATTGTGTAACTAATACCACTTTATTGTATTTTATATACAAAGATAATCTTCAAATTAGGTTTCTTCGTGAAGTTTGGAAAAAACTTAACATGAATTCAAAATTGTTATCCAGAATATGTTGCGATACCTCAATCGCATTATATGTTTTACCATTTTTATAATTTATAATGCTCTGTTTTTAGTTTTACCATCACAACCAATCCTCAAGGAAACGGGCAAGAAGAACAGATTGGTTCGAAACGTAGAATCACTGACACCAAAATGTAGAACTCTGTACAAAGAATACAGAAAAGCTAAGAAGTTGGTTAATTACACTAGACGTGCAAAAAGGGCTTTAAAGTTCACAAAGGAACATGCACTCGAGGAGCAAATTGCAAAATTGAATCCTTTGGCACGAAAAATGTTGTTGATGCAGGTCCGACTTTGCACAAAGGATGGCAAGGGAAGACGTTTTACGTTAGAGGAAAAATTAATCGCTCTTTCGATTATGAAGCAAAGTCCAAAGTCATACAGATTCCTGCAGAAAATTTTTATTCTCCCATCGAAAACCACTTTAAAGAAAATGATTCAGCAATTAGAAGTTGAACCTGGAATCAATCCTCAGATATTTCAGTCAATCAAGGTAGAGGTATGTATTGGTGAATTTTTAATTTATTTTATTATCTTAAGTAGGTATGTAGATCAATTCAGTTATAAAAGTTTGATCTTTTATTTTTTAAAGTTAGGCTTCGGACTTCACTGTTAGGGTTGCGTGCGACAAAAGTAAAAACCTGAACCTTTATAAGATCACCTTGCTTTCCGTCTGTGTCTTTTTATATGTGTATTGTTTGACGTACATTAACACATGAATGTTTCGACTTTTTTAAATCTTGTCTATTAATATTAACTACAAAATGAAGGTACCAAGTTCTTTTCGTGTCTATGGTATGGTACCAAGAAAAAATAACCTAGTTGATTTATAGGAATTCCTTTACAAAACTGTTAAAGATTTTACTTAATTTAACTTGTTATGCATTACAGGTTGATACCTGGAAAGAGGAAAAGAAATATTGCAGCATTATATTTGACGAAATGGACCTAGAACCAGGTTTAACATATTATCAGCATAAGGACAAAATAACCGGGTTTGTTGAACTGAGTGAAAAAACTAGAAAATTTGCAGACCATGCCTTAGTATTTATGGTCAAGGGTGTCATCCACAAGTGGCAACAAACAGTTGCCCATTATTTTTGTGAAGGTGCAACATCGAGTGTGGAGATGAAAAAAATTTTAAAAGAAATTGTCTCTGCTGTGGGAGACACTGGGCTCATACCAGTGGTCTTAATTTGTGACCAAGGGACAGCATTCCAGTCAGCACTCAAGAACCTACAAGAAGAGACAAGACGGGCACAAATACTTGCTAATGAATGTACAGGTGAGGATTATACCGAATAGTCTTTTATGGATAAGTATCTCATTAATTTCTTATAATGTAAAAATACACCTAATGTGGTTTCAAAATATTCTTTATACCTATTGAATAAATTTCAGATAATGTAAAACTATAATCCGTTTCAGATGATACCATTCAAATTGAGGGTTTTAAATTAAGTATAATCGCTGATCCTCCACATCTTATCAAGGGGATCAGAAATAATTTCCTTGCCAAAGATGTCAACTTTGAAGGCAAACGTGCTACATGGTCGGACATTGTCGACGTCTATAAGACAGACTGTCGACATGCAGAAATGCGATTGTTACACAAATTGAATGATGAGCATGTTATACCAGAAAGGATCAAAAAAATGAAGGTATGTTTTTTTCTATAAGCTCTCATACAATAAAATGATATTTTTTGCCGTTTTTTGCTCGTTATTATTGATACGGAACACTTCGTGCGCGAGTCCGACTCGCACTTGGCCGGTTTCTTTTGTTTTTTATTTTACAGCTGGGCTCTTGTCGGTGGAGCAACTCTTAGCCTTTTATCTTGACTTCCTGATATGACATGACCTTAATTGTATCTTTCACTTGTTTATAGTAACTAATTCTAGGCCTTCCTCTACCTCTTGTCCCTTCGGTCGCATCAGGTGGCCCACTACCTTTCCTATTCTAATCTCAATTGTTCTCGACAGGCTCCTCATTACTCCTACTAAGTCTAGCAATTCTTATTTTGTTTTTCTTTCGGTCCAGTTAATTTACTGCATTTTAAAATGTCTTGTAAATCTGAGCAGTCAGACATGTACAGCACTTTTTTTCATTTACAGGTTAAAAACTGTGTCCGAGTTTTTAGCAAAACCATGGCAGGTGCCTTGTCATACACTTCAGCATTTTGTGAGTATTGTACTTACTATTGAAGAAAACTACAAATATGTTATGCAACTGTTCTTTTCTAACAAATCTTGAAAGGTTATAAAGTGTCAACTTGTGAATCGTTCGAATGTTATTTTATAAAAGTGATGTTTTTGTTAGAAAAGAATAGAAATACATTACTTCCCAATGGCAGGTAAATTGGAGTTGATGGTCATACAGAAACCCCAGTGCACAATTACTTTACACATATACTAGCTTCCCACCCGGTACTTCGAACCCATGGAGATATTATAATAGGATCTTGGGTTCGATTCCCGGTCGTGGAAAATATTTGTGTAAAATGCAGATGTTAAAAATAAATAACCCACATCACAAAAGAGAACTTTTGTGTAGGCATATGCATATGTAGCGGTGATTTATTTATCTATAAATAATGTATACTTCTATTCTTATATTATTAGGAGACAAGATTTGATTGTTTGGTTGCTTTGAATAGACTCCGAAACAACTGAACCGATTTTGATGAAATTTGGTACAGAGGTTGATTAAACATAAGCTACTTTTTATGTCTATGTTAAAAATAAATTAATTAAATATACGAGTGTAATTCCAATATACAGTTTTAAAATTGAATTGAAATTATCCCCCAGCTGGGCTCAATATAACCTGGTTGGCTTATACAATAGTATTGAATTATCAAAACATTTAAAAATAACACCATGTTTATTAATCAGTTTTCTATTTTGCATAGTTTGATCATTTATAGTTTCATTTTTCATTTGCAGCTCACTATGCTGATGGAAAACCAGTAAGCAGCACTCTGAAGAATACAGCAGAAGTGGTGTCTTTCTTGGACGATTTATTTGATAGTGTGAATGGAGCCAGTGTTTTCAACCATAAGAAAAAGGGAAAAGAACTGAGGTCAGCAGTTACTAACAAATCTAAACATCACGAATTTTGGATAAATGCCATTGAACGTCTTAGTCGATTTAAGTTCATTGATTGTGAAGGAAACGACAAAATAGTACCGAGTATAAAAAATTGGATCACCACTCTTAAAAGCTTTCAAAGGTTGTGGCAATTTTTCCAAGGCAAGGGAATTAAAGTAATGCGCCCACGGTACATGAATTCCGATGCTATTGAAAACTTTTTTGGCCAAGTAAGAGCCTATAACTACAGGCATGTAAAACCATATTGCCACACCTTTACAAATACTTTTAAGTCTTTATTGATCACAGGATTTATTAAATTCCATCATTCATCATTTAACTGTGAAGATGATTGCAGTGAGCAACTTCTGCGTGTAACTGCTCTATTTAAATCATTAGACTCAAAAAATAACGAGAAGCATGATGAACTTATTGATTCAGAAATAGTTCATGCGAGTGGTGATTCAATTGAAGACAGCATTCTGGAGGCAAGGAGAGAAAGAATGAGTATTCATGCGAGAGCATACACAGCTGGGTGGGTCATTAGAAAAATTTTTTCAAAACACCAGTGTAAAAATTGTAAAGATTTAATGCTGGCTGATGAAAATGATGCAACACACGAATGGATCACTCATAAAGAGTATAAAAACCTAAAAACAAGGAAATTGACCTACCCATCTGAGTATTCAGTCAGGTATTTTGGTACTATTGTCCAAAAAACAAATGAGTATCTGGAGGTAAATGGTCATAAAGAAAATTTGTCAAAAGAAATTAAAAAAGACCTCCAGGAAAAATACGATTTTGAATATTTAGGTTGTATTTTGCATAAATGCTCAATTCAGAATGCTTTCCTCACGATTACAATTAAATTAACAATTTTTAACTGGGTTAATTGTATTAACCCTCCGCATACCAGGTGGGGTCTAATAAACCCCAGGCGGTGAAAAATCGATATATTTTCAAAAATTTTCGTGCGCGGAATCTGAAGCTCTCAGTAGCTGGAGTTGCGACGTTCTTACACTGGCAAGTACCATTAGTTTAGTGGTGCGTGCGTTTTTTAGGGCTCTAGATGCGTTTTTGTTTAGAATTGTTGTTATTTGAACATTTACAAAATGCAATTACGGCGAACTAAAGAACTCCTACCTCGAGATTGAAGTAAAAATTTAAATATGGATCATCGTTGTTCAATTTTTTTAAATTTAGTCAGTTTAATTACAAAAATTGGTAATTATCAATTCTTAGGGTGATTTCAAGTCTAAATTAGTAGTCAGAAGATGGCATTTTCGCTACCCTTTTTCAACAAACCATTTAATCTATTTCGTTTTTTTTATATATAGTGCTACTCAGGTTATGTTCAATTTCAAAAATATGCAATAATAATTCAGTACCCCTATTCCTATCTGATTACAGCGACCATTTTGTTAGGGTATGTCAGACCCCACCTTGTATGGCATGTTGCAAATTTTTACCTGGTATGCCGAGGGTTAATAAGATTTTGAGGGGGGTAGACATTGTCAGGCTTGAAAAGAGAAATAATCTACCCTTCTTCCAAAATCAAGCCTTAAATAAATTTAAAAAAAAAATTAATAAGAGAAAATAAAGATATTTAAACATATGTTTTTTGTTTTTCATTTACCTACTTCCAATGAAAAAAAAAATTAGTTACAGTAAGGTACCAGCGAGCGGTCACGCTAGTTTGGCTGTATAGATAATAGACTTTTGCCTAATAATTGAATCGCATGACAGTAAAAAAAAAAGTCATTTATCAAATTCCCAGCCAATCACAAGCGGGCGCTTATGTCTTGCCCAACCACAAAGCATGATTGCTGTCTGATACGACAGTATCTCTATATAGTTTGTGCGCATTTGAGAGTTGTCAGTGGTCGTCGCGTGTGCGCAAGTTGCTCGGAAGTAAATTAAAAAAGAACTGAATTATTCTGTAATTCAACAAAATTTTAATTATAATTATCCGGGTAAATTATTTTTCATTATTTAGACATAATAAGGTTTTCTATTGATTTAAGCAAGGTGGTGTAGGCATATACCTTTTTTTCCTAAATGACTACACTGTTGGCCGCTGATCGCCTTTACAGCTTCATCGAGCAAGTGGCAAGCGTAGATGGCTCTCAGCCCAAAAAATGTTATGTAACTGACCTAAGGGCGCCCCCTGTGGGGCTCGAACCTCGGCTTAGGGCGTTACTGGGAGAGGGGAGTCAGATATATGTTTGTGGAGAGAAGCGGTTGGGTACGTACCGGTACCGCGAATCGCGGTCTGTGTAGTGTACTCTGGACTCCGCGTGTTGTTGGCCTCACAGGCGTATAAAGGGAAGCAGACTGAACATAATTTTCACACACACATAGGTAAGATAACTATTACCCCCATTTCTTTTTCTCAAACGAATCTGAAATTATTCCATCTCTTTCCTTTTTACTGTTGCAACATTGACACACATACAGGCAAAATTCTAGGTCAGGCAGTCGCCATTTTGTTAAGCAGCAAATTAAGTGACTTATGGCGTCAACCAAATGTAAACAAACAAGCGTCGTGTGACTTACAACTCTGGATTCGAGAGTTGTGTTTTTAAAAACGTTATTTTAATTAACACACAAAGTTCAGAGTAGATAAAACTTAATTTAAACTTGTAGCAAAGGTTAATAATTCAGATGAGGTGAGTAAGCTCTCTCCTCGTTATAACCGAGGCAAGCGCCCGGCCCGTTTTGCCATTTAACACTTTTTATGTTTACCGATTTTACTTAATAGATTAGATTTACGATTAGGTAACAACACTACAGAGTTGCACGGTTCTAGCCGCTAGTTGGCGTGGCGCTCGCTCTCGGACACCGCCGTTTTTCGTATTTTTTTTAGAGTGCAAAACTATTTTTGTTGTTAAAATGTAATTTGTAGAAAAAGAAGAATAATAAACCAGAAATCAAACAATCTCTTGTATCCGTTACCCACATCCCTGCTAAATCTGGCGCCCAACTGCTGGATGCAGGAGATATTGGTGGATTTTCTGGGAAGTGAAAAAGAATGGCGGACACGTTCGTGCAAGTTTACATGACTGCCTATTTATCGTCTTGAATTTTGCGGTGCCCCTCTGAACTCGTCCATCATCATGCCCCGCAAGCGTCAGTCCCTGAATCGCGATGAGGATTCCGACGGGGAACCTGGAAACATATCCGTCGCCGCCATAACCCACGTGCTGACCACCTTACAGCAATCCCAGGCGGAGCTGTGTCAGCAGCTCATGCGTGAGTTCCGTGCGTCTACGCCGTTGCAGTCTTGTGCTGCCGCTAACACAGCCGCGGGCGCCGCTGCTCCTAACGGTGGTAATGGCACGTTTGCGAAGTGCTCGGCGAGGTACAGCGGGCATTCTGACGAGTCCTTGGAGAACTTTAATGATGCTGTGGAGGCATATAAAGCCGCCTCGGCCGTATCGGACAGCAACGCTTTACTTGGTTTCTCGATGTTGCTCACTAAGTCAGCGGCTATCTGGTGGCAAGGAGTCAAGGCCAGCACTACAACATGGACAGAAGCCATCAACAGGCTGCGTTCTGCCTTCGGCGATCGTCGCCCTCCGAATCGCATTTATAAAGATTTATTTGCATTAGTTCAAGGCCAAGAGAATACAGATTTATTCATAGCCAAGGTGAGAGCCTTACTGGCTAAACTCCCCGCAGGAGACCTCAGTGAGCGGGTTGAACTGGATATGACGTTTGGATTACTGGATAGGCGTATAAGAAAACGGATTGACCGCGAAGCTGTCTCTTCTTTTGATGATTTACTTCACAAGGCAAGGAGCATTGAAGATTCTCTAAGGGAGGCATTTGCGTCATCGCCGTCGTCTGCTGCACGCAAAGGAAATACCGCGAGTTCGTCGCGCTCTGGCGTCGTCGCTAGCGGGGGCCGCAGCGAGTCCGATGCGCGTCAACCGAACTCTACCGCCGGCGCCGCCGACCCCAGCGAGACCGCCGTCGCCGCTCGTGATCGTGGAGGAAAACGTCCGTTTTGTGCGTACTGTAAGCATGGTGGACATACCAAGGAAACGTGTGAACGTCTCAAGGCCAGAAATACTGAAAAGTGCGGATTCCGGTAAGAATGAGAAAAGTGCCGATCAAAGTGTGCTAAAGTGTTACGGTTGCGGTGCGCCTAATGTAATTAGGTCAAAGTGTTCGAACTGCAACTCTAGTTCGGGTAAAGGACAATCATTTTACTCCGTCGCATCATCTGGTTCTCATGGTTGCCATGGAACGTGTTGCTGCTGCGCACCGGCGAGCGCGCGCGCGCCTGCGCTGCCGAGCCCGTGCTGCTGCCGTGTTGCTGTGTTGCCTTCTCGCTCTCGCCAGTTGTCGTCGGTCCGTGGCCCGACAAAGATAGCCAATCGAGTGAGTCACGTGACTGTCAAAGTTTGACAGCTGTCATCAAGTCAAACGTCAAAGGAGGTAACCTTACACATTCCACACTTTCCGCACATATTTGTGATAGTGAACTGATAAGAAAAGTTTGTTCAAAAGTAAATTCTCACACTGTTTCTTCTTGTAAAGCGAAGTTTGATCAGTTTTGCTCAAATTGTATCGATTATTCTGATCGTTTATGCCGTTTTTCAAGAAATAAATGTGAAAATGTGTTAGTAAACAAAAACACAAATCCCAAGTGTTCTTCTGCTTCGAAACTCAGTTCGAGTGTTAATAATTTTCATTGTTCGCTTCATAATCGCGACATAAATTGTGCTTCTTTGATGCAGAAAACCAAAAGATTTGGCCTATTCCTACCCCAGACTATGTGCAGTTACACGGATGAGATTTATGTTAAAAATCCTTTGATAATTAATGATTATTAGCATGATTAGTTAAATCACTGTTAAAGCAGCGGAAACAAAGTGAACAAATAAAGGATGTTGTATTCATTATCGACGGGAAACTATTTGAAAATGGCGAGAACTACTACTTTTTTCTATCATTCACCATGGAGTTCACACTGACATAAAAAGTCCGTGGTGCGAGTGTAAACCAGGTCCATGAAGGTTGGATCGGTATATTTTTTAGGTCATCTCTTTAGGTGGCCATAGTTTATGCCGATTCTGTGTCATTTTTCTGTCTGTCATTTTGACTTACTCGTATGCAGTCATTGTTATTGTTATGCTATTTCGTTACAAGAATAAAATAATCACTTATATAGTTACCCATTGAGAAAGTAAACAGTAGAGCTGCGTTCCCGTTTAGCGATCCCTCGACTGCTTTGCATGAAATGGATCCAGCTCCAGGATATATGTCGACTCATTTACGCATGAAAACTTGCGAAAACTTGTAATGATTGCAGATTTTGTGGTGATGTAAAAATAGCAAATTACTTTTAAACCTCTGCTTTATAAAGTAAATAGTATATACATGTTTAAAATACATGCTTTCCCCTTTCGTATGTTGCTTAAATTATTGCTGTAACTTGTTGGGGCACAGAACTATGGCAAAATTGGCCATCTCATTTGGGTTGTGTTCATGTTCAAGTGTAATTTCTAACCCTGATTATTGTGAACTTTGTGTTGACAATTTATGTGCTTGTACCTATGATAGTAATGAGTGTACTAGTGATAATACGTATTCTTACAATAATATAGTGCAGGGGGAGCTTACATCTCAGCAGTTACTGTCAATGGCCATGCTAGGTAATACCAGTGGTTCTCAACATTTTAATAAGAACACTGTTTGTCAATCTGAGGATAAACTTTCGCGACGTCCAATTTTAGACATTATAGTTTTGGGCGAGCGTGGTATCGCGTTAGTGGATTCTGCCTCGAAAAACTGTATTGCTGGCCATTCACTGTATGCTGTCCTCAAACAAAAAGGTCAGAATTTTATTACCACATCTCAAAATGTAAAGTTAGCTGATGGTATAAGTAGGCATATGACTGTACTTACTACTGAGGTTGAGGTGTCGCTCAAAAATAAAACTCATAAAATAAAGTTTTTAATCTTTCCTGATTCCGATAAAAATGAAACACTTTTGGGAATAGATTTTTTAATCAAATTTAATTTCACCATTGACTTTGGTAATGCGAGTTGGCATTTTAATAATGAGAAAAAGTTGTTCAAGTTGGAATTTGAAGGCACCTCATCCCCGCCCTCGTGCGTCGCCGCTTTAGATGTTTTTAGGGAGGATGAGGCGACGTCTCTGTCACCTGAACAACGTACTATTTTAGCCCAGCTTCTGATGGAGAATAGTGATATTTTTGAGCCTGTTGGTGAAGCGACTCCTTTTGCTGAACATCGTATTGACACAGGTGATCATCCTCCCATTGCTGTCCCGCCGTATAGACTACCTCCGGCTAAGAAGGAGTTGATGCGTGCTGAGTTGCAGAAGATATTGGAGGAGGGTGTCATCGAGGAATGTGAGTCTGCTTGGCCTTCTCCCGCTATCCTGGTTCCAAAAGCTGATGGCAGTGTTCGTTTCTGCGTTGATTATAGGAAGCTCAATGCAGTGACTAAAACTGATGTCTATCCTATGCCTTTGATTGATGAGCTCGTTCAGTCGACTAAGTGAAATTGTTTCATGAGTACTCTGGATATGCGTAGTGGCTTCTGACAGGTAGGAGTCCGTGAGAGTGATCGGGACAAAACTGCTGTTGTTACGCCCCTAGGAACTTATAGGTTCACTCGCATGCCCTTCGGATTGAAGAATGCTCCGTCTACCTTCCAGCGGCTCATCGACAGGCTTCGTTCTGGTTCATCTTTGCAGAATGTCACCCTGTTGGCGTATCAAGATGACTTGCTCCTAATTTCAGAAGGATTTGACCAGCATATTGCCGATCTGCGTGCTGTTTTCGAAAGGCTTCGCTTTTTCAAGCTTCGTGCCTATCGTACAAAATGTGTTTTTACTCGTGACAAGGTTAGGTATCTTGGTCATGTAATTTCACAGGATGGTATTTCACCTGATGATGACAAGGTACAGGCTGTCGTCGAGATGAGGCCGCCAACGACGGTGCGCCATCTTAAAACTTTCCTGCAGACTGCGTCTTGGTTCAGGAAGTTTATTCCGAATTTTGCTGCTGTCGCCCAACCATTGACTTGGCTTTTAAAGAAGAATCAGCCTTGGGTATGGGGCAAAGATCAAGCTGATGCATTTGAAGAGCTGAAGAAGAGGTTAGGTTCTGCTCCAATTTTGATCCAGCCTGATTATAGCAAACCATTTATTCTGCGTGCTGCCGCCAGTAATTATGCAGTAGGTGCTGTATTGTTACAGGGCGGGAAAAATGACGAAAGGCCTATTGAGTATGCTAGCCGTCTGTTGCTTCCAGCCGAGAGGAACTACAGTACTACCGAGCGAGAGGCTCTTGCTGTTGTTTGGCCTCTTGAGCGTTTCAGACGCTATGTCGAAGGGCATCAGTTGATTGTAGGCAGTGACCATCAGCCTTTGAAGTAGCTTCTCACCATCAAGTCTCCTTCAGGAAGGTTGGCCCGTTGGGCTCTCAAACTACAGTCGTTTAACATTGACTTTCAGTACACTCCGGGGAAAGCCAATGTAGTTGCTGACACGTTGAGTCGTCCCACCTGTAATGAAGAAAATAAGGAACAGTGTGGTGTGTGCTCTGTTGTCGTCGACTTACCTACTCGTAGTCCTGAAGATCTTCGTCGCTCGCAACTTGATGACCCCGAGTTAGAAAAAAATATTATAGGATTAGAAGGCACTAGTGATCAGGCACGCCTTGAAATGAAGCGTTGGTCTGAGATAGGCTATTTTATGCAGCAGGGAGTTCTTTACAGGTATAACCCCGATGTTGATAGCGAAGAACCGCAGCTGGTTGTTCCCGCTTCTTTACGTCTTGAGGTCCTACAAGAGTGCCATGACTCACCTGTAGCTGGTCATCAAGGTGTAGACCGCACATTTCATAGGATGTCGCAGCGTTTTTACTTCCCTGGTATGCGTAGGCATATTGCAGATTTTATTAAAACTTGTGCGACCTGCCAAAGATATAAATCTTCCAATGAAAAGCCATCTGGCCTTCTGCAAACTCCTGTCCTCAATCAAAGAGGGGAAGTATTGGCTATAGACTTGTTTGGTCCTTTACCACGAGGTGTGCAGGGGGAGAGGTGGATTTTGTTAGTCGAGGACACCGCGACTCGTTGGGTTTAGCTTTTTCCGCTTAAAGAAGCTACTTCGGAAGCGTGTGCTCGTGTTTTAATAGAGGAATATTTCCTTCGTTACGGTTTTCCTCGTCGCATCGTGTCTGACAATGGCGTTCAGTTTACTGCCGCTGTTATGCAGCAGTGCACTTTCATTTAAGGTATTAAACAGGACCTTCTTCCACTCTACCACCCGGAAGCCAACCCGGCAGAGCGTAAGAATAGGGACCTTAAGTTTCAGCTTGCCAAGTTAGTAGAGACTGTCCATACTTCGTGGCCCCAACACTTATCTTCAGTTAGATTTTCAATGAACTCTGCTGTCTGTCAAACCACTGGCGTGTCTCCTGCTTATCTCACAATGGCGAGAGAACTTCGTTCCCCTGTAGAGGTCCATTATGACATTCGTGCTGTTTTAAATAAAGACAATTTTGTTCCGCAGATAACGCCTTATCTTCAACGCTTTTTAGATACTTTAGTCTCCATTAGGGATCGTGTCGAGGTTCAACAGGACAGACGCAAGGATTACGCAGATAAGTCTCGTAAACTGGTGAAATTTTTGAAGTTGGAGATCAAGTTCTTGTAAAGTCACACGTTTTGAGCAACACCGCTAGGGCTCTGTCTTCAAAGTTTGTTCCGAAGCGAGATGGTCCGTATGTCGTTGTTGAAAGAGTTAGCCCAACAACTTATACTATTGCTACTTTGAATTCTCCGAATGAAATGAGATGGCCAATTTTGCCATAGTTCTGTGCCCCAACAAGTTACAGCAATAATTTAAGCAACATACGAAAGGGGAAAGCATGTATTTTAAATATACTATTTAATTTATAAAGCAGAGGTTTAAAAGTAATTTGCTATTTTTACATCACCACAAAATCTGCAATCATTACAAGTTTTCGCAAGTTTTCATGCGTAAATGAGTCGACATATATCCTGGAGCTGGATCCATTTCATGCAAAGCAGTCGAGGGCTCGCTAAACGGGAACTCAGCGCTACTGTTTCCTTTTTAATGGGTAACTATATAAGTGATTATTTTATTCTTGTAACGAAATAGCATAACAATAACAATGACTGCATACGAGTAAGTCAAAATGACAGACAGACAAATGACACAGAATCGGCATAAACTATGGCCACCTAAAGAGATGACCTAAAAAATATACCGATCCAACCTTCATGGATCTGGTTTACACACGCACCACGGACATTTTATGTCAGTGTGAACTCCATGGTGAATGATAGAAAAAAGTAGTAGTTCTCGCCATTTTCAAATAGTTTCCCGTCGATAATGAATACAATATCCTATTTTTGTTCACTTTGTTTCCGCTGCTTTAACAGTGATTTAACTAATCATGCTAATAATCATTAATTATCAAAGGATTTTTAACATAAATCTCATCCGTGTAACTGCACATAGTCTGGGGAAGGAATAGGCCAATAGGAATAGGAATAGGATATGCGAGCCCAGGCACGGAGTCGTTCGCCTGGACTCGAGGGGGAGTGTGTAGCAAAGGTTAATAATTCAGATGAGGTGAGTAAGCTCCCTCCTCGTTATAACCGAGGCAAGCGCCCGGCCCGTTTTGCCATTTAACTCTTTTTATGTTTACCGATTTTACTTAATAGATTAGATTTACGATTAGATTAGGTAACAACACTACAGAGTTGCACGGTTCTAGCCGCTAGTTGGCGTGGCGCTCGCTCTCGGACACCGCCGTTTTTCGTATTTTTTTAGAGTGCAAAACTATTTTTGTTGTTAAAATGTAATTTGTAGAAAAAGAAGAATAATAAACTAGAAATCAAACAATCTCTTGTATCTGTTACCCACATACCTGCTAAAACTTAATTAGGTCGCGAAATCGCGTAATTCCGGAGGTTGAGGAACCAACCTGCTAGCTGGAAGTATTATCTGGAACTGCTATGCAATTCTCTAAGCAACACTTTAAAGATGCGCTCATCGCTGTGATCACGGCTGTCGCAGCCGTAACATTGTTCGCTGCGCGCACGGGCGTTTTGTTAGGTATTCTCTAAGCTCTACTTGCTCGTCGTCGATCTCTTGGCTGCGGGAACTCACGGCTGTTGGCAAGGCTGTGCTAGAGCGGTGACGAATCTTATTTTTACAATCTATAATTTCTCGACTAGTAGATTTTGGCTATTTCCTCGTATTAAAAAAACCGGCCAAGAGCGTGTCGGGACACGCGCATTGTAGGGTTCCGTAGCAGCATGGTTCAAATATGCAGCTGGCTTCTTAATTCTACGAGCATATGGACGGTTAAATTGCTAATAATGTCTAATAAAAACGAGGTCACAAAGAAAGAAGGTAACTAAAGGAGAAATGTAGATTCTAGCGCCACAAGGAAAATGAAAAAAAAATCATCAAAACCAATCAAAAAACCACCACGCGTGGATGCAAATGGTTGTATAAAAATTGTTTACATTACGTATTCATTTAAAACGGGTGAACTATCGTTACGGTCGTAGTTAGAGATGAAAGAGACTGTCTTTTAAGGCTTATTAAAAAGACTCGCCTCCATTTTACAGGACTTGACTCTAAGATTAAGACTGAAAGTTCGAGTTTTTATTAATAAGACTTAGTAGTTTATTAAAAGATTAAAAACTGAAACGACTCGAGTTGTTTTCAAAATACTAAAAGACTTAACAACCGACGAGCCGGTTTTGCTCGTGAAATATTTAACATTTTTTTTCATTTTAAAAATTAATTTTTCGCAAATCGACTGCTGAATCGAAAAACGTTCGTAGTAAACCCCTTCTATCTTTTAAAAAACTATCCTATGACATCCCACTCGATGATATCGGCGAGAAAAAAAAAACCATCGCCCTTTCACATGTATGGGAAACACCCGAAAAAATTTTTTTTACAAAATTTTATTTTTTCTATTTGTCGGCGCAATTAATATGTATGATCATGCAAAATTGCAGCTCTGTAGTACCAAGGATCTAATATTAGTAAATATATCCTTATTAATCCCAACAATGTTTGGCACTTGGTCTACCATTACTCGCAAACTTGAAGGGCCAACTTTTATAGTTTTCCTTTTAAATTTGATGTATATTCTACCTCTATGAATTTTTCCACATTTTTAGAAACAACCGTTTAGCTGGTAGAGGGGGGGACACTTGTGTTTGACAAAAATTTTCACTTTAAAAATTTATGATTCGCAAACGGAGTGCTAAACGAAAAATGTTCTTAGTAAACCCCTTCTATCTTTTAAAAAGCAATTCTATGACACCCCACTCGATGATATTGGCGAGAAAAAAAATTCATCGCCCTTTCACGTCTATGGGAGACACCCGAAAATTTTTTTTTTCTAAAGTTTTACTCTACAGTTCTGTCGGCGTGATTAATATGTATAACCATGCCAAGTTTCAGCTCAGTAGTACCAAAGGTTTCTTAGAAAACCCGCGGACAGACGGACAGACGGACAGACGGACAGACGGACATGGCGAAACTATAAGGGTTCGTAGATTACTACGGAATCCTAAAAATACGTTAAGTACACATTTTCTATTAAGAGATATGTAGTAATTGCTTGAATGTATAATATCAATAATTTACTACTTTAAAATAAAGGCACAACGATACAGTTTAAAAAAAAACCTAACCCAACCTTGTGTTTGCGCTTGCGGTTGAAGTTTCACAGCTTAGTACTTAATAATACTTAATAATGATAAAACAAATGTCTCCGTTCCAAGAATGCTTAAGTGTGGGACCAACCCACGCCAGCCACTTGGAATTTTTACGCATTCTACAATCTTCCATCACCATTTTACGTCTATACCCTTTGTGACTATCACACAGTGAACACCTTGCGAAGTGTATTTTGAATCTAATAAGAAGTAAGTATTACCTACTAATTATTTATTTATGTTTTCGTCAATAAAATCAGTGTGTATATTCAATTTATCAAGTCAATTACTTATTAGGTTTTTTGGTGGTACTTATTTAAAAATATCCACTTTATTTTCAGTGTCTCGTAATGCAGGACCATCCACAGCTCAAGAGCTCAATTCAAAAAATTGATTGGGCTGATGGAGACGAGATCATAATTATCTTGCCACTGGGTATGCCTGTACAGCCAATGCTAGGACCCGGATGCGAAATGGATAGGGATAAGTCGCTCTAGTATTGAATAGTAATAGCAACGGGTGTGTCAAAAATTGGAAGCAGTGGGCAAAGGTATCTAATGCACATTGCACATATTGAAGTATATAACTTTTAATTTTGTGTTAAGACGTTTGTATCTAGTTCAGTGAAGTAAGTTCTTTTTTTGTTGTGTATAGTATTGGAAAGATAAAAAGGCTACAGTTAAAAGGAAGGCCAACATGGCAGAGGACAGGTGGTGGGGTCGATGCTGAGGTGGTGGAGCTCACAGAGCTAGAACAACGAATTATAACTTTCGCTTGTGGCCTAACCATTGCTACTGGTGATAGGCACCTTTCTATTAATCCATTCCCAGTAGTTATGTACCTACCTACATGTAAAATTCTTTACTAACGACATAAAAAATATAACTGAATGAAATAATTAATGGTTAATAATTATATTAATGGTTTTACTAATGCAATAATATGTTAGTGATCGTCATCGTGTCTTTTTTGTTTTTTCGAAATCGGTCCAGTAGTTTCGGAGCCTATTTGTAAATACAAAAATACAAATCTTTCCTCTTTATAATATTAGTATAGATGCCCTTTATAACTAATTGCCGTTGCATTTACAGCTCGCACCGACGGAGCAAGGGGCGGTGGAAGTTCGAGGCGCCCCATATTAGTGAAGACACCGACCCAGCGCGGGCGCCGCTCACTGCCGTCACAGAGCAAGTGGTGGGTCCCCGCAGCGACGCCGCGTGCTTCGAGGCGCGCGTACCCAGGGAGGAATGTCTGCGGCCCGGCGACGCCTGCTGCGACGGTCTCCGCCATCGCAACGCCGGCCGCTCCGAAATGGCGAGCCTAACAAAACGATTTATCGCCATTGAAGAGCGCTGTGCCCATGCGGAGCTTGCCATTGCTTGGTCGCAAAAAAGGTATGCGCAGGGCTACCGCATGATGGCGAAAGCGCTAGAGAACTTTACAAACACAGTAGGCAACGCCGCACAACAGATAGTTGAAGCCATTCACCAATCTGCTGTACGACGTTGACCTGTTTATTAGTACAGTGGTTCCAGGTTCAATACTAATGATGAGTTTAGCTTAACGTCCTGGGTCTTGTTTGTGTTTATTCATGTCACACAAAGTGCAAAGTTCTCCTAGTATGGGCCTACATTATCATGAGTATTATAATTATTAATAATTTGCTCGTAAAAAATATATATTGCACACTTTTTTCAGACGAGTCCCTAAATAATAAAATATTAAGTGGCATTGATTCCAATTTTTAATTAGTACTCTTAAAAAATGCGTAAAATCAAGGTTATTGTATTATCATTTCTCAGGAACTAAGGTTTTTTTATACCTATTTTCTTTGAGACTGCTCGATTTTGTGGAATTTAATACTATATTTTTTTCTTTTTTTCTTTTTTTTTATTATAGGATGGGTTAACTCTTGACTTCAATCTTGACCATAAGGTCAAAGATGAGGTCGACGATGGAGCGAATTAACCCAGAAAATGCCTATAAAGGCATTGGTACTCCTACGCACCGACGGAATACAGCAAGCTGTTTGGCGTCGGACTTCGCTAAGAGGGTGGTCGCGAACCAGACGGCCCTTTACAGAGCCTACCACACCGCGTGAGACCATAGGACGACACCTCAGATCCAGAAAAAAATGAAGTGTCGTTGCCTGGGATGAATTACTAGGAGGCAGGTCTCATTTGTGTTTCCTTAGTCGCCTCTTACGACACCCACGGAAAGAGATGGGGTGGTGTTATTCTCAACCGATCACCACACGGTTAAACTATGATCCTCCAGGTCTTTTAATATCTATATTTCTTAAAATATTATGTTTGCAATGTTACAACTGTAGGTAGGTATGTGTTCTAAAATAAATAAATATAATTTAATTAAGAGAAAATAATTGTAATTAAGTACTTAATTTTAGAAGGCAAAAAATAAAATCAATTTAATTTGATTTGATGTAGCGTAGCGTAGCGTAATATTGTTTCTAATTATCGATCGTAGCTTAGTAAATTTCTAGCACTAAGTAAATCATTTGTCGTAGTAATTAGCATTAGTAGTTAGTAGTGTATTTACATTATAAATTAATAATACTTACATACTAACTTAACCTAGTAGAAACTTAAAACTAATTCTAAAATTTAATATACAAACTAACACTAAAATAATAATTGCTTGAACACTCGCTTGTTTTGTCTATCCCTGCCATTCTCCTTCTATTACAACCCCACACTCCAGGTCTTTTAATATCTATATTTCTTAAAATATTATGTTTGCAATGTTACAACTGTAGGTAGGTATGTGTTCTAAAATAAATAAATATAATTTAATTAAGAGAAAATAATTGTAATTAAGTACTTAATTTTAGAAGGCAAAAAATAAAATCAATTTAATTTGATGTTCTTTTTAGGGTTCCGTAGTAATCTACGAACCCTTATAGTTTCGCCATGTCCGTCTGTCCGTCTGTCCACGGGTTTCCTAAGAAACCCTTGGTACTACAGAGCTGAAACTTGGCATGATTATACATATAAATTACGCCGACAGAACTGTAGAGTAAAATCTTTAAAAAAAATTTTTTTTCAGGTGTCTCCCATAGACGTGAAAGGGCGATGAATTTTTTTTTCTCGTCAATATTTTTGAGTGGGGTGTCATAGGATAGCATATTACAAGATAAAAGGGGTTTACTAAGAACGTTTTTCGATTTAGCACTCCGTTTGCGAAATATGAATTTTTAAAGTGAAAATTTTTGTCAAACACAAGTGTCCCCCCCCTCTACCTACTAAACGGTTGTTTCTAAAAATGTGGAAAAATTCACGTTTGTAGAATATACAACGAAATTAAAAGGAAAACTATCACACATAACTTGGTCCTTTAAGTTTGCGAGTAATAGTCGACCAAGTGCCAAACTTAGTTGGGATTAATAAGAATATTATTTACTAATATTAGATCCTTGGTAGTACAGAGCTAAAATTTGGCATGGTCATACATACCTATTGATTGCGGTGACAAATCTAAAAAATTAATTGGTGGAAAAAAAAATTTTTCGTTTCCCATTAACGTGAATGGGCGATGGTTTTTTTTCTAGCCGATATCATCGAGTGCGTTATCATAGGATAGCTTTTAAAAAGATAGAAGGGGTTTACTACAAACGTTTTTCGATTCAGCAATCCGTTTAGGAAACATAAATTTTTGTAACGAAAAAAAATGTGGAATAATTCACGAGGGTAGCATTTACAACGAAGTGTACCCTAATCCAAAATGGTTGACATACAAGGTTCCACGCTAAAAGTGAGGCGAGCCGTAAGCCAAGCTGTAACATATTGACATTTCAGGTGTTGTTTAATAGGTTTTTGTGGGTGCTAATTACGAAAACAACATTAAAAATATACACCTGCTTAGCTTGATATTATTATATTATTCCTTACAAAAAAATTGTCGCAAAAAAAAAACAAAAAAAAAATTCGAGCTCGCTTCGCTCGCGCATTAAACACTTCCATTGTGTTCTATTTAAGCCAAACTTTCGCTTTAATGACATCACAGAAAAGAGGTTAATACATTTGTTTTTGATACTAAGTATAGTATTTGGGGATTTTAACATCAACTATGACAATATGCTTGTAGAATTAAGAAGCCAGCTGCATATTTGAACTATGCTGCTACGGAACCCTACAATGCGCGTGGCCCGACACGCTCTTGGCCGATTTTTTTATTTTCATTGACCCAAAAAATTTAAAATGCTAATCCAGAATTTTTTTTTAAATAAAAACACATATTATTTACTAGAACAGAAAAAAAACAACCAAAGCATATAATATATGTAAGATTATCTGAAATAAAGTAAAATATTAATATAAATTACAAAAACGACAAAAATACTTAACTAAGTAAAGAAAAAAATTCATAACTTTAAAATTAAAAACTGATAGGTAATTAATATTATTTTATAAAACCTATAAGATTATTAATGGATGATTCGTTGTCTACCGTCTTGCTAGCCATATTATGAATTTAAGTACATACATATAAGTTTTTGGCGACAATTCCATCCATGTTCTAAGGCACTTTGGACTGCAGCTGACTCCACATGATGATGGGTTTGTTCCAATATGTGATGGATGCGATTTTCTTTTTCTTGTAAGTTATTGGGTAATTCCAAGATTGGTATCCACCACGATTACATAGATTATGCAACACACAGTAAGCAATGGATATTTTAGATAGCATATCTGGGTCATATTGCAGATTTTTGTGGACTAGAAAGCATCTGCACTGCCCTTTAAAATTCCAACTGTCCTTTAGACACTTTATTGTTGTGGCATGCAGTGAATCGTAGTAATCCTCTGGTGAAGTAGGCTCGAGATTAACATTGTTAAACATTTTCCAAACCTAACAAACATGCTCTCTCCCGTGCTGTTTAATTGTTCTAGGTTATTTTTTATGGCTGTGTTTTTAAAAACAAAACTGTCGTGTGTGGTCTCACTGAAGCATTTCCATGTAATTAAGGTCACAATCATTGATATGAAATAATATAATATGTTTTAAATTTAACACATTATCTATTAAAAATATTGACATAACCTCTGTTTATAGGCCACAACTTTATGATTTACCAAGTTTTAGGTTCACAATATAAATAAAAAGGTGTGTACTGTAGCATCTGTTCTAGGGGCGTATAAATAAAATACGAAGTTCTTCTTCTGGTATTATAATATAAATTAATCAGGTGCCACACATTTGTTACACTTACTTTTATTCTCACATTACACGGTTATCATTACTTAACAATGCTTAGTAAAGTGCTAATTGCACGCCTACGAACACATACAAATACTTCTTCCGCGAGCTCACTACAATGAATTCACAATAATCAATGAATGGCGCAAGACCAGATCTTCAATCATTTCGAATCTTGACATCGAATACCATTTCAAACCTTTTAAATTGATATTCGAACTATCTTCTTCGAAATGACCGAATGAGAAAGAAGTTGCGTTATGCTCGATCCTCCATGAAGGTCTGCATACCACAACTGCCTTCCCCCCATTGAAAAAATTTCGATCGGTCGAAAATTTTTTCAACAGGCCTACCTAACTTCCTATACGATGGCCCTAAGTTTTTAATCCATCGAGGTAGCCTTGAAGTAGCATCTCTCTAGGCTGCATTGGATCAGGTGGTCGGGTCGGTCTTCTTTCTTCCATCAGGATAAAGATCTTCTTTGTTCGGATGATGGGGAAATATGACCAAATATTATAGCTCCTATCAAACCCGCACCTGTCCCTAACTAAAAATTAAAAGGAGTAAACAAGTTTTAGCTCGACGCTGCACACCCGGGTACTGCCTTTATGAACATGAAGCCAAAGGTCACCAGGTGCTGGTGGACCCTGACCTCAAGTCAAAGACGCGGACTTAAAAAAATTTCAAAACCGCACTTTAACACACGCGCCTATCATAGAAACTACGGGTGTCTTCAGCGTCGTTGCTCAAAGTCCATATGACATGAAAAAAAAAATAACACAGATCAGAACACAATAACAAAAATCTGAAAACAGAGCATTAGTGAAACTTGAATAACATTTATATGCATGTGCATATCCTTACATTGCACCTTTACTTTCATTCCCATAATGCCCTATATTACCATAATGTCCCTATATTACCATAACGTCCTTATACCATAATGCCCTTATCACTGTATGCCCAAATGATATAACATGTGAGTGCACAAAATTGCATAGACCTTTCCCTCACATGCATATTTTGTCGGAGTGCCCAAGTTATGGCCTCAGAGGCGGAGGACCACTGAGTATGAGGGCCAACATAAACCCTCCTCCCCTCCTTAATTAGAAAAAGGGAGTTTTTCCCATGCAGACCCCGCTGTAAAGAAAATTAATGAAAAGAGGCCAATAACAAAGGAGGGGGGCCATTGAGAGGGGACGTAAACCATGTCACTCTCCCCTTTCTATGATCCTTCCATTGAAACTTCTGCACCTGATATGTTGCACTACGTATAAATAAGGGCTTTAACTCGCGGCGTAGCACCAGCGTCTTAATATGGCTTATAAACTTGCTGCTGCACGGCGCGGGCCTCAGCTAACGATGGAAGAGGTTAGGATGCTCAGCTTCGGACGCCCATCATATTCACCAACACAAGCGAAGGGCAGAACCGAGCCGGAGTTTTCCCACATTCTTCCATTCACAATCCTTCGTTGTCTTCGTTTCACTAAGAACAGAACATACATAAATATAAATATCACTTCGTTAAAAAAACTAAATAACAGCCCAAGGATGTTTTTATTTAACATTACCTGATAAAAAACAACTATTTTTAATAAAATTTTAGAAAAATTACACAAAGAAAATTTTTGCTATGACATGACAGTGACACGACTGACGCATTGAATGCCATCAACAAACAACCAATTTTTTTTAATTGGGCAAAGGTAAATCAATTGGCATTGGCGTTACTCCGCCCCTTTTATGCCAAAAAGATTGATGAATAAATCAATCACAAACCCCAATGAAAGAAAAAAAAAACATTACCATAAAACATAAATACGGAGTCTGTGACATCTTTCTTTATCACATCATAACTTACTCTTTGAATACATAATATTTTATTTTAATTAAGATCTGAAACATAAAAGAATATTAACACAGAACATAATGTAAAAATTCAACACAACGCAGGACGAAAACATGATGAAACAAGGGTCATTGTCTCAAGATCAAACACTTCATCCGATTAGCATGAACAACAATCTTCATGGAAGATGAGAGTCTTTTCACCACATAAGAATATCTTGAAATTCTTCTGACGACACGAAAAGGACCCTGAAAGAATCGCATTAACTTAACTGATCTCCCTGTGATTCTCCTTGGTATAAATAATAATACTTTGTCCCCTCTATTAAATAAATGAATAAATAAATAAATAAATAAACGCTACACACTCAAAGGCCCACACTAAGGTTTTCCCTTGTGTTGTGGGTCCCTTGGAACACACAAAGACAAACACAAACACCCATGACCCGAGAACAAACATCTGCTTTTTACACAAATGTTTGCCCCGACTGGGGATCGAACCTAGGACCCGCCGATCAAGAGGCAGCGTCACTACCACTCGACCAAACTGGCCGTTGGTCAATAAAAGAAATTACAATAAAAGAATTAAAATTGGTTTAATTCTTTTATTGTAATTTCTTTCTTGCATCACTTGTGGCTTCTTTATATTATTTACAGCTTTACGAATAAGCATTTTAGAAAATTCCTGCCTTTGAGACATATTCCTCAACAATCCAGTGCAATTTATATTCAAAGTTCTTTCTTCCTGAGTAGAATCTTCTCTTGCATGTAATAAGAGATAGGGCCACATGCCTGTGGAGCTGTGCTTGCTCGTGTTGTAAGCGTGGACCACCAATGGAACAACCGCACACCAGTCACGTTGATTTGGCGAACAATATTTTGCTAACATGTCAGTGATAGTCCTGTTGAAGCGTTCCACTAGCCCATTGGTCTGTGGGTGAAAAGAAGTAGTATGAGTCAATTTTACACCAAAAGTTTCCACCGTTTCCTTCACAGCATGAGCGGTAAAGACAGTTCCTCTGTCAGTTAATATATTCTGAACTGCTCCTAATCTGCAAAAAATTTCCTCAATAAGAAAATTGCAAATCACATCAGCATTCACCCTCGGCACCGCTTTACAGATAGCATATTTAGATAGGAACTCAACTGCAACAATAAGATATTCATTACCTTTATCAGATCTTTTGAACGGACCCAGAATATCCACCCCTACTCTTTCTAAAATATTTTTCACTTCAATAGGGTGAAGTTCCATTCTTGTTTTCTAAGTTGCCCGCTCTTGACAAATAAAACAAGATTTTATATACCTTTCTATACTTTTCAAAGCTCCAGGCATGAAATATTTATTTTTAAACCTTTCAAATGTTTTTGTGAGGCCTAAGTGACCTTCTAAATATGGATCATCATGTAAACTTTCCACCACATTTGTAAATAATTCACGTACTAATACAAGTCTTTTCCTATCTTGACCATGGCATTTATCCAATCTGTAAATAAGATTATTAATCATAATATATGATCTATAGGAAGAGGTATTACCATTATTTATTTTAGCTCTAATATTAATGCAAAATCCATCATTTTCTTGAACGTTCACATGCATGGATACATCGCATGGAAAAATTTCTAAATCATCAGGCACAGCCTGAACCTCCGAAGTGATAGATCTTTCCTTTTCCAATGGATTTCGGCTTAAGAAATCTGCCACCACATTTTCACGTCCCGGGCAGTGCACAACTTCGAAATCCCATTCTTGGATGGCTAATGCTCATCTGGCCAGTCTACTAGTAGTGCCTTTTTTTGTGGTTAACCAACATAATGCTTTATGATCAGTGACAACCTGGAATCGAAGACCAAACAAATATTGACGAAAATAATTCAAGGCCCAAATCAAACCCAGACATTCCTTCTCTGTGGCTGTATAATGGGTTTCAGGGTCTAAAAGTCTTCTCGATGCATAGGCTATCGGTCTTATAGCATCATATCCTTGAGCCAAATATGCACCTAATGCCAGATCAGAGGCATCAATGTATAACCGGGTGGTCACCTTGGGATCACTGCTGAAATAAGATAAAATGGGTGGATTACACAGTATGTCCTTTAGCAGTTCAAATGCCTGCTGTTGTTGCTCCTGCCAAATAAATTTTGTATTTTTCTTTAGTAAAGAAGTGAGTGGCTGTGCAATCTTAGCGAAATTCTCCACAAACTTTCTATAATATGAGAATAAACCAAGTACTTTCTTTATCTCCTTGACGGTGGTTGGCGGCTTTACCTCTTTAATGGCTTGGGTTTTCCTTGGGTCGGAATTAAATCCATTGCCCGATATGGAATAACCCAATATAGATAACTCTGTAAAGGCAAACTTACATTTTGAAGGCTTAAGGGTGATATTAGCGTTCCGTAGTCGCTCAAATAATTTTTACAAAACCTCTAAAAATTCTGAAAAACTCTTGGCATACAGAACCACGTTATCCACATAGAAAATAGCATTTTTATACCTCATATCGCCTATGATCTTGTCCATCATGCGCTGAAAAACAGCTTGACTTGTGCGCAAGCCAAAGGGAACCACTTTAAATTCATATAAACCGGAACTTGTAATAAATGCGGTCTTCTCCTTTCCTGAACTGATGACTGATTGCCAGTACCCGCTGTTGAGGTCCAGTTCTGCGAAATATTTAGCTCCAGATAGATATATAGTTATGTCGTCAATCACTGGTATTGGATACGAATCTGTTATAATCTTTTTATTAAGACGCCGATATAATCAACACAAAATCTCCATGTTCCGTCTGGTTTCTTGACAAGTACGACAGGAGAAGCATATGAACTCTTGCTTTCCGAAATAATGCCAAGTTTTAACATTTCTTTTACTTGTGACTCAATTATGTCTCTCTGTACTGGGGACACTCTATAAGGTCTTGAAAATACAGGTTCTTCATCTTTAGTTTGTATGTGGACCGGGATGATACTACATCATCCCAATTGATCGTTCCTAAAGGCAAATCGATCTTTTTATTTTATTAACAAGTCATGCAGTGTCGTCCTCTGATTATCACTTAACTCATCATTGATTATAAAAGAACTTTCAGTGGTACTTTGAAAAATATCGACTCCAAGATTGTTTTCTATTGCTTCTGAAAAATAAACATAGTCGTTATTATATAACTTTTTGCTGTAAATCGCGTCCAATGATGAACTTGTTTGATCTTGTTCGGTTATGAAAGGAATAGAAGTTCCCTGTAGGCTTAAACATTGATAATTAAAATCAACAGAGACTTTGAATTCATTAAGAAAATTTTGTCCGAGAATGAATGGACAAGATGGAATGAATACTGCCATTCCACGGAATACTGCCATTCCAATCCTCCAGGAAGTAATATTGGTGTTTCTATGTAACCTGCAACCTGAATCAATTGATTATTAATTGCTCTAAGAGACATTGGTGGCGCAGATTTAATCGGGATATTTAAAACATGGCACATAGATGCCGAAATACATGAGACAGCGGCACCAGTGTCTATGAGAGCCACCACCTTACGCTTGCTAGGTTCATTTAATTGTAGAATGACCAAAGGTTTGCTCTTGTAGCTAAATAGCTTTTTCTTAATGTCCTCTTCATCTGTTGGACTGTTCGGAGTAATGTGGTTCTGGCTACCAGCCAATTATTCTACTTGGGGAACTGAGGATGGTGTAGACGGCTCTTCAACCGTTTCCCTTAGCGGAGCCGCCTGGCGTTTCCCGAGTTGCTTTGTGATTGGTTCCGCGCATGTCTAGGGCGGAAGTTGTATCTTCCTCGTGGGGCTGGTGAATTATTGCCACCAGGTCGCTGGCGCCAGTTAGGCGTGCTGAAGGAGGTTCCTGCTTCTGACACCGGGGTCTGACGTGTTTCTGCTCGGCGTGGTTCACCGGTGTAAAAAAGGACGAATGTGACGTCGAGTCTCCAGAAGGGTTGCAGTGGCAATGAACTGTTGCGTTGCCATTATTTAAACTTATATTCAGCTGCTTTTCTGGGGTTTTAACGTATAGCTCCGTCATCTGCTTAATCAGTTCCTTCAATTTATTTTTATCACTATGTAGTGATGTGGCAAGCTTGGATTTAAAAAATGGACGTGTGGTCTTAATAAATTGTCTGATAAAAATATCATCCGGAATTTTTGCTTTTGTTGCCAATTCTTGCAAGGCATAGAAGTATTCGAGTAAATTTTCGTCATTAAGTTGTTGTCGGTTGTAAAATTTTTCTTGGAAATTAACTGAAGATTGAAATTCCTCCAATAGTAAATTTTTCAGGTCGGCAAAGGTCTTGCATTGTGATATAATTATTTTATAAAAGGATAAGGCCGGACCTGCTGTATTATAATTAATTTGTGTTCGTCTTTGAGTTTCTTTAAAATGCATTGAGCCTCAAATTGGGTTAGAAACTCTTCAATCGAATCGTTTGTGCCCGTGAACTTATTCGACTCATCCATATTGGAGTAGGTTAATTTTTAATAAATAAAATAAAAAAAAAATTAGGATTACTTAGCTTATATTCCTGGGATCGATTTTAGCGCCTGTACACCACTTGCAGCATCTGTTCTGGGGGCGTATGAATAAAATACGAAGTTCTTCTTCAGGTATAATATAATATAAATTAATCAGGTGCCACACTTTTGTTACACTTACTTTTATTCTCACATTACACGGTTATCATTACTTAACAATGCTTAGTAAAGTGCTAATTGCACGCCTACGAACACATACAAAAACTTCTTCCGCGAGCTCACTACAATGAATTCACAATAATCTATGAATGGCGCAAGACCAGATCTTCAATCATTTCGAATCTTGACATCGAATACCATTTCAAACCTTTTAAATTGATATTCGAACTATCTTCTTCGAAATGACCGAATGAGAAAGAAGTTGCGTTATGCCCGATCCTCCATGAAGGTCTGCATACCACAGTACTCACATATTTATAATTTAATCCGATATTAGCACTTCGAACTCCACTAAGATAAATTAAAAAGCCTTGCCAACAGCCACGAAATAGAATAGAAGCTTTTGAGTTTGACATTAAAAATCGTAGGCGTACGCCGAGGCTGTGGCTGAAGTGGAGGCTGTTTTGCTTAGAGAATACCAATTTCCTATAAGAAATGTCAAATAAGTGATTCCATTCATTCCACATTCGTTTTTCGTTGAGTGCGGACGCGCTATTCCTTGCATTACACTCGAACAATTTTATTGTAGTAGTTAAACTGGTTTTAGTGACCTACAAAGGTATTTACCGATTATCAGAGTGTCATTAGTGTGTTACTAAGTGTGTCGGATAATTAAAACAGTGTAAATTACTCCGATCTAACAATGCTGCGCACACCGTCACCTAAGTATTCATCTAATCCAGATTTGCATACCGGCGCCGGACTTGAATAAAAAGACGCCTTTGTGAACTTGAGAAAACGTAAACAGCCTGAAGATGACATTCCTGCCAAAATTGTAACGATGGTTGAGCAGAAAATCAATAGCCAGCTATCCGAATGGAATACAAACATCGATGCTACTATTGTATCAACTATCACGAGATCTATACAGGCCTCCCTCAACACTGAGCTAGCAAAAATAACGGAAAAACTCGTCGATATAAATAAATCTATAACTCTTCTGCATGTACAATGAGTACCCGTCTTCTTTAGAAAATAAATTAGCAATCATGGAGCAACAGGCAAGGGATTGTAACTTAGAAATTGATGATGATGATGATGTGCTCCCGGCCGATTTCGCCCATGGCGACCACTTCAACTCCTTACTTGTTTGCGTTCATGTGCTCGCATATGGCTTACGTAGCCAACCTTTTTTGAAAAGGTTCGCGCACATTGCGTACATGTGAGCACCCCATTTAAATAAATATAATTGATAGCCGCAGGTGGACGGGCTTTCAATTCATCGCGTCTGGCATCCAGCTCAGAGCAACGATTTGTCTCAAAGTTCTAGATCTTATTTTGCACTAGAATCTTCCATTCTGGTCGCTTTTCGACTTGCTTCTCCCATTGTGTGGGGTCTATACCGCACCTCTTTATGTGCCTTTTTAGTGCATCTTTGTACCTGAGGATTTGGCCGCCATGTTTCCGCTTGCCTTCCTCAAGTTCACAATAGAAGATGCGTTTTGCCACACGCACATCCGCCATCCTTGACACATGGCCACACCATCTTAGCTGTCTGCGCATAAGGTAAGCTTCAATGCCACCCACATTAGCTCTTCGCAGCACTTCTGTATTTCGCACACGGTCTGTCCATTTTATGTTAAGGATCTTACGCAAGCATTTAAGGTGGAATCTGTCCAGTACACGAATGTGATGACGATATGGCGTCTATGTTTCGGCGGAGTACAGTATATTGGGCAGCACAATAGCCATGTAGATACTAATCTTTGTGGCCAGCCTTAAATCATGTGAGCTGAAGACCTTCGAATTTAACTTTCCGAATGCTGCAGCTGCAGCACCGATTCTACTGTTGATTTCAGAGTCAAGATCACACTTGGATGGCGTGGCGTCCGTTCTTGGACTACAACCAGCCGGCCCAGTACGGGCGATGTTGCTTCTTTGATTGTAGACGCTCCACAAACTCTCACCAGTGGCTCCAAGTAGCTGTAGTGCATGCAGCGGCCACACCCCGGCAAACCGCGTCGGCTCGCGGGCTAAACCTGGTAGAGGGGGGCTTTTCATTGTATAGGTCTAGTAGCGGATCCTTCCCGCTTAGTGCATAAAGCCTGCCCTGGCGAGGAAGGCAACCCAACGCAGATATGTAACGGGTTTGGCGGACTCGGCGGGGTAGCAAGGCAAGGTGGATGGCCTAGGGCGACAGTGGAAGGCGTAAGTTACTGTCAGCCAGACACATCATCTGACCTTTCCTCCAGTCGTAGCGGTTTTCCGTTCCACTGGGTCAGGGAAAGGAAAGACGAGTGTGTGCACCTGCGTTTGCGCGTACGCTTGTGCACCTTAATATCTCCTGCGTATCTGACTGCTTCCGAATAATGGACTCCGATGACGTAAAGTCCCATGGCGACGGGTCGAAGTAGAGAGGTTCGGTTTGATGCAGATCGGGCTTTGTCTGAGACCTGCACATGGGCGGCTCTGGGGGTGTACGACACCGTGGTCGCTTTCGCTCTGCACAGGGGGAACAGAGTGGATTCGGCAGCACCTGGAGTGACAAAGCAGCCCTTTTTAGGGAGGCACTGCTTTCCTCGCTCAGCCGAGGAGGGGGCTAGAAAAGGTGCCCTTAACAAATGCTCACCCCAACCCATAAGGATGGTAGTAACCACGGCTGCCACCGCATCTTTCAATTCGTGGTCGACGCAACAGAAAACAAAATACAAAAACAAAAAGACCTCTTTTGACGTTTGGTGCGTGGAATGTACGAACACTTCTCGATCGTGATGAAAATGCATGTCCTGAACGAAAAACCGCCATCGTAGCCCGAGAACTTCTTTGCTATAATGTAGATGTGGCTGCGCTTAGCGAAACGCATCTTGCTGAAGAAGGGCAGCTAGCAGAACACGGAGGAGGCTACACCTTCTTTTGGAAGGGACTAGCTGACTCTGAACCAAGACGGTCAGGTGTTGGATTCGCTATCAAGAATGAACTTGTCAAGGATTTGCAAGAATGTCCTATGCACATCTCGGACCGCATTACCACACTGCGCCTGCATCTGGAATTTGGAAATTACCTAAACATCATTAGTGTCTACGCTCCAACGCTAAACAATACTGATGATGTTAAGGATAAATTTTACGAGGAGTTGACACAATGCATTGAAAGCATACGACCTAAAGAGCAGATTCTCCTGTTGGGTGATTTCAATGCCAAAGTAGGTCGCGATTACGACGCGTGGCCCAAAGTCCTTGGCAGACACGGTGTTGGCAATATGAACAGCAACGGTCAGTTACTGCTCAGCCTATGCGCCCAATTTAGCCTTACGATCACGAACACTATGTTCCGACTTCCCGCCAAGTACAAAACTACTTGGATGCACCCAAGGTCTAAAAATTGGCACCTGATTGACTATGCTATCGTGCGACAAAAAGATATATCCCAAGTCCGAATAACCCGAGTTATGCGTGGTGCCCACTGCTGGACTGATCACCAGCTTGTCGTCACCAAGCTTCGTCTCCGCCTTCAACGCCCACATCGATCCGAAAGATCTAAGCCTGCATGCTTAAATGTGGACCGACTTAAAGATTACGAGACAAAGCAGAATTATGTTGAAGCCTTGACTAGTACACTACCGTCTGTAAGTGAAAGGATTGGTGATATTGAATCTGCTTGGGTTTCTCTGTCATCTCGTATTTTAGATTCGGCTAAATCTACCTTAGGTTTAAAAGTCCGTAAGAACGAGGACTGGTTTGATGAGAACGACAGAGTGCTTATGGAGGCGATCAATAAACACCGACGTATCCTGCGGCAAAATAGTGGAACACAGCAAGGTGGAAACCTTGCAGAGATAAGAAAAAGTGACCTGGAGCTGCGTAAGATAACACGGGAGACTAAAGATCAGTGGTGGCAGAACAAAGCTCGACAGATGCAGCATCTTGCTGACACAAACCGGCTTGGTGACTTTTACGCTGAAGTTAGGAAGTTACTTGGTGCGACTTGCTTTGCGAAAGTGCCTCTAAAACCAGTAAGTGGTCAGGGCCTCCTTAAAAGCAGAGAAGAAGTACTCAAGCGATGGGCGGAGCATTTTAACACCCTTCTTAACGTGGATCGTTCAGTCGATTTGCAACACGTTCGTTCTATACAACAGCTTCCTACTGTTACCGAACTGGATGAGCCTCTGTCACTAGACGAGATTGTTCTTGCCATTAAGCAACAGCAGAATAAAAGAGCGGTTGGTGTGGACTTCATACCGGGTGAATTACTCAAATACGGCGGTGAGGATTTACATTCCGCTATATGGGAACATTTAACTTATATGTGGGAGAAAGAACAAGTCCCTAACACTTTTAAAGTGTCTCTTATAAGGGCACTATATAAAAATAAAGGTGACCGTTCGGACTGCAATTCTTACCGTGGTATTTCATTATTATCAGTACCTGGAAAAGTCTTTGCCAAAGTTCTGTTAAACCGCCTTATAAATTTATCTGAAAAAATTCTGCCAGAAACTCAGTTTGGCTTCCGACCAGACCGAGGCACCTGCGAGGCCATTTTCTCAATACGTCAATTGCAGGAGAAGAGCAGAGAACAGAGTCGTCATTTGTATCTCTGTTTCGTAGACCTTGAAAAAGCCTTTGACAGTGTGCCTCGAGAAGCTCTTTGGATTGTGCTGGAAAAGTTAGGATGCACAGAGAAGTTTGTAAGACTCGTTAGACTTAGAAATTACAAACGTACCGGAGCGGCGTGGAGAGGACCTGGTGACCATCGTGATTAACCTGGGAAAGCTTGCCAATCAACGTGCGGCCCCTACCGAGATCATTGCGGCTCATCGTGTTCCACATGCCGATGCCAAGGACAGCCGCCCCAGGAATGTGATTGTCAAATTTTACACCAAAATTCTGCGTGACAACATGCTCGCTCTAACACTAAAAAACAAGCAATTGTTTCGGGAAAGTCGACAAAAAGCAAAATCTTGTGGCTACAAATATTTGTGGGTCAAACACGGGGTCATCCTGGTATGTAAGACGGACACATCACCGATATTTATAATTCGATCGCTACTCGATATCAAAAAGATTAACCAAAATTAACTGTGTATTAAAAATTGTTTGTATTTTTTTTCTAATTATAAGTACCATTTTGCCGTATCACTTATTATTTTTCACCAGTGGTCATGTATTATCTATAATCAACAATTGTATAAAAGTAAATATGCACCTAATATCTGCCCTAATTCTTGTAAACATTTTACAGAAAAGTTTCCAAATCTGTGTCATCTTTGAATATCTTATTATTTTAACAGTAAAATCTGCCCTTATAAGTCAGTTTAAACATAATTTTGTTTACCTCCGCATGTCTCTTAAAAATGTTACTTCTGAATCTATGATAAACAACACGTTATGTAACTTGCAAATGTTGACTGTGCTCTGTTCCAGACTTACCGTCCTATGGTCGCTAAACAAAAAATACTTGTTATCAAAATATAGGCAAGATGACTGCAAAAACCCAATAAAACCAACCTGTATTTGCGGTCCATTCGTTTTGTCTTATTCGCAATTTACATTAATCTGCTGCAACTTAACTTGGCAATTCTCATGGAGCGGGTCGTTTGGAGCGGAGTATGTAAGCACTCATTACACCCGGTTGAACGTAACATGTGACTTTTATAATTACTTCACCCCGGTTCTTTTATTAACACTTATATTTACAATTTATCCCAATGGCTCGCACAAACAAAAAATTATCTATATACTATCAAAACTGTCGCGGTATCAGAACTAAGTTGCATGTGCTGTACATGAACATTATATCCAACGGCTATGACATAATAATACTAACCGAAACTTGGTTACATGCAGATATTTTCGACAATGAGTTTATCGACCCTAGGTATTGCGTGTACCGTTGCGACAGGGATCGCAGTGCAACCGGGCGGAGGGACGGCGGAGGTGTGTTGGTCGCCGCGCTGAGTTCCCTCGGAGTGGTTTCCTTCTCCCCACCGCCGCCCCGCGATGCTCCGGCGCACAATTCACACCCTGACTCAACACCACCGATTGTTGATTACTTGTTATTACAAATGGGTTCCGGCGATAATAAACTTTTTATAAATGTCGTGTATATACCGCCTGGCCTAAATCACCTGATCTATGATTCTTACTTTAACTACTTGCAATCTATCTTGCAGTCGTGTGCAATGCAAAAATTCTTCCTTGTAGGCGACTTTAATGTCCCAAAACTTCTCTGGGAAGATAATGGATGTCCTACTAAACCTATAATTAATAATAACACATGTTTGTCTTCCAAGAGAGTGGTTGATTTTTTGACTACGATGGACTTCTACCAACTTAATTACCTTAAAAATTGTGACAACCGTACCCTGGACTTATTTATAACTACGTGTACTGACTGTGAATTACTGCAACCTATACCGTCGCTTGTTCCCGTTGATAAGCAGCATCCCCCTTATTGTATAGTTTTGCCCTTGTATAGGCACGAAAAAGGAATAAAACAGAATACTAGGTTACTATACTGTTATAATAATGCTGACTACGACTTAATCAATAAAGAATTGTTAACTATAGATTGGAATCAGTTATTTTCTAACAAATCCGCTGAGAATGCTGTCGATATATTCTATGAGACAATTTATGGCCTTATACGCAGTTCTGTACCTACAAAAAATATAAAAAATCCCAATTTCCCGTCTGGTTTAACTCTTCACTTACTAGGTAACCTCTCCATGTCGAAATTTTGATTCTTCTCCCAATTTTTTTGTCTTTAGTTGAAAAAAAGTTTTTTATAACCAGAAATAGAAACATTCAGCGGACAAAACGATCTGTGAAAGTTGTTGGGATCAGTGTCTTTTAATGCGCTTTAAAATAGGCCTTTTGCGACTGAGTATAATCTACTCTAAAACGGGCTTATATTTGCCTGATTCAATGACTTATTAAGCATTTGATAATGGGGCAAAATAAACAAATTTTTAGCAAAACAAATTCTTGCGTTTATTGCTTATTATAATTGTATTTAATGGTCAAGGTCGTACGGTATTGGCAACAATATTGAAAAGGTAATAAACCCCAACTGTTCAGTGAAAAACAAACCTTATTCCAAGTCTGTTCAACACATATTTAAATGAAAATAATTGGGCTTTTTTGGTCACACCAATTAATTAAATTTTCCTGGAGCAGATTTTATGTGTTTTTAAGTATCAGATTATTTATACATCAATGGCTTTTTTAATGAAAAAAATAAAAATACGATTTTTATGCCACTTATTCTCACTATGTATACGTCACTTATTCTCACTATGTATATTTTGTATTTATGGCCCTTAGGGAGCACTTGCTCTAGGGTCAATAAATTTAATAATTAAATAAATCTATGTACGTAATTATGATTAACGCTTGTGGTTTACACGATACCAGCATGAAAATCATAAGTGCAATTACCTTTTATGGTTATTGTAACGCGCTTCATTTTCCTTATAAGCCCAGTTCAACTTAATAAAACTCATCACTGTCTGTTCAGCCAGCCTTCAGTAAATACCTCTGAAATAATACTGAAACCCGTATTAATATGTTTTCAAAACATGGGCTATGTGCAAGATTTTTAAAATAATTTGATTTTTTTATTTTAAGCAGGCTTAAGGTCCCATATTCAAACAAAAAATATATCAAATAATTTTGATCATAGATATAAAAATAATTAATTTTTAAAATTTTGGTTACGATTTGTTGCTTATTACAGCATTCTACAGATTAACTCCTTTGCCAGAGTAAAAAAAAAAAAACGATTGACAGTTGGTTGACATATAACCTATACCGTTGCGTTTTTGAGTTTAAGTTCAACATTTAAGTTTCAATCACAGACTAACTAGAGATACGTTTCAATGTACTTACGTTTAAATGATCCTCACAGCATTTTACACCAACTTTCTTTCAATTCCTTTGGAATGGTAACAAACGTCAAATCTGGTGAGTTAATGTCAGTGTTTGAACAAAGAGGTATAAAACATTTTTTGGTTCTCTCCACCGCTGTAACTCGTCAGATGCCATGTTGAGTAGCAAAGCCTGCTGCGCTGTCGTTATTGTCGTTATTATTATTCCACAAATCCGAAGAGTATTAATCACTATCGTTGAAGCAGTTCTCGGAGTCCGGTATGACTACACCAGTCGTGAGAAAATCAGTCAAAATCTAGCACTACAAGTCCGTGCAAAGTTAAATCGTAATCCGGTATGCGGTAGCAGTAAAAGACTTCAGAAAAAATTAACCAAAAGCAAAAATAAAACTCAAAAATAAACAACCAAATACAAAATGAAATAGGTTATGTTTTTTTTTTTATTGACATGACAGCTTGGCAAAGACACGATTGTATAATGCCGTATTGATGATTAGTTTACCCTACTGAGAAACTTTTAATTATTATATTTTTATTTCAAAAGATAGATTTTTTATATATTTTTTTTTAGGAAACGGGACCTTATTCCTTTATGTTAAATAAAAAATTAAACGAAATTAAAAATATTTTTAAAATGTCGTACATAGCCCATTGTTGCAACCTCAAGTACGAAGATTTCAAAAAACTTGACGAAACAAGTGACTTTGAAAGGATAATCAAGCAAGAACACGATGAAGTTTTTCAAGAACCAGTAGAAGGGACATTTAAAGCAGCTTTGAGTTCCGAAAACAAGCATTTGAACAGATATAGAAGCCTCACGTGTTTTGATCACTCAAGAGTGATCCTGCCTTAGGAAAAAAAGCATGGTGATTATATTAATGCCAATTATCTTAACGGCTACGACCAAGCCAAAGAATTTGTGTGCATGGAGGCTCCCCAGCGTCATACTGTGTATGATTTTTGGCGCACAGTATGGATGAATCACACGCGGATTATTGTGATGCTGTGTGAAAAGACAATTTACAATAAAGAACATTATGATGCGTACTGGTGTGACTTGGAGGGTTATATAAAGTGCAAAAAATTCAAAATAACTACAAAAAAGATTGAAGTTCAGCCGAATTATGTCAAAACAACGCTCGAAGTGACTGATGGAACCAAGGTGAAACTACAAGTGTTGCATTTTGCATTCACCACGTGGCCTGATTCGGATTTGCCGGCCAGTGTTCAGGATTTTTTGGACTTTATCTTAGTTATAAAACAAAATCAAAAAGAAATCAACACCCAGTTAGCCGAAAAAGGTTACAAGTTACCTAATTGTCCAATTGTGGTCCATTCTAATGAAGGTACAGGCAGGTCAGGTGCTTTCTGTGCTCTTTATAACGAAATAACACGATTTGATAAGACTGGTACCATTTCTTTTGCGTCTACAGTCTACCAAATTCGAACACAAAGATTTAACGTTTTAAATAATTTTTTGTATTATCACTTTTCTTATAGAGTTTTAGCGTCTTATGTTAATTCAGGTGGGCACCCAAGGGATAAATTACAAAAAATAACTGCTTTTTATTCTTTACCTATTTTTAAAGAATGGACTGTCCCTAATTTTTTTAGTTTATTCAATAGTCAAACATAGAAATACTATTTATATCATCTTAAACTTAAGTAACTTAACTATTAGGGATCTATGTACATGCTATTAGCAAATTGTAATATTACTTATCATAAGGAAAAGTATTTTTAGTAAAATTAAATTTCAACGTCATACATGTTTGTCATTTTATTAAAGAGGAAAACTGTTGGGATTCACAGATCGAATCCATTTTCCCGGTCGTGCTTTTTTTGCGAACCCAAATCGATGGTTTTCTGACGCAACCTCGTATCTCAAAAATGACAACTTTTTAGGTGACGTAGAAAACAGTTTCTTAAAAATTAATGGTCAGTTGAAAATAAAATTTATTAATTGTATTTCGTTAAGGAACTATTTGACTCGTAATTTTTTTATTTTGTAATTTTATTTTCTAATGGATTGATATAAAATTATTACTTTTAAAATTTTCACTTCTAACCTTAGAAAATCGAGATACGTGGTTGCGTCAGAAAACCATCGAAATGATACTTATCGCATAATTTAAATCGGCAGTTATTTATGTTATAACATCTATTAGATAAGTATCTATGAATCCTTCAAGGTATCACTTGATGACATCTTCAGATAATTTTTTTTAATGAGAAACCGGTAACTTTTAATGATATTATTTTAATTGTACTGGTAATACTGTATAGATTTAATAAATTCATTATTATAATTCATAATTGAATAAGCTATATAATGTGAATTTTATTCACCTATCATATCTTATCAATATCGCTATTGTAAACGATCAGGCCGTGATAAAAATTCTGCGTTTTTTTTGGCTAAGTCCCCAACTTTCAAGTTGGAGAGGTTGCCTAGTTATAGAGAGAGAACACTCATTAAAATTGGAAAATTATAATAATGATCATCATTATTGGACAGCACCACTTTACTTTCTAATTGGTGCTGTAGGTTGTTTCCTCATCTGTAAGAAAATATATAACCGATACCGAAAAACTTCAAGCACAGCAAAATTCGAAGCTGAAAATGAAAACATAGAGATGAAGGCGTCCAACAGTACTAGTCAGCCCTTCTTCAGCAAAGCTTCAGTAAGGGCTTCTCACTAGCGCCTGGGGTATTATATGTTTAACCCTTACTGCACCGATAAGAAGATGCTGATGTTGCAGCCCAAGCGTCGCTGCGGGACAACGAGCCTCATCAGCAGTGCTATTCTCTAAGCGCAAACATCGTTACAGCCTTGATCGCAGCGGCTGTTACAGCGGTGAATACACGTTTCGTATTCTACTTCATAACATTTTCAACGCTGCCGACACTAGCGCCGCACGGCTGCAGACGGCGTGATATGGAATCATTTATTTGACATTTCTTATAGGAAATTGGTATTCTCTAAGCAAAACAGCCTCCACTTCAGCCACAGCCTCGGCGTACGCCTACGATTTTTAATGTCAAACTCAAAAGCTTCTATTCTATTTCGTGGCTGTTGGCAAGGCTTTTTAATTTATTTTAGTGGAGTTCGAAGTGCTAATATCGGATTAAATTATAAATATGTGAGTACTGTGGTATGCAGACCTTCATGGAGGATCGGGCATAACGCATCTTTTTTCTCATTCGGTCATTTCGAAGAAGATAGTTCGAATATCAATTTAAAAGGTTTGAAATGGTATTCGATGTCAAGATTCGAAATGATTGAAGATCTGGTCTTGCGCCATTCATAGATTATTGTGAATTCATTGTAGTGAGCTCGCGGAAGAAGTTTTTGTATATGTTCGTAGGCGTGCAATTAGCACTTTACTAAGCATTGTTATGTAATGATAACCGTGTAATGTGAGAATAAAAGTAAGTGTAACAAAAGTGTGGCACCTGATTAATTTATATTATATTATACCTGAAGAAGAACTTCGTATTTTATTCATACGCCCCTAGAACAGATGCTACAAGTGGTGTACAGGCGCTAAAATCGATCCCAGGAATATAAGCTAAGTAATCCTAAATTTTTATTTATTTTATTAATTAAAAATTTACCTACTCCAATATGGATGAGTCGAATAAGTTCACGGGCACAAACGATTCGATTGAAGAGTTTCTAACCCAATTTGAGGCTCAATTTTTTATTTATTTTTTATTAAGGGCCAACAAACAGTTTCACAAAGGTTTCCTTAAAAACTAGGTAAAATAGATTACCAATCGCCCGTGTTAACCGCTGAATTGCCCTGTCGATTACCAATCGCCCGTGTCGACTAGTAGTCGACAAGCGCTGCCCCCTACACCTTCGTCTAGTTTTATGCCTTTTGTCTGTCCTGTTTGTTCATTAGTGTCTTTGAATATGTCTATCCTGCTTCTTTGATAAATTTCCAATCCAATGAAGCCAAAAACCATCCTTCGATTCATAGAAAAAAATTAAAAAAAAACAAAGTTGAAGTGGTCGTTCTGTCAAACTGATAACGTGTCGGTGGTTTAGTGTGAAGAATTTAAATACTTACGGTGAGTATTTTTACTTAGTTTTCTGTTATTATCAGGATAAGTAAACTACTAAAACGTGGAAATAAAATTTTAGCGTGAATCACAAAATTTGTAATTTTCTTGAACCCGATAAAGTCGGCGGTGTATTTGGTCGACCAAGTGCCAAACATTACCTTCATTTTGGCTGTTTTATCATTCTAAATGCGATCAAAATGATCAGTTCCGGTATGACATAAAAAATATAACACATGACAGGGTTCCAATAACAACTTGAGTCACAATGAATGGGTTTGTGTAACCCGAGCCGCGCCGCGCCGACAAAAAAAAATTAATGGTCAACTTTAAGTGCCGCGTCAAGGTCATCGGGGCATTTATTACAAACAACTCCTACATAAATATCAAATTCTTAATCTTAAATCTAGGAGATTACAACTAATGGTTATTCTCATGTATGATCTTGTGCATAATAGATATGACTGCATTCCATTATGTAATAAAATTTGCTATAATGTACCCCATCGGTGTAAACATGCGAGCCTGTCGCACTGTTGATACTTTCAAATGTCCAAATTGTAGAACAAATGCAAGAAATCGTTCACCAATGTATTCTTTACCATCTACATATAACAAATATTTTAACCATATCGACATTTTCTCAACACGTATAGGACACTTTAAAAAGATGGCACTAGCGCCTTTGAAGGATTTAGACATGTAAATAAAATATAAATATTATACTATCTAAATCATGATATGGTGCACCCATAAACATACACACACACACACACACACACACACACACACACACACATATATGAATGACACGCACAGACAATTTTACACAATCCACACAATCACTATAATATAATTTGTTAACAACAAATTTAATATTAAGTTAGCCTATTAAAATGTTTACCGAAAAATAATACAGTATTAGACTGTACATACTCAAAGTAAGGAAGAAAAATAACTTACTACTACTACTGCTACTACAACAACAACACACACACACATTAACACTACACACACACACGCGCACACACACACACACACAACACAACACACACACTACACAATACCTTAATGTAGGGAATATTTGTCCATAACTCACTTAGTTCTACTTAGTAATCCGTGGCTAGCGATGTTGGTTCACAATAACCTAAGCTATTTTACCTAGTTTTTAAGGAAACCTTTGTGAAACTGTTTGTTGGCCCTTAATAAAAAATAAATA